>CAIGQZ010001336.1:49957-62742 GCA_903798205.1 Danio tinwini | reverse complement strand
ATCTATCTATCTATCTATCTATCTATCTATCTATCTATCTATCTATCGATCACAGTGAATCGATGAGACAAGTTTTGCAAGTGTAACAATTTATTGGCTGGGATAATTCAGAGTTCAACAGAGGACTTGAGTTCGTTGCGTTGATTCGAAGAATCTCTCATGGGAAACAAGCAGAACATAAAGCAGCATCGAGAGACAAGGGCGTGAAGACAGAGTCCAGCAAAGCATAAAGAAACAGCGAACTCACCGCCAGTCCATTTAATAACGAGAGCCTGACAGAACACAGACAGAGGCATGAGTAACTAACAAACAGATAACGACAAACAAGAAATCTCAACAGATATAGGTGCTCAAATGCGCTGCACCTGTGAAGCGCTGATTATCAGCTGAGCGGCGCTGAACACAGCGGCGCACATGAGTGCTCAGCTGATGTAAACAAACAGACAGCCACGCGGTGAAGACACACTGACACACCCACACACACGCACCCGCACACACACATAGACAGGCAAGAGAGACAGATAGATCCGCAACCGTGACATATATTCCAATATATATATATATATATATATATATATATTCTGGGTTCAAAATGGCTCATAGCACTGAAACGGCCCTCATCAGAGTACTTAATGATATCCTGTTAGCCACTGACACTGGCGATTCTGTGGTCCTGGTTCTTCTAGATCTGTCAGCAGCATTTGATACTGTTGACCACTCTTTTCTGCTGTCCAGATTAGAGTGATGTGGGCTTGAAAGGCACAGTCCTTAAGTGGTTTAAGTCTTTTTTTATCTGATAGAAAATTTTCTGTTAAATTGAGTAACTTCTCATCCTCATTTGCTGAACTTACTTGTGGCCTCCCTCAAGGCTCAGTCTTAGCTCCTTTACTTTTTCATTATGTATGCCTCCGCTAGGGGCCATTCTAAGAAGTCATGGGGTGTCTTTCTGGACACCCAGATTTACTTACCTATTAAGAGGAATGACCCTCTCGCTCTTAGTACCTTTCTAAGGTGCTTAGATGAGATAAAAATCTGGCTATCCCAGAATTTGTTAACATTAAATGATGATAAAACTGAGTTGATTGTCTTCAGCCCTACTGATAACATTCAGGCCACTTGCCTAGATCTGGGCTGCTTATCTGCCTTCAGATCCCCCCATGTCCGCAATCTGGGTGTCATTCTTGATGAGTCATTGAAAGTAGACAAACAGATCAGTTTGGTTATTTGGCTCCAGTTTCTATCAACTCTGTTTGCTGCCTGAAGTCAAACATTTCTTTTATTACCATGCTTTAATTACATCACAGTTAGACTACTGCAAGGCTCTTTACTGTGGCATCTCAAAAGCTCAAATTTCAGTTGGTCCCAAAAGCTTCTGCTAGATTTATTTGTAATAGCAGAAAATATGACCACATTACCTCTCTTAAGAGGCCTCCATTGGCTGCCTGTCCAATTCAGAATTGATTTTAAAGTGTTTTTACTGGTATATAAATACCTTCATAATCTAGCCCCATCTTTTAGAGCTGTTTCATTTTTACAAGCGTAGAGGGGACAGACTTACTGAATCACTTCTTAAACAGAATCACTTCTTAAAACGTACCTATTTAGCTTTGCTTTTTGATATTATTTTAATAGTAATTTTTACTGCTACATTTTTCAGTCATTTCTCTTGTCTTATTTCTGTTTTCATATTCTGTCTTTTTATTTTACTTTGTCTTATATACAGCACTTTGGTCAGTCTTGTGACTGTTTTTAAATGTGCTTTATAAATAAATGAACTTATATATACTGGATATATATATATATATATATATATATAAGCTCCAGTCTGCAGAATAAGTTGTTGATATTATTCTCACTTCTGGCTGCCGATATCAGTCTTGCACAATTCTTTTCCTTTTTCTAAAAATCTTAATGACAGCATCGTAAAGTTATTCTTTTATTATTTGAGCAAATAGGATTAAAAAAATATTTGTTGTTGTACTCTCCCATTCACTGCACTCTAAGTTTACTCAACTATGATAACTTCTGCTGCTGACAAACCTGGAAATGTAAAAAAGGTCTGTTAGGTTTTTCATTAACCTGAAATATCAGCCACTGCTAATTAGCTTAACCCACATCATTAGCTGATCTGTGGACTGTAATTACCAAACAGCTCCACAAGAGGGAGACAAATTACAAATAGTGCCTGAGAACCTAATTGTAAGTCTGTTGTGAGTAATTTTTTAACTTAAAGGGATAGTTCACTCAAACATGAAAATTCTGTCATTATTTATTCATCCTTCACTTGCCACAAACCTGTTTTACTTTATTTCTTCTGTTAAACACAAAAAACCTGTAACCATCAGCTTATTTGTTTTTCCAGTTTGGAAGTGAATGGTTACAGGTTTCTAAAATTTTTCTATGGCTTTACTCACACTATGTACAGTTGCCTTGAACGGTGCCAAAGCACGATTGTCCCCCCCTCCCGTCTCCCCTGACGGCCCGCACTCACATTACATTCGGGCCTGGGCACGCTTATGTCATCGATGATGCGCTGTTTAGTAAGCGATTTTGCTCAGCACAGTGGAGATTTCTTTAGTTATATCGTTTAAGTCATTTGATATGAGGTGACACGCAGTCAAAAACAGATCAGCCACTTTTGACACTCATACACAATCATAAAGTCCTCGTGCTGCAGGAATTAGGAGGTTTGAGCAATTAGGAGGGTTGAAGGTGCAGCTGTTGTGCAGTGAGGGATTTGCGTCTTTAATAAACTACGACAGTTTGCGTTCATTGAACAGTACGAATGATTAATTAATCCATATTAAACAGTCCCTTAAAAGTCACGTCTCAGTTTCGGGCTCAGGCGCGCTTTGCACTCACACTACAAGTGAACCGCGCTCTGGCACACCTCTTCCAACCGGGCCAGGGCCGGCCAAGTGAACCGTGCCTGAGCCCGATTCAGAGCACTCACACTTCTCAAACAATCCGGGAAACGGGCCTGGGCACAGTAGGGATAGCATAGTGTGAGTAAGCCCTAAATATCTTATTTTGTGCTCAACAGAAAAAGGAAACTCGTAAAGGCTTGAAACCATTTGAGGGTGTAAATGGTGAACAATCCATTTGTCCAATCCTATCAAGTGTTGGCAGTCATTTTCACTCATATTAGCTTTAAAACAATGTCTGTTCTGTGTTATACTGCAAGCTAGTATGTCGTAACATAATTTTTTAATTGTGCTGCAGTCATATAAACACTTTATAATGTAAGCATGCAACTTTTACTTTAAGTTTTACTGTTTGAACTCTGCTATATTTACAACAAACTGCAGCAAATTGTTAGTGTAGAATATTCACAGAGAATTGACCACTGGCTGCTACATTATGCAGCTCTGCATCGCTATATCTATAAATACATCACATGATATGCATTTGAAATATTCACAGCGGAGCCGAAAGTTGAAACACAGACATGGTAAAAGATCTTAAAGAGGACATCACACATGAGAGTGTCAGAGAGTGTAGTAATCTACCTTTAAATACTGTTATACATTTATTAGCAGACAAGAGGTACATAAAAAAAACTCTGATACAGATATTGCTCATATTTTGGGTGTAAGAAGTAAAAATCACCAACAAATAAGACCACACTCATATAGAAAAATCATTCACTAATTTATTGTGTGGATTTATAAGGTGCGTCCCAAATTGCATACTTATGTACTATTCTATGCTATTTTGTAGTATAAATAGTGTGTTCACACTGAAAACTAAACTAAACAAGTGCACTTTATTTACCCGCATGATGCACTTAATCAGCTGTTAAAATGAATTGTGGATTGATGGACTTCATGCACTCAACTTTGGCAGCTTTAAAGGGGCGGAGCTATCGAGCGCACATGTTGGATTACTTTATTTACTTTGGATTATGAAAGCAAAATTCTCCTACGAGAGTGATTATAGCGCCTCCCGATGGTGAACGCGGTTATACTCATGGCAGGTATTATTTGGTAGTTTAGTCATTTATTTCACTAATATGGCAACCGTCAAACATCATCAGAGAAAGTTTGAATTTCCGCATCGTAAAAAAACCCATTAGTTTTCAATTTGGGATGACACTACATTCATGTACTATGCTGTTCAGTGTGTAAGTGCATAAGTGCATAGTGCATAAGTGGATAGTGTGCCATTTGGAATGCAGCGAGTTTTGTTTGCTGTACAATTAAAATTCACTGACAGCATTTTTTTTATTTAACTGCATTCATTACATTCTAAAACAGGAGACAGTCTTGAATTAGACTGAGGGCCGTTTTGAAGAAAATCTGTCATTGTGTGAACCAAAGCTTGCACAAAATTTCATTATTATTCAATACACTATTCCCAATATAATTTACAAGAAAAACTGGAAAACTATTTTTTCTCTGAAAGATGACTCTAGCTCAATTAATCTGTTTATGTATCTTTCTGTAACAATAACAATGTTAATGTGTTATAGACTGATTTCACGCGGCCGCAATTATTATCAGCGAAATCGAGGCTGCGGTGGGAAAAAAGTCACACAGGAATGTTGTGTACCTGGCTGTATATCTCATCAGCGAAGAGAAAGTGACACAAATTTAACATTTCCCCGCCTTCCGAGTGACACGAAGGTCCGTTCTGAAAGAATAGTGAAAATAAAAAGGGATATTTGACCTCATTTTCAGCTAAGTTAAGGGAAATGGCACTACTTAGCTAATGTTTTCTTTCCCAAACACACATTTTAGATGCCATTCATCAAACTCAAGTTAATGAACTGATTCTTTCACTATATTAGACTTGTCACGATACAACATTTTGGTAATGAAATAAAAAAAAACTCCCATTTCTCATTAACATTTAAGACACTGTTGATGGCATGCTTAAAGAGTGCTAATTTGTTGTTGTGTTCATGTGCTCAACAGAAATTACTATGATTGGCTGTGAAGGTCATCAGTTCACCAAACTCACCGCTGTTTACTGAGTGCAAACACAGACGAGTGATCCGCTGGTGAATCGACTGATCTTCACGGCTTTAAAACAATCCAATGTCCGTCTATCAATCTGTGAAGAGCGGTGGACTGATGACCTTCACAGTCATTCTGTTGAACACGGGTGAATACTATGGCAAATTAGCTGTGTTTATGAGCGTACTCAGTGGCGCTTAAATGTTAGCGGGAAATGGACATTTTTATAACTTCAGTACTGGGACAACACTGTTACAGACAACACGAAGATGTGCTACTGAGGACGGCATTGTTTTATCACTCACCGGGTTACATAGGCTGAAGCAGGGAAGCCCCCACGGTGTTTACCTGCTGCCATGAACTGAAGCCTGGGAGGACACTTAAGCGTATTACTCTTGAAGAGATTGTGATGTTATTTGATGCCTAATATGCTTTTAATTGTTTAAATTAAACTGAACTGAATGATATTAAAGTGATGTTTACACCATTTCTGCATTTTGAAGTCGCAGCAACAGCTGGAGGTTTGTAGTTCACAGCATGTTGCTGCAATGTTTACAGTGCTGATCCTATACCTTCAGGTTTCTTCCCACCACAGCCTCGCTTTCGTGTTTTAAAATGGCGGTTGGGTGAAATAAGCATATTTTAGTAACTCTTTCCATGACAAGTCAAAAACAGACACTAAAGCTACCAGTAGGTGGCGACAAGCCTTTAATAATGAGCGAGTGATTCACTGAATCGTTAATTTAAATGATTCATTCAAAAAGCTGATTCAGTTAGAAAGGAAGGGACAAATGAAAGGGTGTGTGTGTGTGTGTGTGTGTGTGTATATACATAGAAGAACACAAACAGAAAACATTGTAAATTGTAAGTCTCCTAAAACTAATTTAATAAACTGTTGTTTAAAATCAATTCACCTGCAATCACTCCAATAAAATGGAAGAAACTGAACTCTCACTCGTGCATGACTACTGTACACATTCATTAATTTTCTTTTCGGCTTAGTCCCTTTATTACGCAGCTGATGCCCTTCCAGCTGCAACCCATCACTGTGAAACACCCTTCTTATTCAATTCAAGCTTATTCAATTTACCTATACCACATATCTTTGGACTGTGGGGAAACTGAAGCACCTGGAGGAAACCCACACCAACACGGAGAGAACATGCAAACTCCACACAGAAATGCCAACTGACCCAGTCGAGGCTCGAAGCAGTTATCTTCTTGGTGTGAGGCGATCGTGCTACCCACTGCGCCACCGTGACGTCCTACACAAATATACTGTAAAAACAGTATAAAACATAAATACTGCCCATAAAAGGCTATTTTGCCTCTATTTAATGAACTATAGTTGGATAAAATGTTAAATAAAATGTAGCAAATTATTTGATTTAATTTTCATAATAATGTTTTACTAATGTTTTTATGCCATTGTTTTTTAATCACCCCTCAGGCCCAATTAAATTTAATAGAATTTGTGAATTTCATTTTAACCCATTGGCTGAGTTTGTTAATTTTTACCCAATTTTGAACACATATTTTAAAGGGCACCTATGGTGAAAAATCTACTTTTCAAGCTGTTTGGACAGACATATTGTCACCTTAGAATTATAAGGTTCTATCTGACATTTTTGTCAAAATTGAGTTATTGACGTATTCTTATTAAATAACAATTACATTTTGGGATGTTTTTTATAAGTTGTTTACATTTTAAGACTTAAAATGTTACACATACTGTTTGCTATGGAATGCGAAAACTTTAAAGCTCAATATCGCAAAATAATTCAGAACGCAGATAGAACCTTATAATACTAAAGTGACGATATGTGTAGGTTTAGTGTACAGACCGTTATATTGGGGTGATATAAACACACCCAGTCCTTTTTTTCAATTGAACAACATAAAAAACTGTGGACTAATTGGAGCGGTTTTGAGACCGACCACAACTTGACGTATGAGTGCGGTCCCCCGCCCACCGAATTGATTGACAGCTTCATATTAACATGTCTCCGTAGTAACGTTTATAATCCTATCAACAAGACAGGACGTGCGCAAAGCAACCGGGAATTAAAGATCCGTTCAGTTTGCTAGGATCATTAATCATCATCAAATGTTATCAAGAGTGAGTTTTACAAGTTTAAAATGTTTTAAAACAGTGCATGTGTGTAATGAATTACAGCGATTTACTTCAGATATACTTCATCACCACAGCCGCACGTCAGTACAATTATAAAAGAAGACGCTTCAATCCCGGTTTGTGGACGTTAAATCACGTTTATTTTGTACATTAACATAACAGATATCTATACAGCAGTGGATATTAACCTGTATCCTGTCACATTTGCGTGCAAAGACAGTGCAAAGCTAAATGCGCGCGCTGTATGTGTGTGTGTTTCTGTGTGTGTGCGTGAACTTTGTAACGACATTGTATGTGACTCATCGTTGCAGCTCCACAACAAATGCATCAAATAATCATTGGTCAAGGTCTTACTGTAGTATTTCTCACAAACGTTATGTGAGATCTGCTTCCTTTATGTCTGTCAGTTGTCTGAGGCAGCCGAGGGCGGAGACTGAGGCACGCTGACAGGCATGTGGGAACAGTGGGCGGGGAGGACTAGCCTTAAAGGCGCAGTACACAAAAACAGCAAAAATCAGTTGAGAGCTATAAAACACAAACTAGTGAAAGCTATAATAAATAATCTGATGGGTGTTTTGAGCTGAAACTTTATAGATACATTCTGGGGACACAAAAGACTTATATTAAATCTGGAAAAAGGGGTAACCTAGGTGCCCTTTAATGTGTGTAGGCCTACCCTTGCGAAAATTAAATTTTTTTTTATTGTAGAAATTTTAGATCTTTTAGTTAGATTTTTGGTTTGTTTCTCTTTTTTTTTGTAAAAACCTGATAAATTGGCTTAAAGGTAATTTTGACAAATTTAAATGATGAGAAGAAATATTAAAGCAGGTTTCATCTTCTTTAAATATGCTGATGTGTCGCATTCATCCTATATTTGGCCATGAATTAATTCTGCATTATACCTGAAATATACACACAAACCAAAAAAAGGAGATTAAAAGGTTTACAATTGTTATCTGCATACTTTAATCCATAATCACTGAACACTATGCAAAATGGAAAACTAATACATATATGTTTATTTATTACTGAATTACAGTAAATGACTTTCTTTCTAACTGCTTCAATAAAGGATATTCCTCTTTATATCTGTATGCTATGAACTCACGGTTTTGTGATCTTTCATCACAATGCTGTAGAGCACATCAGCTTCTGGATCCACTGTTGATAAACACTGTGAAAAAACATGATCAGATCTAAGAGGAGTTTGCACAACACTGTTTATAGCTAAAAAACATTTTTCTTTGTGCTTTAGCTGTTCATTTAATTGCGAAATGCACGATTTCTGTCACACAAACCTTATTCTGTGCTACAAGAGTCACATAATGGAAATTCAAAAACACTTTCATTAAAAAAAAATTCTGAGACTCTTACTGCCTTAGTAAAGAAGACAGGACTGTAAAGCACTGAAGCGTCATCAGCAGAAGACTGTGAACAAACAGAGCTGACTATCACTGATCTGAATTCAGCATCTCAGTGTCTTCTGAGAGTTATAAAGCACACAGAATGAAGGATGAGGACTTACATCAGCTTCTGCAGGACTGATTGATGTAATTTGGTTTTCAGAGGGCATCTGCATCAAACACAGATGAGAATTAGATGGTGAATTAATCTTAGCCAACTGCATTCTTTTCCACAAAACTTCTCAACTGCATCAGTATATGTCAGTTACTGTATATTCTAAAACACTTACGTTGTTCACACCTTCTTAATGTGTTCACCTTCTCTCAGAGTGAGATTTGAAAATTAATTTTCATAACATTGAGGTATATAATTGTACCTTTAACATTCATGGAAACATTTAATGCAAAAAAAGCTTTTTTTTATGTGAAAATACATTAGGTAACACTTTATTTCGATGGTCCATTTGAGTATTAGTAGACTGTCTGCTTAATATCTGTTCATACAACTCCTTCAACAGACATTTAACTGACTATAAGAAACTTTTCAAGAACATGTCAACTTACACTAACTCTATCCCCAACCCTAACCCTAACCCCAACCTAACAGTCTACTTAATCTAATGAGAATTTGTTGGCATGATGCAGTGTAGCTTAAATTCAACCAACGGACCATCAAAATAAAGTGTGAACATACGTTATTTAGATTTTTTAAAGGTTTTTAGCACTAAGAAATAATGGTTTTGTTTAGAACTATTGACTGAAGATTTTTTAGGAGACACAAATGGTTCTTCTAAAGCACAGGTGTCAAAGCCAGTTCCTGGAGGGCCGCAGCTCCAACCCTGCTTCAACACACTTACCTGTAGGTGAATAATATTTTTATTTACTAAACCTTTATGAAGACACATTTAATTGGGTGAGTGGAAGGCATACCTGCCAACACTCCTGTTTTTCCCGGGAGTCTCCCGTATTTCAGACCCACCTCCTGGTTTGTCATTTCTCTCGGAAAATTCCCGGAATTTCAACCCCTTCCCCCGGTCGTCAGGTGATTGGTACAATCTGGTAACACCCCATTCACACGGGGCTTTAGCGTAAACGCTTGACAGAGGGCGTGTCTGAAGTTGGGGCTGATGCGATCATCATAGCAGCGTCAGCCAATGAATTTAGCCAGCAATCGGCTACTGTCTGAGCTGGTGTATTTGCATACAGCAATCTGATTGGCTGGTGCTTCCATCGGCGCTTGAAAAGTTGAGAAAGTCCCAAGTTCTGCAGCGATCAACGCCACTGAAGCGGTGCCGACAGATCCACAATGCAGTTCTACAACGCCAGAAGTCACCCATTCAAAGTGAATGAGAAGCTTTAAAACTGACGCCCCCTGTGAATGGGGCGTAACACCGCCGGATCGCCGACAGACCAGGCACCCCTTCCAGTTGCTCGGCTCACCCCCCTAACACCCCCCCTCTCTTGGATTTTCAGAGACAAATGTTGGCAGGTATGGTGGAAGGCCCTATGAATCTGCCATTATATGTCTTTGGAAACAGGTGATAGTTTAAGGCAAAGAGGGTTATAAATTAGCATGAGAGAGGACTTGGGGATGCAATGAGAACCATCTGTGTCAGAAAAGCATGAAATGTATGCAACATGTTGAAACTGTCATATAAATTTAAAAAGATACATACTATATGGGAGAGAAGAGTCCAGTTTAGATGTTCGAAACATAGATACTAGTCATGATTATCAAATGTGAACTGTAAGTGTAAAAACAGTGATTAATTCATTGGATCTTTACATTATAAGGGCCAACAAGAAGCGAGGGCTTAAAATAGGGGTCGTAAAGTAATAGGAAATGGGAGAGGCCTGTTGAACCAGGAATCAGCTGTGAAAACACAAAGGCGGGAGGAAGCAATGATAAAGGGTACAGCAAATGTGAAGGACATTGGATTTGTCCGGGGGAGAGATTGAAATGGGTCAACTCCAAGCTATCTCTGCTTTTTTGGAAAATATTCCAATAAAGTATATTCTTCTGATATGTATAAACTCCAGACTGAGTTTGATTCATTAAGAGAAAAGTCGAAAACCACGACATAGGTTTCAAACAAGCCTGAAGGACTCAATTAGTTTGATCAAGTGTGTTCAATTAGGGTTGGAATTAAACTGTGCAGAGCTGCGGCCCTCCAGGAACTGGCTTTGGCACCTGTGTTCTAAGGCTCTGTGAACACACCCCCTTTTGGAACCTTAATTCTGATTGGTCAGTCACACTATTCTGTGGTCAAGTGTGTTTGTGTTATTATGACATATGACAAATTTTCCATCCCTGAACACTGAATATTTGTGCTAGTTTGATGCCTCTTGTGTAATTATATTCATGCTATAATGAAATCATCAATAAACAGCAATGTAAAAAAATGAACTCACCTGGATTCTTTCTCATCTTGAAGATTATGGCAAAAAGAGCCACAAGTAGTAAAAGCGTAAGTGTTGATACAAGACACATGATCAGAATCACATCATACCTGTGGTGATGAAGAAACATGTTTATTAACATCATAAACATCTAAAGCATGTAATTTTTTGAAGGCTTTGCTTCTAATTTAGAGATTTAATTAAAGCAAATGCACACTGGAATGTCTTAAATACTTGTTTTGTTCATATATTACAGTTTGGTATCAGTTATCATTGAATTACAATATTCACATACATGTCTGCCTCTGGCCTTGAATCAGTAGTCATAAGTGCTGTAAAAAAGCAGATAAAAAGTTATTAAAACGGCTGATCTGAATAGTGTTATTCCTTTCTAAAAAAAGACAGCAAACAAGAAAAATAAATGACAAATTTATATTTCATTATTTTACTGTACAGAGGTTTGACCATGAAACTGAATGCCTAGTTTGAGACCACAATAATTGATTAGTATGGTGTAGGGCCTCCTTTTTTCAGTTAATACAGCATTGATTTGTCTTGGAAAGGACAGATAGATGTCCTGCACAGTGGCCAGAAGGATTTTGAGCCATTCAGCTTGCAGAAAAGCTGCACTACATGATGCTGGTGGAGGAAAACATTACCTGACTCATTCCTCCAAAACACCCCAAAGTGGATCAATAATATTTAAGTTTGGTGATTGTGCAGGCCATGGGAGATGTTCAACTTCACTTTTATGTTCATCAAAACACTCTGTCATCAGTCTAGCTGTGTGTATTGGTGCATGGCACCGCCTTCAGGATACAATGTTTGAACTATTGGGTGCATATGGTCCTCCAGAATGTTTAGTAGACCTTGGCAGTGACATGCCCATCTTGCACAAGTATTGGGCTTAGAAAATGCTATATTGCAGGCCAAACCATCACTGATTTACCCCATTGCTTCACTCTGGGCATGCAACAATCTGGGTGGTGTGCTTTTTTGGGGTTTCACCACACTGTAACTCTCCCGGATGTGGGAAAAACAGTGAAGGTGGACTCATCAGAGAATAACACGTTTCACATTGTCGACACCAAGATTTTTGCTGCTGGCATCTTTGAAACTGATGTTTAGCATTGGCACGAGTGACCAAAGGGTTTGGCTATAGCAGCCCGGCCATGTACTGTACTGTATGTTGACTCTGTGGAGCTCCCGACAAACAGTTTTGGTGAAAACAGGAGAGTTGAGGTTCACATCTAATTCTGCAGTGAGTTGAGCAGCTGTGATTTCATGTTTTTTGGATACAATCTGGGTTAGCACTTGGACACCTCTTTCAGACAGCTTCCTCTTGCATCCACAGTTACTCCTGATGGATGTGGTTCATCCTTCTTAATGGTATGCTGACATTATTCTGGACACCGTGGCTGTCTTGGTCACAGATGCACCAGCAGCCCAAACCATCACTGATCCACCCCTATGCTTCACTCTGCAGATGCAACAGTCTGGGTGGTGCACTTTTTGGGGGCTTCTCCACACTGTTGCTCTCCTGGATGTGGGACAGACAGTGAAGGTGGACTCATCAAACCACTTTGTGACCAGTCTTTCTGTGTGTACAGGTGCATTATCATCCTAATATATGGCACCGTCTTCAGGATACAATGTTTGAACCATTGGGTGCACGTGGTCCTCCAGAATGTTTGGTAGTCCTTGTCAATGATGCACACATCTAGCACAAGTATTGGGCCTAGAGAATGCTATGACATTGCAACGCAAACCATCATTGATCCACCCCATGCTTCCTTCTAGGCATGCAATAGTCTGGGTGGTACACTTCTTTGGGGTTTCTCCATACCGTAACTCACCCGGATGTGGGAAAGACAGTGAAGGTGGACTCAT
>CAIGQZ010001336.1:31033-49947 GCA_903798205.1 Danio tinwini | reverse complement strand
TGTTTTTAGATACAATCTGTGCTAGCTTCCTCTTGCGTCGTCCACAGTTACTCCTGTTGGATGTGGTTTTTCTTCTTGTTCGTTTTCTGACATTACTCTGGATACCATGGCTCTTGATACTGTACTTCAAAAAGACTTGCTGTCTTGGTCACAGATGCGCCAGTGAGACTCACACAAACAATTTGTCCTCTTTTGAACTTTGATAAGTCATTTATAATAAATTTGTTCATTGCCATATTTTAAGCAAAACTGTGCTATTACTTTGGTAATTAAATCTTCACACTCTGCTCTTACTGAATGTGCATCCAATAAAGATTGGCCACTAGGCTGGTCAAATTTAGCCATGTAATCTGCAACATTAAATTGGCCAGTGTTTCAGTTTAATTGTCCAAGCCCTGTATATAAATGTTGGTAAAAACTACATCATAAAAAAAAAAGTTAAACTGTTTAAATTATGGTGATGCGGTGGCGCAGTAGGTAGTGCTGTCACCTCACAGCAAGAAGGTTGCTGGTTCGAGCCTCGGCTGGGTCAGTTGGTGTTTTTGTGTGAAGTTTCCTCCGGGTGCTCCGGTTTCCCTCACAGTCAAAACAAATGCTGTACAGGTAATTTGGGTAGGCTAAATTGTCCGTTGTGTATGAGTGTGAATGAGTGTGTATGGATGTTTCCCAGAGATGGGTTGCGGCTGGAAGGGCATCCGCTGTATAAAACATGTGCTGGATAAGTTGGCAGTTAATTCCGCTGTTGCGATCCCAGATTAATAAAGGGACTAAGAATGAATGAATGAGTGTTTAAACTATTTCTTACATTTTCAGCCATTGTTTTCTAAAACACTTGTTATACATCTTATATGATATGTCAGAATTATGTGACAAGTCAAAATGAGCTAAAACAATCGTGCAATAAAAGTTAAACTTTTCACAATTAGGTATTAAACAAAATTACCACAAAATTCAGAACAAATGTTTAATTCCTGAATAATTTCTAAATAATCCAATTTAGCTGCTGCTTACTGTTTATCATTGGATGCATTTCTGTAGTTGTGTTGGTAGAGAGTTGTGTTGTGCTCCTGCAAAACAATGTCAAATAAAGGTTGTACATAATTAATTAGTTACATTTCGGTTGGAGAAAAATATGAGTAAGGACATAAATATATGATTAATTAGCCTGATTTAGCAATTCAGTATATCAAAAACACATAAACAGGGTCTGTTGCATGAATATCTCAGTACAGTAATTACACTTTAAAGAGCAGTACATTCATGAAGTAATAATGTGAGAGCATGAGCAGTGGATGTTTTACACCATATTAAAACAATCCTTTCATAAATCTACTTGACAATAAAAGTATTTGGATGTGTTTGATTCTTTTAAATGGTCAAAAATGTTTAAACTTACATTTCTGTTTCAGGTGTAGTTATTGGAGTAGCTGTCAATAGTGGAAAGTAGAGAGAAAAGCAACAAGGGCATTTTAGGGTAGTAATAGTGGTACATTTTTGCTACTGAACTGGTTTGTAATCTCACCTTTGTGTTCAGGTTTAGTGACAGTGAGTTGAACAGGAACCTGCAGATCTCCAGCAGAGCAGAAATACCATCCAGAATCAGAGAGTCTCAGTCCAGTCATCAGCACAGTGAAGGAGCTTTCACCATCATCCCTGATCTGCACTGATGAATTCTGGGATGTGTCAGTCTTCTTCTCTGTGAAACACCTCTTATCTTTATATCTGCACCACTGTTTGTTTTTAGCCTTATATCCAGAACTGTAGAAACACTGGACTCTGACATCATCAGCTTCAAGTCCAGATACACTGCTGTTCATCACAGACACATCAGGAGCTGAAAACAGTCAGGAGGACAATACAACTTTTTACTGAACAGAAATAAACAGCGGCGACTGCACCGCCACTCAAAACACTGCTTCAGGGCATGTTAATAGTGAGTATGTTTAATCTATATTTATTTCGGCACAGACAATATAATCATCACAGATACTCAAGATCACAATGCAAAGATCTAATCCTTGTTTCAGAACCCTAACCTGATTTGACCAAGGAAGACATATTCCTACATTAACATCTTTGTTGATCCTGGAACAACACTTCAAGCAGCCAATCAGAATTAAGGGATACTTTTATCATTTATGTTAAGTGTAGGCTTACAGTTAGGTTTATGCACTTCTACACACTGTAAAAACTAATCTATAGAATTTACCCAATAAATCTGAGGTAACAATTTGCATCGACTTTGGTGGGGTATATTTAATCCCATTTATTGAGTATAAACTATCTGAGGTAAAAGGTTATTAAATACTTACATAAATTGGGTAAAAAATACCTCACATTTACGTATATATTCAACAGCTACTTATTAGGTAAAAATTACCTTTTTAAATCAAGGTTTATTAATATCAGTTTGTTAATAACAATTACTTATTTAGAGAGGGTAAAATGTACCTACACAGTAAAGACATTCAGATTATCAACTCAATTTTTTTATTCCAAAAAATCCTAAATCACACTCAAAATACAGTGCAGCACAACAGCTTTACACAACATTTCAAGTAATGAACCTGTTTTAAAACTCACTGATCTATCAAATGTTTCAGTAATGTTGGATAATAAAACATATCCCTGTTTTAGGACATCCAGATCAGAGCAGAAAAGAAGTTAGCAAAGAAAACGAAAGGAGAAGTGAGGAGATCAGAGCAGAGCTGGATGTACAATCACATTAAGATTTTCTTTTATCTAAACTCTTTGTGTCTTTTCAGATTTACACAACAGTAACTGACCAGTGGTCTGTTGTCCAGGTACATTCAGAAAACAAATAACTGAACAGCCTTGCTTATATGCAGCAATGATGCACCAAATTTTCTAAACACAAAATAAAGTGCTAAATAAAGTACAACAGCTTCACACAACTATGAACAAATAAACCTGTGTTACAACTCATTAAGACAACAGTTTTAAATGTTGTTTCAATAATGTTGGATAATAAAACATATCCCTGTTTTAGGACATCCAGATCAGAGCAGAAAAGAGAAGTGAGGAGAGAAGCAAAAAAAAATCAATAAATAATAATAAAAATGAAAGAAGTGAGGAAATTAGAGCAGAGCTGGATGTCCAACATCAAGATTTTCTTGTATCTAAAAACACAGAATGAAGTGTTAAATAAAGTACAACAGCTTCACACAACAATGAATGAATAACCCTGTTTTATAACACACTAAGATAATTTTCAAATATTGTTTCTGGATAATTGGCTACTTGCATACAACACTTTTTATTTTAAAAGTCAAAAGCACACACACAAACTCATGGTTGTTTCTATAAAACAAAACACCATCATTCTTTAGTTTTTGTCCTTACTCTCACTCTCGCAGATAGGATGAGAATAAAATAAACAAACAAATGGGGAGGAAAAGAGAGAGATCAAAATTCTTAAGACCACTTTCTATTGGTATTCCTTTTCTGTTAATATGGGGGACAACACAGAGCAATGGAGAGGGCTGAGACACAGTTGATGGGTCTGGGTCTGTGTCGGTGTGTGGAGCAAATAAAATGAAAAATATAAAACTACACTCCATTACAACTCCATCGAGGTATGTCCAAACAAAAGATCCTCTTCAAACAAAAGGAGAAATGTCTACTGCATGAGCTTATTTTTGAGGCTGTGGACATTTTTCAGTAGTTTTGCCCCATCAACTTCCAAAAAAAGTTTTTAAAAAGCTTCAAACGTGTTCTTCAGTTCCTTCAGATATTCAATGTTGATTGCATATATGAGTCCTATCAACATATGCATGCCTTTGTTCGGCTTCTACATCCTTCTGTCACTAGTTTTCCCTAAATCACAACAGACAAATCGTCCTCCTCAGCCATGACGTTGTGCTTCACAATCACCTTCTTCTTTTTGTCTGTGTACTCCTCACATTCCTACATGTTAAAAAGAAACAAACAAAAATCATACACAATTTTATTTTAAGATGCTGTTTCAATATATTTCAGTTTATCTAAAGATTTTTTTATTTGAAATAACACTGTGTACTTAACTCACTAAAATAAAGGCATTGCAATTACATATATTAATATCTATGCTTTGTTTATTTAGCATCATAGATGTAATATGCCTCATATAACATATTACAAGATTATGAAAACATTTATTAAGCACTGATGTTCTAAAAATACCAAATATAATATAAAATCAATTCTAAAATGTTTTAAGTGATCACCCAAATCGTTAAAAAACTTGCAGGCAGGTGCAGCAACAGTGGGTGTTTTCACACATACTCGTGGGATACGGTACTATGTTTTTATTTTTAATCCTCTGTCCATTCAATATATTAGGAAATGCTGGCGTTAACTAGTTTCTAACCTTAAAACCAGCGGTCAGACACAGCCATACATGCTGACTAATCTTGTAAAAAGCACACCACGACCACATAAGTTACCGGCAGTTGTGCAGACAGTTAAAGCCCGGGACACACACAGAGCACGGCGGATGCGCTCTCTTTCTTTCTCTCTCTCGGTAGCGCGCGCTCTTTCTCTCGGGAGCGCCATGTAGTTAGGCCGCCCGCTCCCGTTTAAATTACACCAGTTACAGACCACTACCACTTTTATTCTGTAATTTATTCCCGCGCTTAAGAAAACTGGTCGGGTCCCGCGCCTCCCGCGGAACAGCCGCGGGAATGCAGACCTCTAGCCTGGGGTAACCGACGCGTGAAACACAGCATACCAACTTGCCTGACCTACAGACAGACGTTGCTCAACGGCTAGCTGTCGGCTTGGTGTGTCCCGGTCCATAGTGACGCCAGCGACAGCTTCAAACTTTAAATTCATGTATTGACATTTTAAACAAACGAACGCCGAATAAAAGTGAAGTGTAACATCTCAAAATTAAAAAATTATCTTAAATTAAGCTTACCTTGACTTCTGCTGTTCGATGGCAGCCGGTGAGAGGATCCAGCGTCGCCCACACTCACGCAAAAACGCGGGCTGACGCATGCGCAGTTTCAAGCAAAAAAACTCACGGTTTAGGGGTATTCTTTACTGTTTTTTTCTGTGATGGTTGTTACTGTTGAAGAATGGGTAGCATATGTAGAATTTACCCATTACTTTTGAATTCCTTGGCTGACTGCAATAATTAAGTAAATTTTATATGGTTCCCACAGATTATATTTACCGCTCTCTAAAATCACTTTTTTCAGTGCATGATTGTTATCCAACTATTATCCCCCTCTGATTTTGGGAATCATTTACAGTTATGGTTGGGTTTAGGGGTAGGGAACAGGTATGGATTACATTTTCGAACAAAAATAATTTTTCAGGATCAACATAGATGTTAAAGGGCACCTATTTTACCCCTTTTTTAAGATTTCATATTAATATTATGGTTCTTCTGAGTGTGCCAGTTTAGGTTTAGTTCAAAACACAATCCAGATTTTTTTATTATGATGTGTTAAACAGTGTCATTTTGGGGGCGTGTACACAGTTTGCTGTTTTAGGGGCGTGTTGCTTCACATGAAAACTAGTTTCGACTTCCCGCCCAAGTTAACAAGGGGGCGGAGCCAAGAGCTCCCCCGCTTTGTGTAATAGACAGGCAGACAAGAGAGAAGCAACATGAGTGTACCAACCAGGTACAACCAGCTGTACTTGTACGACTCAGACACAGACCAAGCAGAGAGTACAAATCATTTGTGTCTTTGTATAGTTTTACAGCCAACTGTGTGCTAGTTTAAAGCTCTGAGCTTGTAGCCTACACCGAGACTAATAAAGCACACTGAATTAACTTATGTTTAGAATTAAAAAAGCATGCCGCTGCGTGGCGCGACGCTGCGTGTCGCCGAGCGGCACTTCTGGTTGACCTGCTTGAGGCTATAACTAAAGGGTGTCATACACCGGACGCGCCGCTCAGAGCCACGACACGGCACACCAGACGCGCACATTTGCATGTTATTTAAAATTAAACTATTCAGATAACGCTCTGTGGCGCGGCAGAAATATGAACAGTGTCCTGAGCAGGGCCAGCGCGTCCATAGAGGCGACCTAGGCGGCAGAATATTGAGCAAACCCCACGGTCGTCACTTTCACTTGCGACAACGCGAAATGCATGGCGATGCGCGTCATAAGTTCGTTATTTCCAATGGAGGTACAAGCACGTGAGGCAGCGCGCTCGCACTTTCCAGCTGCACCTAGTTAAGATGACAGGGAGCTTCTGTGACCACGGGAAATGCAAACCGTTGAAGTTTAAGGAAGACACAATGAAAAGTACACATGTATGCAAACACACCAAAACTTACAAATACTGGCGGCAAGGAGAGCAATAACGTGGTGAATGTTGAGCCCAATGAGCATTACATCTAAAAATAGAGCAGAGTGTTTCTTTGGTGACGTCGCTTTGACTCACACGCTGAAAATGGTGGACGTGAAACAACATACTGAGGAGATGGTAATGGCCACCTGTCAATCAATATTGGTGGCCGGGGGGACCGCACTCCTACGTCAAGTTGCGGTCGATCTCAAAACCGCTCCAATTGGTCCACCGTTTTTATGTTGTTAAATTGAAAAAAAAGGACTGAGTGTGTTTATATCACCCCAATATGACTATGGTCTATACACTATACCTACACATATGTCTGTCCAAACAGCTTGAAAAGTAGATTTTTCACCATAGGTGCCCTTTAATACAGGATCACATCATACGTTGCAAAATCATGACATGCATTTCAGAATAGCAGAAGACAAATGCATAATTTAGAAGGCTGTTTTAATCAGAGCATCCAGAGCTGGAAGCACTTCCCTCAAGACTGTAAATTGATCTGCATCTTGCTGGTGTCCTATTTGGGCCTGAACCTTCTCCTTGACAGAAGAACAGTCATGATATCTCAACATTTAAATGTAGACCTGCAGTAGTCGGGGCAACACTGCGTTTTTTCATTAGTCATCATCACACATCCTACACTTCACTTGTCTTATTCTGCTTTTTTTAGTTCTACTTGTGTGAACCGAAATAAACTCTATCACACATTACAAAACTTTTTTACATTATTTGTTCGTCAGAAAAAATAGAGATTTGGACAAAATTTTCTTTACCTGATTGTACCGTCAGATACAAATAGTATGTGGTGTCTTTTGTTTCAGATCCATCGATCTCCACAGCGCACCAGTAATATCCAGAGTCTGACGGCTGCAGATTCTTCCATTCCACTGTAAAGATACTCTGTGCTGGATATTCAGTGATGGAAAATGTATTTCTTGTTTCATTTACATATGCCAATATAGAGCAAGTGCCCCAAATGTATCCCTGACACCAATACTTCTGGTTTTCTTTATATTGTTCATCATATTCACATGGAATAATGCCTGGTGATCCAGATTTCACTCCTATATTCAGTTTATTAATCCAAGCTCCGTCTGTAGACAAGATTAAGTGTAAAAAAACATTAGGACACTCATAAACTGCACACACACACACACTAATGAAGTAAATGTATACTGATAAATAACTAGCATTAAAGTTAAACAACTGTAACACATTGAGTAAACATCAGACCACATAATAGTGTAACAATGCCATTTTAAAAAGAATTATAACTATTTACCTCCAATGTGAAGTAAAACCCCAATGAGAATCAGAGAGAGAATCATGTCTGCAGTGAAGTGTGTGTGGAGAGGAAATAGAAGCTGATCTCTTCATTATATTCTCCGGTTTTAGAGGAAGATCAGAAATGCCACTTTAAACCACAAAACTTTGAACAAATAAGCAGTCTGCAGTCAGCAACATCACACATCAGCACAACAACATCTCACTGCTCAAGTCTTCAGTTTGTGAACAGGCTAATGATGAGATGAGCAGTTGAAGCAATCAGTTGCCCAATGCTAATTTTACCACGTTCAGGTTCTGTGTTTATCTGTTATTACTATAACACTCACACTGGTGCTCCAATTGTTTTACAGAACAAAACTACACACATAATTAAATACGAGGAGTCCAAACATGAAGAACTGATAAGTACTTATTTTTGAAAAAGAAAGAGAAACAATTATTGTACTGTACTCTACACAGTTTATTGAAAAGCTTTTGAATTTAACAGTCTTGACCCTTAGATCTGTCAAATCATTTGAATCATCTAAAAAATAAAACATCAAATTCATAACATCAGGAAAATTAAATATTGAAATGCTAAAACACAGAGGCTGTGATAGAAGAGTCTGTATCTGTGTTTTTCTCAGTGTGGAGTTACAGTGCTGTAAATCACTCCCCCTGCTGGACACTTCTGGAAGTTTAATTTTAGTTTGAGATGTTTCTGAGCGACATCTGGTGATTAAAATCATACATGTTGTACTTTAAAGAGAGTAAGAGAATTTGCATATTCAAAATTTCCAAGATACACTTTCTGCTGCTCTTTAGAAGAACATTTTTAACTTTTCAGCGGATTTTTTGCAGAAACCGTTGTCCTTTGTGAATTATAAACTACAAGTTATTGGTTACCAGTAATTTGAGAGTCAGAAAACACATACAGGCGGCAGGGATTTATTACTCGCATACAATATTTAGAGGTTTAATGATGTGAAATAATCAGTCTGTACAAGAGACTGAACATTATAATAAACTTCATGAACTGAATATATCATCTTGTTTGTTTTCCAAATTCACTTGTTTTCTAATTTCTCCTTCATATACAATATATTGCTGTACACTTCTGTAACTATGTCAAAGCTGCTCATTTCAAACATGAAATTGCTATAAATCTATCATACTACTTCAATCATTAACATGGTTCATTAAATTATTAAATTAATCGACCCGAGTTTTTCTGATTCCAAAACAAATGATTTATTTAAATACTTTAAATATAATTTAAAACTTTTATTCTAATTTTACTCGCTTCACCCTTGATTTAATAAATTCAGTTAAAAGCATGAAAATGAACAAACTCAGCAGAAGCCCAAAAGGGTTCATTAGTATATTACTGAATATAATATATAATTTTGATGAAAATAGTGTCATTTGAAGAAGAATGCAATATAGACATAAGTAATTTATCAAGCTGATATCTAATTGTACAGCAAATTTTTAAGTCAGAATGTAAATTTCGCCACTAGAAATGTATTGACCTCTGATCTCCAGCAGAAGATGAGGTGATCACAAAATCAAAAATGAATTTAAGGACTGAGCAAAATTTTAATATATATATATATATATATATATATATATATATATATATATATATATATATATATAGTGCTAAATTTCCAGGCAAGTTGTATTTTTGAGGATTAATTTTATTATTGAACAACAACCATGTTCTCAATGAACCCAAAAAACTCATTAATATCAAAGCTGAATATTTTTGGAAGTAGTTTTTAGTTTGTTTTTTAGTTTTAGCTATTTTAGGAGGATATCTGCGTGTGCAGGTGACTATTACTGTGCATAATTATAAGGCAGCTTAACAAAAAACAAATATATAACTATTTCAATTATTTATTTTCACCAGTGAAACCAATATAACATCTCACCATTCACAAATATACATTTCTGACATTCAAAAACAAAACAAAAACAAATCAGTGACCAATATAGCCACCTTTCTTTGCAAGGACACTCAAAAGCCTGCCATCCATGGATTCTGTCAGTGTTTTGATCTGTTCACCATCAAAATTACGTGCAGCAGCAACCACAGCCTCCCAGACACAGAGAGGTGTACTGTTTACCCCCCTTGTAAATCTCACATTTGATGATGGACCACTCAAAAGCCTGCCATCCATGGATTCTGTCAGTGTTTTGATCTGTTCACCATCAACATTACGTGCAGCAGCAACCACAGCCTCCCAGACACAGAGAGGTGTACTGGTTACCCCCCTTGTAAATTTCACATTTGATGATGGACCACAGGTTCTCTATGGGGTTTCGATCAGGTGAACAAGGAGGCCATGTCATTAGTTTTTCTTCTTTTAGACCCTTACTTGCCAGCCATGCTGTGGAGTACTTGGACGCGTGTGATGGAGCATTGTCCTGCATGAAAATCATGTTTTTCTTGAAGGATGCAGACTTCTTCCTGTACCACTGCTTGAAGAAGGTGTCTTCCAGAAACTGGCAGTAGGACTGGGAGTTGAGCTTGACTCCATCCTCAACCTGAAAAAGCCCTTGGAAAAAGAGACTGGAGCTCTCTGCCCTTTACCGATCCAGCCACGGACCCATCCATCTGGCCCATCAAGACTCACTCTCATTTCATCAGTCCATAAAACCTTAGAAAAATCAGTCTTGAGATATTTCTTGGCCCAGTCTTGACGTTTCAGCTTGTGTGTCTTGTTCAGTGGTGGTCGTTTTTCAGCCTTTCTTACCTTGGCCATGTCTCTGAATATTTCACACCTTGTGCTTTTGGGCACTCCAGTGATGTTGCAGCTCTGAAATATGGCAAAACTGGTGGCAAGTGGCATCTTGGCAGCTGCACGCTTGACTTTTCTCTGTTCATGGGCAGTTATTTTGCTCCTTGGTTTTTTCACACACTTCTTGCGACCCTGTTGACTATTTTAAATGAAACGCTTAATTGTTCGATGATCACGCTTCAGAAGCTTGGCGATTTTAAGAGTGCTGCATCCCTTTGCAAGATATCTCACTATTTTTGACTTATCGGAGCCTGTCAAGTCCTTTTTTTGACCCATTTTGCCAAAGGAAAGGAAGTTGCCTAATAATTATGCACACCTGATATAGGGTGTTGATGTCATTAGACCACACCCCTTCTCATTACAGAGATGCACATCACCTAATATGCTTAATTGGTAGTAGGCTTTCGAGCCTATACAGCTTGGAGTAAGACAACATGCATAAAGAGGATGATGTGGTCAAAATACTTATTTGCCTAATAATTCTGCACTCCCTGTAAATATATTTTTTTATTTTATTGAATTTACAGATTTTTTTAAGAATAAATTGCAGTATTTCAAGAATAATTAATTAAATGAATTCAAACCACATTATTTAATTTACTAGAAACAAAAATATAACATTACACTGAATTCTTTTTTTTTGTGTGTATGTGTGTGCCACCCCAAGATTTGGTGCGGCCTCTTCTGGTCACCCCTAAGAAACGTTTCTGGGGGCACTAGAAACTTAATTCCCAGCTGACAAATTTCTGACAATAACAAAAACAGAATTTCCTCATTGTTTATTTTGCACATCTTTCTTCATCATATTTCTTGCTCAATACTATTTTTACCATGTTCAGGTTCTGTTTATCCTTTATTACTGAAACACTCACCCTGGTGCTCCAATTGTATTACAGCGCCACAAAGAGGACAACAACAAAACTACAAACATAATTAAATTCAGGGAGTCCAAACAGTATTTAAACCATAGTTTGAACATATAAAACTGATAAGCAATTATTTTTGAAAGAGAGAGAGAGAGTGAGAGACAAAAACACTCATCATACTGTACTCTACACAGTTTATTGAAAAGCTTTTAAAGTTTCAACAGTCTTGAACCTCAGATCTGTTGTCATTTGAGTCCATTTGAGTCCATTGATGAAGTTCATAACATCGTGAAAAGAAAATAATGAAATGCTAAAACCGCCCCCCCCCCCCCCCCCCTCTCACACACACGCGCGCGCGCGCACATACCCCACAAAGAGGTTGTGATGGCATTCAGAAGAGTCTGGCTCTTTTTCTCAGTGTGGAGTCACAGTGCTGTAAATCCCTTCCCCTGCTGGACGCTTCTGCAAGTTTAATTTTAGTTTGAGATGTTTCTGATCGACATCTGGTGGTTATAAATGATGCATGTAGTACTTTGAAGAGATTAAGGATATTTGCATATCCAAAATTTCCAAGATACACTTTCTGTTGTTCTTCAGAAGAACATTTTTACATTTTCAGTGTATTTTTAGCTGAAACTGTGGTCCTTTGTGATTTATAAAATGCAATTAAGTGCAGCAGTTTGAGAGGCAGAAAGCATGATTTTTCTGATTCCAAAACAAGTGATTTATTTAAATACTTTAGATATAATTAAAATAATATACATAATGAAGGAACTTATATATATCTTATATGCCATATGAAAATAGTGTCATTTAGCAAGCTGACATCTTTAAGACACAGAATGTAAGTTTTGCCACCAGAAGGCGCTCAATCATAACAACAAAGGCATATAAAGGACTTTTAATGTACTGGCCTCTGATTTACCACAGAAGATAAAATTATCACAAAATCAATAAACTTAAAATTGAGTAAAATTTATAATTTAATAGAGTAATATATATATATATATATATGTTTTTTTTCTGGCTTATGTTATTAGCTGCTTCTTGGAAACAATTGATTTACATCAGAGAAATGTAAATATGACATACTGTACTGACACACTGACATACTGTATGACAAAACAACAGGGAACATGGTTAAAAATTAATTCCCCAAATTAAAACATTGTTGCACAAATTTAAGATATTTGAATTACGCAACTCAACAAAACATTGTTTTAGTGGACGAGTATTTTTTAATTAAAAAAACCTAACCTTTTACATTTTGTTCTTTTACTCTGATGAATAAGCATAAAGTAAACACAGAATATTATTAATTAACACTTTACTAATTCTCTAATTCTTCAGGGTGAGATGGAGAAACATCTAGGTCTCTGACTGACAGAAATGCTCCTTGTTCAGTCTGAAAGATTAAACACACATGATCAGCAGAGAAAACTAAATATCAAGATTTCACATTTAGCTGATAACTGATTATAAAGCTTGTTTGGCATGCTGTCCCAGGAGAGAGCCCTGAGCTAAGATCCTCGAGCCCGGGGCTCCCTCCTGTTTGCAAGGCGAGAGGGGAGTTTGAGCTCAGGTAGATCTCAATGAACTTCCCTGCTATAGTAGCTAATGAACAGATAGTGATTGCTCTTAAGAGATAACTACTTCCTGTCACAACCTGTCTTCCTCGTGTGTTTGTTTTCATCATGTGACCATCCCCATGTGCTCCTTTGTTCTAGTTCCTGCCATCGTTATGTTCATCACCTTCTGCTGTTAAAAAATATACGTGTTTTGATAATCCTGAGATCCCATGCCTTCCTGTTGTGAACCCTGGCGTTACATAATACCGGACCTAAGAAAAAGGTTGTGGCTAGTTTTCCCCTCGTTTTATTTTTCATAGTCTTTTTGCCCTTAGTTATTTATTTTCCTCTCCCTCGTGTGTTTACCCATAAACACCATCTACACCCCAGAATTCCTCATCCTGATGTTGAAGCAGGGGGAAAAGAGCCTTGAGGACCATATGGACAGTTTCCTGTTTCCAGCGAAAAGATCCAGCAGGCCGGACGACGTGCTACAATTCCAACTTGGACACCGCTTGCAGAGCACGGTCGTCTGAAGATGGTCCTCGGGGCAATCTCGCCGCCTATGTGGAGTGGACACTGGCGAGGAACCGACCATTGTTCAACGTCAGTGCCACTCCAGACCCAGCGACCAGCCTAACCACCATCTGCAAGGAGCCAGAGCCCACCGCAGATGGAGAGCCACCCGCCGTGTGTAAGCTATCGTCATCGAGAGCGACAGAGTGGAACACCACTGAGCAGGAGGAGCTCAACCAGCCGTCTGAACAAGTGCGTGAGCCAGCAACAACGCTAAATGTGGGAGTCCTGGTGGACATCGAGGGACCGAGCGACAGTCCTGCCCACTGACCCACAGCAGAGGGTGAGCTGGCCCTGGACCCTGTTATGCTGCTCATTGACTTCTGGAGTGAAGTCACGCCCCTCCCGCTGTTCCCAGACAGCCTTCCAGCCCCGTTCATCCTCAATAGCTCCAGGGTCATGAGCAGCATCCCACCGACCCGCCCTCTTCACCTCCGGTGACGTCATCCACGACCATTCTGCCCTCTCCAGTGCGGCTACAGTCAGCCAGTCCCCCAGCTCACCCTTTAACCGCATTTGTGGAGGTATCTCTGCGGGCCTGCCCACCTGTTTCGTTGGCCAGAGGTTGTCACCCGACATCATCTCCTCCACCCTCCGAGCTATGGACTCCGCCTCGGGCCTCCAACCTAACGGCTCCAGGTTGGCTCTCTCCTCCCTCATCTCCTCCGTGGACCGTCAGCCCACCGGCTCCACCAGGCTCCCTCGTCCCCCCGGCTCCTACGGCCCACCTTCGCCCTCCATCGACTCCTTGGGCTCCACCTCCAGCTGCGGCGTCTCTCATGGTCGGCCTTCTGGAGTCAGCGTCCACTTCTCCTTCATGGTTCCTCCCTCCATCGATTTCACCCTGGGCCGTCCTCCTGGCTGTGTCCTGGGTCCTCCTCCTGCTTCACCTCCCTTCCTGGCTCCTTCCTCCTGAGACTCCTCCTCCTCCGTTCCACGCCCTCCAACTCACCTCCTGGCTCCTCCCTCCTGTGACTCCTCCCTGGCCGCCTCCACTTTTCCACGCACTCTAATTCCTCTCCTGGTTCCTCCCTCAGACTCTCCTCTCACCCCTCCTTTAGTTTAAACGTGAGGGTGCACCTTTTAAAGGGGGGGGGGGGGGTTACTGTCACCTTGTGTGTTTGTTTTCGTCATGTGACCATCCCCATGTGCTCCTTTGTTCTAGTTCCTGCCATCGTTGTTCATCACCTTCACCTGTGTTCATCCTCTGTGTTTTATCAGTCTAATCATACCCTGTGTATTTATAGTCCCTGTGTCTAGTCTTTCATTGTCCAGTATTCTCTCTCTGTTGATGTCTGTCTTCACACCATGTTCTTCCTGTGTTCGTCTTCGTAAGTGTTGTTAATAAATATACATGTTTTGAAAATCCTGAGATCCCATGCCTTCCTGTTGTGAACCCAGGCGTTACACTTACTAGGAGCATGTCTATGATTTGGATTAGTCACTTATCTTAAGTTGCATGTTTTTGGATGGTGGGAGAAACCCGGGGGAAACCCACGTGAGCACGGGGAGAAGGTGTAAACTCTGCACAGAAACATCGACTGGCTTGGTAAGGACTAGAACCAGTGCTAACCACTGGGCCACCGTGCCACCCATCTCGGAAAGAAGGAGTAGGGGTGGAAGGGGGGGATTCTTCAAAATGAAGATGGCTGTTATATGGAACTTAGGGTATTTATAGTAGCGTCTGAATGGTGAATCATAAATTGGATAATGTGGGACAAGCCGCAAGCAATCATAACGACGTGCTTCTCTCGAAATTAGTTTATAAATAAGCTTCCTTTATTTCAGTCACATCCTGTAGATTTGGGAAACATTTAAACCAAAAAAAAAAAAAAAACTAAATGTTGTCATGGGCAGAGATGGGAAGTAACGAAGTACAAATTATTTTTTCGGGTATCAGTACTTTACTCCACTACTTATTTTTTTGACAACTTTTTACTTTTACTTCTTACATTTTTACACAAATATCTGTACTTTCTACTTCTTACATTTTCTAAACCACGGTCGTTACTTTCGTTTTCATGTGTTTGGTGGCGCGATCTATATTATGTCTTCTCATTGCGCAATAATATGAGTGCCTTTTTGATGCAGTCAGTCTATTTTTCCCTATTTTTAGCCTGCGTGCTGCAGCGCGTGGCTTTTTCAAGGCTATTACACACCGTACATGGGCTAGTTCATGAAGGTTACATAGAAAGGCAAGGATTACAACGCAGATGTGACAGAGGGAGTCGGCGAATTTACCATGACTGATGCTGCCCTGTTTACACGGTAATAAGACAACTTTTGCTCGATCGGATCACAGATAAACGAGACACATTCCAGTCAAAAACATGCTGTTTACATGATTAAGCCTTTTGTCCACTTCCGATCATACTGCACTGGCTTTCTCTGGTCTTTCAATCTAATACCGCGAAAAATAGTGCTTTTTTGTAAAGATTAGTACATTTACCAAAACAATCAAATACTTTATAAAAATTTATGCATTGTCGTTTATTTCCTTTATTTCTGATGAGTTCATACATCAGAATTTATGCTGTTTTTCAGTTTTTATAGATTTTTTTATTGACTATATGATTTTAAATATAGGCTTATACTGTTGTCTTCAATTAATATTTTTAACAAATATTTTACAACAACAAAGGTAACTATACTGGGCAATGTATGTGTATGTACCTGTCTTACCTGTGTATGCTGCTTTTAGCATAGAATACATGTATTACAGTTTTTCTCAGTCACTTTTCTCAGATCAGAACTGAAATTTGTAAAAACAGTAGGCTTGAGTGCATTTCTGAAAACAACACATACATAGCAAATGGATTACCTGCAAAAGCCAGTCTCCTGCTCAAAATCCTTCAGTTCATCTCTCAAAACTAAATTTCTGTGTCAATGGACATGTCAGTGGCGTCAGAATGACAAGTCCTTGTGTCATTGTATATGAATAAGACTCAAATTACTTAGTAGTCATGTTGTCAATATCAGTGTACTCTGGAGGGCTGTTCTGGTGTAAACTATGGCAATATTTTGCTGTTTGTACTGTAATTAGTTGCCAGATCATGTTATTCTGATACAGAAAGGAAAAGAAAGCACCGTATAGCACAAAGAAAGCACAAAAGTAAAAATGTGAACATAGGACAACCTCCTTTTAGACCTTCATTAGAAAAAGTCAAGATTCATCTGGGAAAAATGTAAAAAATGCATTATGACTAAATATTAAGACAACTTGTTCAGGCATTTGAACGATTAAATGTTGTGGGGGTGAGTCTATTTAACAGAGATTTCAAGAGTTCGCCCTTGCTGATGATTGATTATAAAGCGTGTTTGGCATGCTGTCCTGGGAGAGAGCCCTGAGCTCATGAGATCCTTGAACCCGGGGCTCCCCCCTGTTACAGGGTGAGAGGGGAGTCTGAGTTCAGGTAGGTTTCGAGAACTCCCCCTGCTCGATAATAGTAGATGTAGATTATGAATCAGCTATGGAGTGTGAATACTGGATTCAACACTTGTTATGGTGTCAATTTAGTTTTTATCAACTTACTTGTGACAACTTACTTTGGAGAACATCCAAACTCCACACAGAAATGCCGACTTGGCCAGGTAAGATCTGAGCCAGTGAAATTCTTGCTGTGAGGCAATGATGCTAACCATTAGGCCTCCATGATGCCCTGACAAGGAAATGGGAGGAGTAGGGGTGGAAGGGGGGATTCTTCAAGACAAAAATGGCTAAGGTAAGATACTCTGGTTATTTATAATGATTTAGGAATCGAAATAAGTTTATAAATAAACTTTACATAATACACCTTAAAGGTGCAGTAGGTGATTTGCCTAAATGCTAATCGATTAGCATAATATATTTCAAATGCAATCCCTCCCCTGCCGTCCAAAGCCATGCCTCCTGAAATCACGAACGCGCACATTAAAGATGACAGAGACCCACTAGATCATGTCATTCGCCAGTTAGAAAACTTTATAGTACTTTATAATACTACAATTCTGAATGAAAAACTGCATTATATCTAGCATGTGTATAGTCAGCAAGCATAACTTGTCATAATGTGCAATATTTCATGCATGCAAGGATTGCTGGTCTCTCATGCACTTTGTCCTAAAGTGAAAACTGTATGCTTAGTGGTTAGCCTGTGGCGTGCACAAATTACACTTCCTACTAAGCCGTACTTACATGCTATTTCAGACTGAATATAGGGAGCGCATCACAGGTTGTCATTGTTCAAAAATGAACCAATGTAATTATAAAACCAACATTTACCAACGTTTTGTTGTTGAACTAAATACAACTTTTATTGATGCTGTAAAAGGTCCCTTATGAAACTGAAAATAGTCACATCAATCTTTCACCGGAAGATTTCAGTGGCTAAACAACAATTCTGTGCATATAACCCATTCATAACAACAAAATCTACATCAGCTTTGCGTGACTAAATTACATAGCATTACCTGTCTAAAAGAAATACTTCAGCCATGGTGTCGTCTTTCCTCCAGCGTGCAAAACTAACTCCAATATTGATTCAGGATATTAAAAAGTTTGGATTTAGCATTTGATTTTACCGCTGTCACTCTTGTCCATGTGAATGCGGTGCACATGCATGCACATCGGCGATTCTGCATGAACGGCATGAGCAGATGTACAAATCTACATTTGTTGACTGACAGTTTGAGCTACTTATCAGAATTATGGGAATTATCAGCCCAATGATATTTAATTGGATGAACATTTTTTAATCTTATTCTTAAACCAGAATATAAAAATACCAGCCTGATCTCATGAGGAAACGCAAGTTTAGTGGCTAATTCGTACGAATTTGTATGAGTTGAGTCATACGAAATTGTACGATTTTAAAAAGAAGGCGTGGCACCCAACCCTGCCCCTAAACCCAACCGTCATTGGCTGATGAGCAATTTGTATTAGATGGTACAAATTAGATCGTACAAATTCATACGAATTAGCCACAAAATCAAAAAGTTACGAATTGCCGTGAGATTGCGTTGAAAAATACATATAAATACATTTAGACCATTGACTAATCAATACTATTGGAAAGTGAAAAGACTTTCAACCAGCACAACAAAAAATGTTTCTGGAGACAATCACCTACTGCACCTTTAAGTTGCATTTGAAAAGCTCATTTTATTCGCTGCTATAATAAGTGGGAAAATAATAAAAATGTTGTATTAATTGTGCTACAATTTATTATCATGATAAAATGATAACAGTCACCAGTTTTTTTTCATTTTCAACTTACAAAAGTCAAAGCAGTAAAAATGAGCTGAAAAAAGGATTGACACACGATACAGTGGCATTTAACAATGATATATTTCTCTGAATTTAAACTTTGATGCACACGTTTAGGATAATGGACGTACACAATTTAGAAAATATATTACATTGTTCTAGGAAAGGAAAGGAAACTCATGGCATGTGGCAAAGTATGGTGTCCCATCAGAATTTGTGCTCTGCATTTACACACACACACACACACACACACACACACACACACACACACACACA
>CAIGQZ010001336.1:6046-18460 GCA_903798205.1 Danio tinwini | reverse complement strand
AATTAGCCACTAAATCAAAAAGTTACGAATTGCCGTGAGATTGCGTTGGTAACACACACATATTGATAATATAGGAAAAAAGGTCATATATTAACTCTTTGAAGGGTAACACACACTCCAGTTCGATGTAAGAATAGACTCTTACTGTGTTAAAATGATCTCTAGAGAGTAAAGTACAAATTTAACACTTTAGAAAGTGTTATTTTAAATCCAATATGGAGGGAGTCATACGTACACCCAAGGAGTGTCAAGTTAAACTCAAATTGAGTTAAATGTACACAGATTTTTTTTGCTGTGTAAAAGCTAAAGATAGTATAATTAATATGAAAAGTCAGAGATGAACAATTAAAACAACCGTAGTAGCCATCTCCAGTTCTTCACATCCCAATTATGAAGCCTATATTTAATTTTTTTTCAATATTGAAAAAAATAATTTATTCCCTTATTTGCATTCCAGTAATTAGCAGGCTAAATAAATACTTTTCTGAAAGAAATAATGCTACCAATTAGATTATGTGATACTGTGTTAAGATTAGGCTTCAGGGAAGGTTAAACCCTCCAGCCACATCGCACCACATAAAGATTGCAGCATGTGGCAGGTTGCTTTTCTCTTTGCTCTCTTTCTCTTTGTTTCATAATTTTTTTTATTCTGCACAATCACGTTTCTTGCTTACTACCTTTTACCACGTATCCCCATTAATAACACTCATCTTTCTCATTACCCTGGTAGCTTACTCTAAAACTGTATACTGTATGCAACAAAACTACAAACAACAACAAACCTACACACAATAAAATTCAATGATTCCAATAGTCATTTTAACATGGAAACTACTTTTCCGAATACCCATATCTGTAAAAGGCAAACAGAAAAAGAGAAACAAAAACACTGTTCATATAAACTACAGTTAAATTAAAAAGCCCCTATTTTGCATTAAAAAAGGTCATATTTTGGTTTTATGGGTCTCCAAAAACATGATATGCGTGCAAGATCAAAAAACCCTTTCATGGTCTTATAATATGCATTTATTTTTACCTAATTATCCCAGCGACTCCCATATGAATCGTTTAGCGATTAATTTGTTCCCAAACCCCTTCTTAGTGCAAAGCTAATCTGCGGTGATGGGTCCGACAACCCAGTATGTTGCAATTGGTTGACTAACGCAGCACAAGACAGAGAGAAATGCCCACCACGGCTACAGTATGAAGTAGCAGAAAGCATGTGATGCAGGAATGCAATAAAGAATTGCAGTTAAACACCAGCATATTACTCTACTCTTAACCCTAACCCCAAGTAATAACAATGACACACAATCAGTATTAACCCACACAGTGGCAAAAGTTGAACTATTTTATAAATTGGCCGCACCACGTGTGTGTAGGAACAGCCGATGGTGGCCATTGCAAAGGCAAACAGCAGATGATCACGAGTTCACAAATGCATTTAAATCATTAAAGGAAGAAGCATGCGTCACGTTTTTAACGTGGTTTTGGATGCGATATGTGAACAGCTCCATAAAGATTAAACCTGAGATACACAGTACAAGCACTGATCTATAATAGATACATGATTACACTGTTTCAATTTACTATAATCTTGAATGTGAAGCTGCTTTGACACAATCTACATTGTATAAGCGCTATACAGATAAAGGTGAATTGAATTGAATTACAAGCCGATTACAACTTATAACACACAATTAAACACATATTTTGCAAACTACACAAAATGATGCAACAATTTAATGACACTTACATGTTATGATCCGGAGGAAGAAGAAACTGGTCTATATGAACTTTAAAAGTTACTGACAAAGTCCTAGTCTTTGCTGCTCCTTCAATAGCAAACAGCTGACGAATCCTGCTTGCAGCGTAGATTATTGTATCAAAAATCAGAAAAATGACACAAACACAGCACTAGGTTGGCTATACTGTGGTTGTGAAAATGAACTGTAACCCTTTATTCCCCACAGCTGAATCTCCATCTGTCAGTGATCGTCAACATCGCGTCATGATGACTCCCGTGATCCCCCGTGCCTCTGCTAGTGTGTGGAGGGAAAGCGCGTGCACATTTTACCGGAACTAGAACTACATATTTGGTGATGTACCGTATCATCGTCGATGTGATCAAACAAAAGATCCGAACCCAGCTTGATTAGTTTATCTGACTCTGAGTAGACTATTTTGCTGAAGAATCAATAGTTTTAAACATGGTGCACTTTTAGATTTAAACCTCAGCTGGATGTTTTCATTCACTTAGAGCTGTGTTACACACTACATGGAAGCTCATTTTTTAAAAACCCATAATAGGGGCTCTTTAAAAGCTTTTAGATTGGCAACAGTCTTGAACCAAACCTCACAACTGTTCACTCATCGCTCCACCTGCTAGACACTTCTGGAAGGTTATTTTGGTTTGAGATGTTTATGTGCGACATCTAGTGGCTTCAGGAGAACATATTTGACTTTTTTTCAGGAGAGGGGTCTGGATCAGGGCCGGAGTGGGACTCCTTTTCAGCCCTGGAGTTACAAGCCTTAGACCGGCCCACCTTAGTTCACGACTGACTATATTAAAATAACGTAATTTCCAATTCAGTTTCTAATGACACTATCACGCCTTTTTCAAGGAAACAGCTGCTTTAGAACTTCAAATGTTTTTCATAAATATGAGAACATTAAAGGGTGGCTAAATCTCCAACACTATTCTTTAAAACATCACAATGTCCTTTCCTGCAATATCTGAATATATATTCTATGCAAAATTCTTTATAGATATCCAGTTCTTTGTAATGATGGTCACACAAAAAATACAAATAAAATATGTACACCTACATAAGTAACCCAAACAGTATTATATGTCAACACTAAAAATGAAAAAATAAATAAATAAATAAAAAATATTACTCAGATGAGGTTCGAACTCAGGCCGGCAGTATCGTAACTCAACGTGCTGTCCGCTGGACCAAAATAGTGCTGTTGTGCAGGTGCACTGTTATCTACAAGACCGTATCACTTTCTATTAACGGATTAATCTTTTTCTCCCCTTTTTAAATTTCTTATCAAGTTATGTCAGATGTATTAATGTAGTGAATCATCTGATTTTCATTGAGCAGGTGTAATAGTCATTAATACTAATTATTCGAATTCTTATATTCACTAAGGTGCCGCTGTTTGGGCTCAAATGAGAGTAAGGTCATCATTAACCTGCAGGCTGCATTTTGCTCACAGAGCTGCGAGAATATATAAAGAGCGGAGCTGCGGCAAAATGCAGCCTGCAGGTTAATGATGACCTAACTCTCATTCGACCCCAAACAGCGGCACCTTAGTGAATATAAGAATTCGAATAATTAGTATGGTCAAATAAATAAATAAATGAAAAAAAGTGCGACTGCTGAGAGTGCAAGCAGCTATGGACACCGGCCCTCGCGGCCAAAAAACAGACAGTGTTGCCTGATGTTGCTGACTGATTCTAAATCACCCAAATATACACTACGTTTCACTATGTTATTTTTTTCAACGCACACTCGGATTCAAAACCGCCCAATCTGGCAACACTGAAAACGGACCGGCCCACCGGGAATTATCCCGGTCCTCACGATTAGCCAATCCGGGCCTGGTCTGGATGCAGACCAGGTACATCTGCAAGCTGAGCTGATTGCAATGATTTAATACCCACAGCTAACCCCACCCCTCACAGTGACGTTGCTAACTTGGTTGAGTGCATTGTGTCTGATATTGCATTTCTGAAATATCTGCATATCTCAGCTAACATAGTCAAGTGTGCATCCAGACTAGAAGTTTAATTTACAGAATATTATCATTTTATTATATTTATAATAGTTGTTAACATATAAGAGAATATACGAAACTGTGGGTATTTAATTTTATTAATAAACTAATTATTTACATACAGATGGGACTTCTGAAGTACTATTCTCTACACTACTTCCAATAATCAAAACTAGCAGTTACAGGAGATAACACACATACATAAGACATCTTTTAAAGAGTGTTTGGTCTGGAAAACATCCGCTGGGTACAGCGATCTCATAAACATGTTTAAAGTCAACCTGAAATCTAGATAACCTTATACCGATAAAAAAAAGCCTTACTTTTATTCACTTAAGGGTGATACATTTCCCATTTCCATCCATTCAAAAGTTCACACAACATCAGCACAAATAAAATGAAAATATACAATATGAAAAAAAGCTCCTCTGTGAGTGTTTTTAACGTGCCACAGCGCTGTATATCACCATATTAGATGCCCCTGTTGGAGGTTTCTGGGAGTGAAAGATAATTTTACTAGCATTATACCATCAGCTGTCTCATAATTACATTAAAAAAGTCAGAATTTGAGTAAAACTTACTGCTTCACTCCCGGGTATAATGTCAATGGTGCTGTAGGTTATGTCCTTGAGAAATGGATTGTGAACAGACATATAAATATACATGTACAGACATATATTTATGAATAATCAAAACTCTTGTAATTATTGTCTACAAACATTTGGGGTTTCCTCGTTTATAGTGCTGTACACAGGATCTTCAGGTTTAGAGTAGATCTGCATTTCACACACAAAATAAAGAAACATTGAGAAAATAAAATCTACTACAAGACAAGCAACAGGCCTCAGAAATATGTAACTTACACAAAAATTGAAGATAGTGGTGTGCTATGTATGTCTTCAATTATAGAATTTATTCATTGAACAAGTTTCTATTTACATATTTCTGATTTGATGATGAAAATAGCAAATCACAACAAAATTAAAACATATCTGAATTCTGTTTAAGGAAGAAATGTCTCTTTATGATGTATTATTGCTTACTCTTAGTATTGATTACTATCTCTTCTTCCAGTGAGACCTGGTCATGACGGCAGCACATAAACGTTGCAAACAAAGGCCCTGTTTACACTGCCAGTTAAACATGACCCAATTTTCTGTTCTGTTCCGGATCTGTTTTATGACTGTGTAAACACGAAATAAACGCATGCATTCGGACATTCAGAGATCGGTTTCAGGCCCCCTTAATATGTGGAAATAAATCAGATATAAACTGGATATGTGACAATGCGACACAATCTCACAGCAATTCGTAACTTTTTGACTTAGGTAGGTAGGTAGGTAACTTTATTTATACCTGAAGGTAGATTTGGTTTGCAGTCAAGAGTCCTCATCTCATAACAGTGCCACACAAAAAAACTCACATAGTAACAACTACAAATGAACATTAATACAAAGAACATAAATATAAAAAACACCTATAAAGAATAAATAAATAATCACTTCAAGTGTCCCCCCAGCAGCAAGACGTCGCTGAGTTTGCATGTTCTTCCTGCATTCTTGTGGGTTTCCTCTGGGTGCTCCGGTTTCCCCCACAGTCCAAAGACATGCTGTACAGTTGAATTGGGTAGGCTAAATTGTCTGTAGTGAATGAGTGTGTGGATGTTTCCCAGAAATGGGTTGCGGCTGGAAGGGCATCCGCTGTGTAAAATTGTGCTGGATAAGTTGGCAGTTCATTCCGCTATGGCGACCCCAGATTAATAAAGGGACTAAGCTGACAAGAAAATGAATGAATGAATATACAAGTCACCGAAATAACTCTGCTTTAGTCTATGCCTTATTTAACTGTCTAACGGCTACTGATATAAAACTATTTTGTATCATTTAGTTCTACAGCTTAATACTAGAAACCTGCGACTAGAAGGAAGGAGCTGAAACTCTGAGTGTAAAGGATGAGCAGTGTCACTTAAAATTGAGCTTGTGATTCTCTTTAGCTGCCTAGTGTACACAGCCTCTAGACTGGCTAGTGACACCCCGGTCACCTTACTGGACCACTTATCTATTTGATTTAGTGAGTTTTTATTCTTGATAAAGAGATTCCCAAACCATGACACCAAAGCAAAATATAAAACGGATTCAAGAAAAGCATGGTAAAATAAAATCATCATGTGTTTATCAATATGGAAATAATTTAACTTAGTGGCTAATTCGTATGAATTTGTATGATCTAATTCGTACAAATTAGTACGATTTGCTCATCACCCTATGACGGTTGGGGTTAGGGGTGGGGTTGGTTGCCACGCCTCCTTTTAAAATCGTACATTTTCATACAACTGAGGCCCCGTTTACACTAATATGTTTTAGTTTTAAAACGCATAAGTTTTGCTACGGTTACGCCATTCGTCCACACTACTCCAGTGTTTTCAAGCCCCGAAAACGTAGCGTTTTGAAAACGCTGGAGAGGCCGTTTTCATTCTAAAACGCTGCTGCTCCGTGTCAGTGTGGATGGGGGAAAATGGAGACATCTGAAAATGGAGGCGGGACTGCAGACATTCACCTCTTTGATTGGGGCTTTTTCCTCAATATTAAGTAGCCTTCATACAGTTCAGTCCTGCATCCTCTCCTTGTAATTTCAGACTTCGCAAATTGATAAGGAAAACAAACTCCCGAGTGTGTACTTTATAAAGTCATTCACATCACCCTGGCTACGCTGTTTAACTGTCTTAACAATAAAATGAAAACATGATGTGAAGAACTGTCTATTTTCATTTTGATATGAGCAACTTAACAGACATCAGAAATGTTGAGGCATCAGGTGGCTTCATAATATGAGCGTAATCTTCATGCATATTTATAACAAAACGGAGTCTATAACATTACTGCCTCCTTTCATTTTCATTGAAAATACGAAACATACCCTCTCTTACAATGAATATCAGTGTTAATAATTAATAATGACTATTATAAAAGTATAACGCACAATAAGTTTATACAATAAAGAAAATAAAAGCAAGCGATCAGTCAGATGTGCAGAATCGGTGTCCGCGGTTACATTAATTAGAATATTAACCTAACTTATCTTTGCGTTTAGCCAAAGCACGTTACCTGAGAACAAGTTATAGATTCAAAAGACCAAAGTCGGGGAATATGTAGTTAAATATAGACAACAAGATAAATTAAACATCACGTTTACCAAATATAGTGAGATTAAATCCAGCAGGAGATCCTTGATGAACAGTCCGACGAGGACAGCTCTCATATGCGTATGCGCTCAAAGCACGCTGCAGTGCATGCCAGAGAGTGTGTGTGTGGTCACGTGATGTGCGTTTTCACTGTTTTAGTGTAGACGGAGAGCTGTTCAGAAACGCTGGGTGAAATGCTAGTGTGGACGCGGATCGTTTTCAAAAAACTAAAACGTACTAGTGTAAACGGGGCCTGAATTAGCCATAAACTGACAAAACATAAAATACTTACGTTTCCTCATGAGATCAGGCTGGACTATCATGTAAACAGCCTGATCGGATTTATTGAGGCATTCCATTTTATACGTCATTAAACTTGCGACAATGTGGTACTTCTCCAGGGTTTAATCTAATGCTTTAAGAGCATGTGTGGAGACGTCGACGCGTTAAACAACAACAGAGGAAACATGGAGGAGAAGAGTGGTCAGTGGTTGACAGCAGAAGTTACCTGCCTTCTTGTGCTGTGGGGAGATGAGTCAGTGGAGGACACCATATATAAACCATAGGCACAAGCTGCAATGACGGCCTTTTCCCTCCTTCTTCTCCTCAAAATCATTTTAATGTTGGGCAACCTTCGCATGTTTCACAGAGCTAAAAGCAACACAATTTCTTCTATCATGGCTAATGTGGCACAGATGCTAGATCCCATCTTTAAGCATGCGCGATGCCGTAAATTGTATGGCAAGTATAAACACATGAATCTGATATGGGTCACAATTAAAAGAATGTGTAAACAGACAGGTACAAAAAATCTGATATAGGCAACAAATCAGAATTGGAAGTCAAAACCTGACAGTATAAACAAAGGCTCACTAAATAAATCATTTGATTCTTATTAGTCAGTTGTCCTAAATAAACTTTAAAAGCTTCTCAAATATCATTCTAAAACAGGGGTGGGCAAACTTGGTCCTGGAGGGCTGGTGTCCTGCACAGTTTAGCTCCAAGTCTAATCAAACACACCTGCTTATAGATTTTAAGTGGTCTTGAAGACACTGATTAACATGTGTAGGTGTGTTTGATTAGTTTTAGAGCTAAACTGTGCAGGACACCGACCTGATGCTGCATCCAGGACTGATGCTGCATCCTAATTCGCATACTATCTATCCTAAATAGTATTTGAAAATAGAATTAGTATGTCTTAAATTGTAGTATGTTGAAAAGAGTATGCCAAAGGTATGCCAGATGGTTTACTTATTCTGGTAAAAATTTGAAGTGTAGAAACATGCATACTCTAACCGCTGATATTGCCCACAGTACATTGTGTGTTGGAATTTGATTAGAACTACAAATGCGGGGGAAAGTGTAAACAAACTACAAACATGATGGATGCACGAGACCAACCGTCAAGTAAAGAGGCTTCGGTAAAGATGTTTGTATGACTGTACATTAATATCTAGCCCACTGGAAATACTTAAATTGCGTTTTCTGTGTTATATTTCATCTGCAACGACAATACTGACCTTATATAAAGACGTATTTGGACATTAACGTCTGAATGCAGAATTATCCAAAGACCTGAGGAGATTTCTCTGTGTGAAAGACTTGTGAATGGGAGGATAACCTGCTGCTGCTTTCCCAATAAGGTAGAAAATTAAACAACACAGGCTCATTATGAAAACGTAGCTACGTGGACGTTTCTGGAAACCGCAAATTATGTAGCCGGAGGTACTTTTTTTTTTTTTTTGCGAAACGCATGACGTCATTTCTTTTCGCGCTTACCAACTCACCGCTTACTGTACCATAATGTGGAGGGCTTCCCCACAGCTACCAGTTTGTCCTGTTAGCTCATCGTGTACATTGGTGGACTTGAGACACAGAGAGGAGTTGACTACCATGACAACGGGGTTTGAGTCTGGGGAAGAGTGGTTCCAGAAATCAGGTAAGACAAAAACAGAATCCAAAAAAAAAAAACAGATCAGGGCTTTTCTTTTTCTGGACGGCTTTTGTAAACCGTTGGTTGAGTTTAGGGGAAGTAAGTGGGTGAGCAGGTCAATTGCTAAAATTGGTCTGGATTAGGGAGGGAGGAGGGTGGGTCAGTCGATTGGATTGGTCGGCCGGCCAGTTAGTCAGACAGACAGCGGCCTCTGGGGCACTTACGAGAGAAATATGAGACATTAAAAAGCACACACAGCGGGCTCTTCAGGATTCGCGAAAACAAAACCTGCAAAAATATGTACCTCCCGGGACGTATTTCGCGCTCTCCAGAAACGTCCACGGAACTACACTTTCAGAATGAGCCTGGGTTGAAATTAAATATGACATGAGGATGATGTGTAGATGATTGACAGGGCTCATAACCAAGTAACACAAAGATCTGTTGACGATGAAGTAGTCCCAAAGCTTGCATACTCTTCTGTTACACACTTAAAAGAATATATTTTTCCTTCACAAAGAAAGTACATACTTTTAGGGCGTATATAAGTATGTGAATTGGGACACAGCATGAGTTTGCCCACCCCTGTTCTAAAACAATCTTGAGACTAGCTGGATCACTGCATGAAAACATCATCAGTCAACCAGAAGAGAGAAACAAATAGATTGCTGAATGCTTGATTTAATAATAATAATAATAATAATAATAATAATAATAATAATAATAATAAAAGCATTCATAATTAGTTTCTATTAAATTAAAGGACTTACTGCGTCAGTTGTGCTGCTGTTGTTTCTCTGTCTGATTTTCTGATCATCTTGCTCTGTGTTATATATAATATTTGAAATTATTAGAATTTAGATACTTTGAATTAGAAATGAATAATAAATGTCAGGACATGAAATAAAAAAGTCAAACTGACTCGGTCTCCGTCTCTGAAAACAGATGGAAACAACAGCCAGAACCAACAACAGCAGCAGAAGAGCTGCAGAAACTGGAAGCCATACAGTCAGGAGATCATTACTGAAAAAATAAATAATATTTTCATTAATATGAAATAAAGCACATCTGAGCTAAACTTTAATCATATAAACTTTTTGGTGCATTTCTGCCTTTTTGAATGAGTTTAAACCTTATTTACATTATTTCAATGGTATACATTAGGCACAGTACCTGCTGTCTTCAATAACTACAGTTTTATTACTCGTGTTAATTCCTGTTTCACTTCTGCAGACAAAAAAAAAAAAAAGAAGACAAACGGAAATAAGCAGAGCGCTAAGGAAATGACAATGTAATGGTTGTAAAAGAGACAAGATGATGAAAATGATTATAAAAGGAAGATCACGTTACAGATAAAATAAGAAATACTTACGTTGTCTTGGTGACAGTGCCTAAAGTAGAAACATAAAATAATATTAGCTCTGTTTGATATCATATGCAATTGCAAAATATTTATCAATTACTGAAAAATATTGTACTTGTTTCTGCCTCATTTACAGTGAGTTGAACAGGAATGATTTGTTCTCCAACAGAGCAGAAATACCATCCACAATCAGAGAGTCTCAGTCCAGTCATCAGCACAGTGAAGGAGCTTTCACCATCATCACTGATCTGCACTGATGAATTCTGGGATGTGTCAGTCTTCTTCTCTTTGAAACACCTCTTGTCTTTATATCTGCACCAGCGTTTGAGTTTCTTCTTATAATCAGAGCTGTAGAAACACTGACATCATCATCTTCATGTCCAGATACACTGCTGCTCATCACAGACACATCAGGAGCTGAAACACACACACAGAAAGAAAGAAAGTTGAGATTAAATAAAAGTGTAATGTGATATAATTAGTCTTTATAATGTGATTCAAACAAAACCTACCAGACTGAACCTTGATATAAGGTTTATATGTTTCTATCGGTGGATATTCTCCAGTCTTCACAGCACAATAATAATGTCCAGTGTGTTTGTACTGCAGGTTCCTCATAGTCACAGTGAAGAGACTCTGATCAGGATGATCAATCACTGACAGAAGCTCCTCTGTTGTGTTTGTATATTTATTAGATTTATCAGTTTCTGAACGCCAGTATTTCTTCTGTGATGTGTGTTTCTCATCATAATGACACGGGATGGTGGCAGATCCTCCAGTTGGAACAGTTATTGTACAGCTTAACCAACCAGCGTAGCTTTCAACACCTTAACAAACAACATGTCTGGGCTTATTTGAAGTAGTGATGACATATTGGCATATATATGATTACACATAACAATTTTAGGACTTGGCATAATGCAGTGAAATAATATTCATTCATTCATTTCCTTTTCGGCTTCGTCCCTTTATTAATCTAGGATCACCACATCGGAATGAACCACCAACTGCATATGTTTTACGCAGCGGATGCACTTCCAGCTGCAACCCATCACTGGGGAACACCCATTCACACACATACACTATGGACAATGTTTTAGCTTACCCAATTCACCTGTAGCGCATGCCTTTGGACTTGTGGGGGAAACCGGAGCACCCGGAGGAAACCCACGTGAACGTGGGGAGAACATGCAAACTCCACACAGAAATGCCAACTGACCGAGGCTCAAACTAGCGACCTTCTTGCTGAGACGACAGCACTACCTACTGTTCCTCTGCGTCACCCATGATATAATATGTTCTTTAGTTATATTATTAGTAAAAACAATAGTTGTGTGTGGGTATTTTTATTATACACAACCCCCGCAAGATGTACAGTTAAATCAGCGTTACTGCACATCTATGACCAGGTTGATACTTGACTAAAGTTTTAGGTGGAGCTTGGGGAATAACTGAGATTTTAGGTAAGTTGTTTCTAACATTTTATCCAGGCTAAAATCTAGTTTTAATATCTAAAATCCTTAATGTAATCCTGTAAAAAAAACCCTTAGCAGACAGCAGTTAAGAAATCAGTAACTAGGACCAAAGCTGAAGGAAGATTAAGAAAATTTTAAGTGGATCTAAAAAGTAAAACAAAGTTCCCCTAAAAATAGAGGAGGTGTTGTTCAATTTCCATTTTGGATATTAGAACAACTAACGGAGTTTGTGTGTAAGATTTGACCAGCCTAAATAGGGTGATAGTGATAATCATAGAAGCTTATTAAGCATTTATCAGTTGACTCATGAGGGAGTTAATATATAAGGCAACATTACTCTTTAGTCTATTATTGTAGTGTTTACTTAGCCATGAGAACCCCTGCAGAATCCAAATGAATGAGTAAATCAAATGAGGAGCTGAACTGGATAATCAAATATGTATCTAAATGACATATGTAAGTACAAAAACATTCATATAATACTCAAGTCAGATATGAGTTTAATTGAAACTAAATTGTCGTGCTCCATGAAAAGTCTGAACACACATGAAAGATATCCTCCACTGATCTCCATCTTTGAGTCAGAAGGGATAAACTAACTACATTAAAACCACACAAACATCAAATCCACTATGTACATGATCTATTAGAATCAAACACAACAACAAACATCAAA
>CAIGQZ010001313.1:21619338-21679273 GCA_903798205.1 Danio tinwini | reverse complement strand
AAATAAATAAATAAATAAATAAATAAATAAATAAATAAATAAATAAATAAATAAATAAATAAATAAATAAGAAAAGTCTAATTACGTTTAACCAGGAAACAATACAGATGCTTTTTACAGTTTAGGGTGGGGATCCCTGTACATTATGGTGAATTTATGGATGTAATATATTACTGGAGCTGCGCGTGTGCAGGAACGCGCACATACGGGAACTCTGATCCTCCTCGCCGGCGCAGTTCACGTGCGCTAGTCCTTTCTCGCTAGCGCGGCGACAAGTCACAGCGCGGATGGACAGGCAGAGTCAATAAAACAGCCTCGACTACCTAATAACTGCCTGCTAGCGAGCCACAACCATGCCAGCCTATTTTCAGCGACCGGAGAACGCTCTTAAACGAGCGAACGGTAAGTGAATATTGTTCCCGCTCGTCTGTAGACTGCAGTCGTGCGTCTAGCCGTTAGCTCGATATGGCGCGTGCTGGAGAAGCCATGTTTCTATCGGGCTTGTGCAGGCCGGATGTCACATTTACTGGGCCTGTGTGTCATATGTGAAGAAGAGCTTTAAATGTTATATATTATAGTATCTCCTCTACGTTTTCCGATGAACTCAAAGAGAAGGTATAGATTAGAAACATCTGCATACTGGCAAAAAAACTACAAGAGACTGTTTTTGTTGCTGTCGTGCGCGTTAGCAAGCTATTCTAGCTTAGCGGTGACAACTAACGTTACTAGCGTATGTTGGTTGAAGATTTGCCGACGATATGCGAGGAAAATGTAAATATTTTAACAGTCGTCTGCTTATTTATGAATTGAATGAAAATGCGCTGTCCTTAAATGAATAAAAAGGTGAGCGGAGTGGCCATTGTGAACCTGCAATTAGGTTTAACGTAAAGTTTAAAAAAGACAATATTTATTTTTTATTTATGCCAAATAACTTGCATAGGTTTAAAACCATAGTAACAGGGTCAACAAAAGACATTCATCTTAAACATCATAAAAACCAAACTAATCAAGAGCCAGATGATAAGATAAATAAATGCAAATAATGATGTAAGATTAATTATTAAAGTTTTTTCTTACTCAAATGTTTGCACTTGTGCATCAAGAATTTGCCAAGTACAAAAACGCACAGAATATGATCATTTTTGTTGTAAATTGTATTGAAATTGCTTTTTCTTGTACTACTGACATTTAATGTTTTGAGAGACATCTATAATTCAAAGTGCATTCACAACAAATATGCTCAGCATAATTAAGTACACCCCACTTTGAAAATGCCTATATTCACTGAGAAATGGATAAAAATATTCAATGTATTTTTCTGCATTTGAACACAACAGATTTATTAAATGGATGATATATTTATTAAAATGATATTTTAGTCACCAAACATTTAGAAATTGAAAGATAACACAATTAAATTCAAGCAAAATATTGCATATAGAAAATTACAACCTACAAAATGCTAACTTAATTTAACATTTTTTTGTTTAGCTTCTCTTGATTTTTCTTCTTTTTTTAAATTTGTATTTAATATTTTTCTATAACATGTTGGTGTACTAGTTTTTGGACCATTATTGTAAGTTTTTTTTTTGTTAGATAAGCTTTAGATTTGGCTTTAGTACTGACTAATGTATATGCACAAATATAATATTTTTAGCTTCCTATTAAAATATGAATTTAAAAGATAGATTTGTGAGGGTGTGTACTTATGTATGCTAAGGACTGTATGCACAGTTGCCTTTTTTAAAAATAACTGTAGTGCCATCTTTTATAATAGAATTTCAAGATTTTCCCCTCCAAATAAATAATTGAATTGCTCTAAATAAAACAATGGTCAGGTCAAAAAGTAGTTTTTAACGGGTAACCATTGTTAAAAAATCCACTGGAAACATTTTCATTGTTCATATCAAAAATGAGCAATTTCCCTCAGGTTGTGACAGTCATTCTGTTTCTCTTTCTCAGAGTTTCTTGAAGTTGGTAAAAAGCAGCCAGCTTTAGATGTGCTCTACGATGTCATCAAGAGCAAAAAGCATCGAACATGGCAGAAGATCCACGAGCCTATCATGCTCAAGTACCTGGAGCTCTGTGTGGATCTCCGCAAGAGCCACTTGGCAAAGGAGGGACTGTATCAGTACAAAAACATCTGTCAGCAGGTTTGTGCCCCCTTTTATATGTACAGTTGACTTCAATTGTCAAGTGAACAAACAGAAAAACCAGTCACATTGCATCTGCTTGTCAGAGATAGTGATAATAGCGTTATGAACTGACAGTGATGTCTATGGATTTTTATAGCATTTAGCTAATGCCTCCACTTCATATTATTGCAGTTTTTTTTAACACTGTCTTTATTGATTTAGGTAGCTTTTAACATGAACAACAGAAATCAAAAACAAACATACAAAATAATAATATTAAATAGTAAAGCAATAAAAACAGAAAGAAAAAAAATATATACACGCATATACATGTATACACAAATACATAAGTAAATGTATGTACTTACACATACAATATAAAGGTACATTATATAATAACAACGCTTTATCAATAGCAGATGATACAAGTTATACAGAGAAAAGATTTGTATCAGCTTCAGCTGGATTCCAAGGGATTCCAAATTTTGAAAAACTTAATTTGTCTAAAGCCAAATAGTAAGACAATTCTCGCAACCATTGTCCAACATGCAGGCTTTCTGTATTCCAAAACTAGCTATTATAAGTTTTGCATGTAATAAACAAAGTTAACAGTTTGTTATCTCAACTAGTGAAAGTGTGTGTAATAGAAAAAAAAAATTATAATACAAAGTTTTTGGACATTTAATTATATTCTGTTTTAATACTTTCTATTATTGCAGATTTATTCAATTTTAACATGCATGAGTAAAGGAATTGTTTACTAGCTCATTCAAAGGCTTCTGAATCTGTTTTGCAGAATACAGAAGTTTGTTCATAACTGTTATTTAGTATGTCAGATGAAAGTTAGATATTTTAAAGTCAGCAAGTGAATGTATCAGGATGGATGTTTTTTTAAATTGTGTATCTATTAGGGCTGCACAATATTGGAAAAATCTAACATTTCGATATATATATATATATATATATATATATATATTTTTATTCTGCTATATATATATACAATAAGATGAGAGTTAAAATTGACATTCTAGTCTTTGAGAGTCCTTTAAACCATTTTTTTAAGAAGACAATTTTTCTCTTTGGTTATTTGTGTACCATTTTTTTTGCTTGTAAAAGAACCAAGTCAATTGTCAGTTTTATCTTTTTCACAGAATTGCTAATTTTTCTTGTGCTTCAGGTGAATATCAAATCTTTGGAGGATGTAGTCCGTGCTTATCTCAAACTTGCGGAAGAGAAGACCGAGACAGCTAAAGAGGAGTCTCAGCAGATGGTGCTGGACATTGAGGATTTGGACAACATTCAGACCCCAGAAAGGTGCAGGAACCTGAAAGTTCAAACCATTTCTTCACACTTAGTTGTTGTTAGTGATTTAATCAGTTTTGAAACGTTACAGAATTTCTCTGCAATTTGAAGCAACATCCATAATAAATTTCTGTTGTTAAAGTATACAATACAATACAATATTTATTTATAAAGCACATTTAAAAACAACCAAAGTGCTCAAAGTTATAGTTCTAGCTTTAAAGGAAAAATTCACTCAAGTTATTTTATTCACCTTCCTTTTGTTCCTAATCTGTTATAGTTTCTTTTTTGCTGCTTGACATAAAAGACAGTATATTATAAAGTATGCAGTAGTTGGTAACTATTGAACTGATTTCTAACAAGTTTAGAGAGAAAAAATGATGGCAATGTTCATTTTGGGGTGCACTTTGGCTAGAATGGGAACCCTTTTAAATGACTGTATGAAGCACTGAATTTCTAAAATGTGTTTTTCAGTGTTCTGTTGAGTGCTGTCAGTGGTGAAGACACTCAGGACCGTACTGACAGACTTCTGCTGACACCCTGGGTCAAGTTCCTGTGGGAGTCTTACCGCCAGTGCCTGGACCTGTTAAGGAATAACTCCAAAGTGGAGCGTCTTTACCATGACATTGCTCAGCAAGGTCAGTGAGGAAAAAAACACCTGCTTATGGGAGTTTAAGCATATGGTACAGATAAGAATTTTTTCTGTGTAATGTAGTTTGTTCCTATTGTAGTTCTGTGGAGTAATCCATAAACTGCCAGAATTGTTTTTAAGTTTGAGGGGTAAAAAAAATCTCTAATGCTTATAAAGACTGCATTCGTGTGATTATAAATAGTCAAATGGTAATATTGTGAAATACTGATAATATCTTAATACAAAGACCTTAATTAATGTTTTATATTGAAGGCATTCAGACTTAAACTGTAAATATGTTTTTGTTTTGTCCAGCGTTTAAGTTTTGCCTGCAGTACACTCGTAAAGCAGAGTTCCGTAAGCTGTGTGACAACCTGCGAATGCACTTGGGGCAGATCCAGCGGCATCACAACCAGAGCACTGCCATCAACCTGAACAACCCTGAGAGCCAGTCCATGCATCTGGAGACTCGTCTGGTCCAGCTGGACAGCGCTATAAGCATGGAACTGTGGCAGGTATGTCTTTATACTCAATGCACTTGGAATGTGTTGCATACAAATACATTTACAGTTCCATTTTTACTTCAGCTTTAACATTTATGCCAGTCAACAAGAAGGTGCTTGGCATCAAAAATCAAAAATGTATTTATTGCAGAAAAGCACAGTGAGACAGTTTTTGCTTGTAATACATGTTGCACAAGCTTTATGACTTGCTATAACTAGACTTCTATTCTTCGCAATCTATGTAGGAAGCATTCAAAGCAGTTGAAGACATCCATGGATTGTTTGCCCTCTCAAAGAAGCCCCCTAAACCCCAGCTTATGGCCAACTACTACAATAAGGTGTCCACAGTTTTCTGGAAGTCTGGCAATGCCCTGTTCCACTCCTGTACTCTACACCGACTCTATCACCTCTCCCGGGAAATGCGCAAGAACCTCACTCAAGATGAGATGCAGAGGCAAGTGTTAAATATGAGCAATTTGGAAATCAATGCTTTGTGGAAAAATTTCATTTGTGTTACCGTTTGTGGTTTATCGTAAGGGTTTAAAAACAAATGTCAAACAGAGAGAGGTCTATATATAGTGTGTACATTTTGTAAATGTTTGCTCTTCTGCTGTAGAACAGGTCAGTCCAGGATGGGCTGTTTTTTTTTTTTTTAAATACTGGCAATAGATACTCTGTTCTTTGTGGCAAAATCAGGTTTCATCCACGAAGCATAATTTATTAGATTATGTTGGATTCAGCTATGTGATGGCTTTAAGCGCAAACAAATAGACTTAAGTATAAAACTGTTGTACTTTTCCTCAGAATGTCTACTCGAGTGCTTTTGGCCACTCTGTCTATTCCCATCACGCCTGAGCGCACTGATATTGCTCGCCTGTTGGACATGGATGGCATCATTGTCGAGAAACACCGCAGGCTGGCTACTCTACTTGGCCTCCAGTCTCCACCCACCCGCCAGAGTCTTATCAATGACATGGTAAGAATAGTCTGTCTATTAAATGTCAAATATTGGTCTTTTTTTTTCTTTCTAATCCTCATTTTGTTTTAAAAGCCTATGACTTTAACCTTCAAAAACAAGTGATGTTTTCTGATGTTTTTCTTTTACATAAGAAAGTTGTTGTTGAAAGTCAGTTTAACCAAAGCTGTTAAGTAAATGGTGATGTAATGTTTTTTGGTTGGAACATTATGATTTTATAAAAAAATATGATGAATAACACATTTTTGGGGCATTATTTACCATAGGTGAGGTTTAACCTGCTTCAATATGTTGTCCCTGAAGTCAAAGAGCTCTACAACTGGTTGGAGGTTGACTTTCACCCTCTTAAACTGTGTGGAAGAGTGACTAAGGTGAGTGGAACATTATGTGATTTTGGTAAAGCTATTACCAGACTAATTAATTTCTATTAACTGAATTATTATAAGGACAGCACGGTGGCACAGTGGAAAGCACAATCGCCTCACAGCAAAAAGGTTGCTGGTTCCAGCCCCGGCTGGGTCAGTTGGCATTTCTGTTTAAGTTTTGCATGTTCTCTCCATGTTCGCGTGGGTTTCCCCACAGTCCAAAGACATGCAGTATAGATGAATTAAATAAGCTAAATTGGCTGTAGTTTGTCTGTGTGAATGCAGGAGTGTATGGGTGTTTCCAAGTGTTAAGTTACAGCTGGAAGAGCATCCGCTGCGTAAAACATATTCCGGATAAGTTGGTGGTTCATTCGGCTGTGGCGACCCCAGTATAATAGAGGGACTAAGCCTAAAAGAAAATGAATTAACAATCTTGAAAATGAACCTTCTTGCTGTGAGGTAAATGCTGTGAGGCTACCCACTGCGCCACCGTGCTGCCCATATTGTTATAATTGGAATATTTAATAATATTGTCATATTTAAGATTTGTAAAGTCATGTAGCTCTGGATTACTTGAAACAGCAACTACTAGTCTCTCCATCTTTTTTAAAAGTCTCTGTAGTCATCTTGACAATACAAACACTGGGTGTCACATCAGTGGAAACCTTGCCACTGCTTTGATTTGATTGGACAATGAAAACACAGCAGCAAAAACGCGAGGTGCAGAAGGTGGTTAAAACTTGAAGTGCACAGGGTGCATAAGCGGCGCTCAAAACACTTGCGGCTGTTAGTAAATCTTTCAAAAGGTGTGCCTCTCAACACAAAAAATGCGTTTAGTGTGATCAGCCCCTAAGACATGGGTGACCAACCCTGTTCCTGGCGATCAACCTTCCTACAGATTTCAGCTCCAACCCTGATCAAACACACTTGAACCAATTAATTAGAACATGAGGAGCACTTGATAATTACAGGCAGGTGTGTTTGATATGGGCTGCAACTGAAAACTGCAGGAAAGTCGATCTCCAGGAATAGGGTTGAGCACCCCTGCCCTAAGACATCATTACTAAGATTGTTATTTAGATTAAGCTTAGTCACAAAATATTTTTTCTTTTTTAAAGTCAGTTACACAAATTTTGACCACTCTAATTTGAATCTAAAAAGCAAGACCACTGATCCTTTGGCTGCTAGGCCAAACTAGTAAAAAAAAAAATTGAGTTACCAAAAGAAAATGCATATATATCTTACATAATCTCTCATAGAAAAAGAGACTTCCAGATCTTGCATATGCTTTGTATTTTCTTCCATTTAACAACAACAACAACAACAACAACTATAAACAGTAAAACATGGGGAGCTACTAACCCTTTTGAAGATTAGCCTTTAAAGAAAAAACAATATATCTTTTAGACACATAATATTAAATTTAAAAGTTACAGTTCAAGAAAAATTCAGGCATATTGGTGAAATATACTTAATCCATGTACTCCAAATTAATTCAATTCATCTTTATTTTTGTAGCGCTTTTACAATGTAGATTGTGTCAAAGCAGCTTTACGTAGAAGATTACAGTGAATTGAAACGGTGTCAGTTCAGTTTTCAGAGTTTCAGTTCAGTGTGGTTTAATATTCACTGCTGAGTGTCCTGAACCATGCAAGCCAGTGGCGACAGCGGCGAGGATAAAACTTTACCAATTGGCGAAAGTGAAGGATAAAAAACCTTGAGAGAAACCAGGCTCAGTTGGGCACGACCATTTCTCCTATGGCCATGCGTCTTGTGCAGAGCTGAAGTCTAGGCGCCGGAGGCTGGAGAATGCTGAACGACAGCGAAGACTCGTCTGTCCCTGGAGTCTCACAGGAATCAGTTCCATGCTCTCCACTCCTCCACGGTCACCACAGCAGCTGCTTAGGATACGGCCTGGTCCAGGATTAAAGAAACCTTGGGATTATCTCTTCACAGGTCTTGGATCACATCAGTGATCATCAGAGATGCAAAACCTGCGTGGAGCACATTCGTGCATCATACTGCTATGTGATGCATTAAGTGTATGCTTTACTAAAAAGATGGGTTTTTAATCTAGTTTTGAACTGCGAGAGTGTCTGAGCCTTGGACAATATCAGGAAGGCTATTCCAGAGTTTAGGAGCCATAAATGAGAAGGCTTGACCTCCTTTACTTGACTTTGCTATTCTGGGTACTACCAGAACCCAGAGTTTTGAGATCTCAAAGAGCTGATTGGATCGTAGCGAGACAGAAGGTTGGTTAGATAAACAGGAGCTTGATTATTTTAAGCTTTATAGGTAAGAAGCAATATTTTATAATCAATACGAAACTTAACAGGCAGCCAGTGTAAGGAGGATAAAATTAGGGTGATATTAATCATATTTTCTAGACCTGGTCAGAACTCTGACAGCTGCATTTTGTACTAGCTGAAGTTTGTTAATAGAGGATGCTGGGCAATCAGTGAAAAGAGCATTACAGTAATCCAGCCTAGAAGTCATAAAAGCATGGAATAGCTTTTCTGCATCTGAGATGGATAGCATACTTCGCAACATAACAATATTTCTCAGATGAAAGAAGGCAGTTTTTGTGACATGGGATATATGATTTTCAAAAGTTGAATTGCTGTCTAATATGACACCCAGATCTTTTACAGTAGAGCTAATGCTAACTTTGTATCCCTTTAATTGCAGGTCAAGTTGTGAGATCTGTGTACAGGATTTAGGCCCAATAAGTAATAATTCTGTTTTGTCTGAGTTTAAGAGAAGAAAATAGTTGGTCATCTAATCTTTAACATCTTTAATACACTCAGTTAGCTTAGACAGTTCAGATGTTTCATCAGGTTTAGTTGAAATATATAATTGAGTATCGTCTGCATAGCAGTGAAAGCTGATCCCATGTCTTCTAATAATGTCTCCAAGGGGTAGCATGTATATTGTAAACAGCAAATGGCCTAAAACTGATCCTTGAGGCACCCTATACTTTACTGGCCTGACTTGTGAAAGCTGTGCATTAATATTCACAAACTATTAGAAAATATAAAAAAAAAAATTCAGTCTGTTAATGAAAAGGTTTTTCCATGACATATATAGTGTGCACTGTATCAATCCATTCTTCAACTAAAGCTGACTGTAATTTTAACCATTTTTTTGAAATTTTTTTACTAACTGCCAGAAGAATAAACAACAGTTTCTTGTCTTGATTAATCCATTTATCTTAATTTATAGGTCAAACTAGTTTTTTTAGGCAGAGTCTTAACGTATGTTTATGCAAGTGACCACAGTTATTTTATTCATTTAAAAAGGAAATACATGCTCAATATAACCTAATAATTTTGACATAGGAGTCTTCAATGTCACAATTTTATTGATGACAACACTTTTTCTATTGCTGTGGTTTAGGTGCTGAACTGGGTGAGAGACCAAGCCGAAAAGGAGTCAGACCTGCAGCAGTATGTTCCTCACCTGCAGAACAACACCATCCTCAGACTGCTGCAACAGGTTGGTTTGATGATCTACCCCCAGATTACCTGCTTGAAGAATGTGTACCTACCCCATTACTTTGCTAATGTTCATTTTATTTTCCTTTCACCATTAAATGTAACAGGTGGCTCAGATCTACCAGAGCATCGAGTTTAGCAGGTTGGCATCTCTGGTACCATTTGTTGATGCTTTCCAGCTGGAGCGCTCAATTGTAGATGCAGCACGGCACTGTGATCTGCAGGTACGATACATAACATTTTTGTAATAAATCAATTGCTCACTTTCACTTGTTTTTAATTTTCTTAGCATGCATGTGTGCTGTATATCTTCCACACAGTCTCCAATCTTAGTTTAGGTTTTTGCATGTTGAAGAAAATCAAACAACAAATAATCAAATGTTATACTAACTTAAACTAAAAAAAAAAGGATTATTTTGAGGATTAATTTTATTATTGAACAACAACCATGTTCTCAATGAACCCAAAAAACTCATTAATATCAGAGCTGAATATTTTTGGAAGTAGTTTTTAGTTTGAGCTATTTTAGGATATCTGTGTGTGCAGGTGACTATTACTGTGCATAATTATTAGGCAACTTAACAAAAAACAAATATATACCCATTTCAATTATTTATTTTCACCAGTGAAACCAATATAACATCTCAACATTCACAAATATACATTTCTGAAATTCAAAAACAAAACAAAAACAAATCAGTGACCAATATAGCCACCTTTCTTTGCAAGGACACTCAAAAGCCTGCCATCCATGGATTCTGTCAGTGTTTTGATCTGTTCACCATCAACATTGCGTGCAGCAGCAACCACAGCCTCCCAGACACTGTTCAGAGAGGTGTACTGTTTTCCCTCCTTGTAAATCTTAAATTTGATGATGGACCACAGGTTCTCTATGGGGTTCAGATCAGGTGAACAAGGAGGCCATGTCATTAGTTTTTCTTTTAGACCCTTTCTTGCCAGCTACGCTGTGCAGTACTTGGACGCATGTGTGATGGAGCATTGTCCTGCATGAAAATCATGTTTTTCTTGAAGGATGCAGACTTCTTCCTGTACCACTGCTTGAAGAAGGTGTCTTCCAGAAACTGGCAGTAGGACTGGGAGTTGAGCTTGACTCCATCCTCAACCCGAAAAGGCCCCACAAGCTCATCTTTAATGATACCAGCCCAAACCAGTACTCCACCTTGCTGGCGTCTGAGTCGGACTGGAGCTCTCTGCCCTTTACCGATTCAGCCATGGGCCTATCTATCTGGCCCATCAATACTCTCTCTCATTTCATCAGTCCATAAAACCTTAGAAAAATCAGTCTTGAGATATTTCTTGGCCCAATCTTGATGTTTCAGCTTGTGTGTCTTGTTCAGTGGTGGTCATTTTTCAGCCTTTCTTACCTTGGCCATGTCTCTGAGTATTGCACACCTTGTACTTTTGGGCACTCTAGTGATGTTGCAGCTCTGAAATATGGCAAAACTGGTGGCAAGTGGCATCTTGGCAGCTGCACGCTTGACTTTTCTCAGTTCATGGGCAGTTGTTTTGCACCTTGGTTTGTCCACACGCTTGCAACCTTTTTGACTATTTTGAATGAAACGCTTGATTGTTCAATGATCACGCTTCAAAAGCTTGGCAATTTGAAGAGTGCTGCATCCCTCTGCAAGATATCTCACTATTTTTGACTTTTCGGAGCCTGTCAAGTCCATCTTTTGACCCATTTTGTCAAAGGAAAGAAAGTTGCCTAATAATTATGCACACCTGATATAGGGTGTTGATGTCATTAGACCACACCTCTTCTCCTTACAGAGATGCACATCACCTAATATGCTTAATTGGTAGTAGGCTTTTGAGCCTATACAGCTTGGAGTAAGACAACATGCATAAAGAGGATGATGTGGTCAAAATACTAATTTGCCTAATAATTCTGCACTTCCTATATATATATATATATATATATATATATATATATATATATTTGTATTTTTTACATTTTTTTTAAACCTAAAGGTACGCATTGATCATTCATCTCGTACCCTGAGTTTTGGCTCCGATCTGAACTACTCTACTAAAGAAGATTCTCCAGTAGGTCCGTTCCTACAGAACATGCCCTCTGAACAGATACGAAATCAGCTCACTGCTATGTCATCCTCCTTGGCCAAAGCCATCCAAGTCATCAAACCTGCTTCCATACTGGTAAGAGAGCCACTCAGTTTCATCAATTATCTCTCTGATGCTCAGTTTTATTTTTCAGTTTCATGATCCATTCCAACTTTATCCACAGCAAGACCACGAGGAACAGAGACAACAGGCAATCACAGCCTATTTGAAGAACGCCCGCAAAGAGCACCAGCGCATCCTGGCACGCCGACAGACAATTGAAGAGCGAAAGGAGCGTCTGGAGAGCCTCAACATCCAGAGAGAGAAAGAGGAGCTGGAGCAACGCGAGGCAGAACTTCAGAAAGTGCGCAAAGCAGAGGAGGAGCGACTCAAACAAGAAGCCAAAGAGCGAGAGAAGGAGCGCATCATGCAGGAACACGAGCAGATCAAGAAGAAGACTGTGCGTGAGCGACTGGAGCAGATTAAGAAGACTGAGCTGGGAGCCAAAGCCTTCAAAGACATTGACATTGAGGTACTGTTTTGGGTACCTTTTGTTAGGGAAGTGAGCATTTTAATCTGGAACATAAAAGAATGTTTTGGGTCCTACCCCCCCCCCAAAATGCTGTGGCATTGAAATTTTAAAGTGTTTTGTAAATTGAAATGGTTTAATTTTGTGTTGTAGGATCTAGAGGAACTGGACCCTGACTTCATCATGGCCAAACAAGTAGAACAACTCGAAAAGGAGAAGAAGGAACTTCAGGAGCGTCTGAAAAACCAGGAGAAGAAGGTACAGCTTTAATGACCCATTAATGAGATGCTAAGCATGCTGGTAGCCAAATGGTACACTAGAGTAATTTTATTATACATATTCTAGATTGACTACTTTGAGAGGGCCAAGCGCCTTGAGGAGATTCCTCTGATCAAGAAAGCCTACGAGGAGCAGCGCATCAAAGACATGGAGTTATGGGAGCTGCAGGAGGAGGAGAGGGTAATAATCGCATACAGCTTTTTGCACTTGTCAGAATTACGTGCCATTTACTTTGCCCTCTGGTCCATGTTTCAATTTTTGGCTAAAAGTAGTCTCAGATCCCCCACATACTTTCTCTCTAACTGTAGTTTGCCGTATTTCTTGAGGTCTTATGTTGTTATTGCCTGGGTTATAGCATCACCCAAAGGTTGTTTGGGGCAATAAAGCTAAAATGTGGTGTGCTTATCTGTTTCTCAGATCACTAACATGAAGATGGAGCGCGAGAAGGCACTAGAACACAAACAGAGAATGTCCAGGATGATGGAGGACAAGGAGAACTTCCTCTCCAAAATTAAAGCTGCTCGAAGCTTCATCTATGAGGTAAACGGAAATTTAACTTCCAAGTGGCATTTCATCAGTGATTGATTTGCAGGTTACATTTCTGCTTCCAGTACGGGCAGTATATCATTGTTGGGAATTAAAAATAAGAACCATATAGGTAGATATTCCACGTTTATTAAGGTTGTTGACACTTCAGGTAGCTAAGTTTTAATCTATTCTCATGTATCCAGGAAAAACTCAAGCAGTTCCAAGAACGCTTGGTTGAGGAGAGGAAAAAGCGCCTTGAGGAGCGGAAGAAACAGCGTAAAGAGGACAGACGAAAGGCCTTCTATCACCAGAAAGAGGAGGAAGCTCAAAGAATTCGTGAGGAGCAGCTCAAAAAAGGTTGCTGCTCTTTAACCCTCCATTGCTTTGATTAAATGAATCGTTAAGTTTCTTTGCAAATTATGCAAAAAGAACATGCCAAAATGATAGCTCTCTTTTTTTAATCTTAATATAATGCGTAATTGCTTTTTCTCCATGTACTTAAATTTATATTTGAATTGCCTCTCTTTTTTTTGTTTTAAGAACGGGAAGAACGCGAACGCTTGGAACAGGAGCAAAGAGAGGAGGAAGAGCGTGAATACCAGGAACGTCTGCGCAAGCTGGAGGAACAGGAAAGGAAGCAGCGTGCCAGACAACAAGAAATCGAGGAGCGCGAGCGCCGTAAGGAGGAGGAAAGAAGGGCACCAGAAGAAAAACCAAACAAGGTATCTCATAAGAATTAAAACTTTAAGCTTTTGCAAGATTGCTCACTGATGCTGCACCTATTGATCAAGAGTACAGTAGAAATATCAAATGGATTACTTTTTTCTAGTGAACACAAATTAAGATATTTTGAACCATGTTGAAAACTGGTAGCCATAACAGGAAAGAAAATTACCATAGACTTTAAAGGCTACCAGCTTTATCATTCTTCTAATTGCGTTCTTTAGTATTCAACCGAAGATTCTAAAACCTCTTCTTGTAGGAGATGGACTGTTTTCTCCTTTATATATGCACCAAACACTTGCCTACAAACACTCTGTTACTAGGACTCTAAAACTAAATAAAAAAAAAGACAAAACTGCTGAACTCATGGCATCTATATATTGCTGTTTTCTGGTAAATTGAAGTCCTTATTTGTAAGTTGCTTTGGATTAAAATCTAGAAAATGTATAAATTTAGCAAGTGAAGGAAAAGCAAATTGACTTTTTTTTTTTTTTTACTTTTTTTACTGTTTTACTATTGTTATATATTGTTATTTATTACAGCCCTTTGAAACATTAATTTTATAATGTTACATGTGTTTAATGTGTCGTTCACATCTCTTATACAAACAGTACACCCCCTTAAGAAAATAAATATTTGTATCAGTTTCTCAGTGAATATAGACAATATATTTTGATGCATTTAAACAAAATCGTTGTATCAAACAGTTACATTCATTAAAATAGAGTTTGGTCACCTAACATCTTTAGGAATATAAAGGTAATACATTAAAATTCAAACAAGTTTTTGCAAAAAAAATAAATAAATAAAAAAATAATAATAATAATAATTTTTTGCAGATTAATTACAGTTTTGGCTTTGGTACTGTCTAATCTAATGTAAATGCACAAATATATTAGTGTCAAGCATCCTAAAATTATAAATTTAGAAGAGAGGTCTGTGAGTTGTGTGCTCATTTATGCTAAGCACTGTATCTTATTTCAAAATATTAACATCTTTAACACAGGAATGGCCCGAGCGGGAAGAAAGTGGCTGGAGAAAACGGGCTGAGGGAGAGTCAGAGTGGCGACGTCCTGTTCCTGACCGGTAAGCGCCAGGTAGACGCAGAGGGATAAATACAGTTAAAGACCGGTACTAAAATTCAGCATCTCCTTTTACTTCATCCCAGGGACTGGCGTCAGGAAGGACGAGAAGGCCGTGAGGAACCTGATCGTGAAGACCGTGACCTACCCTTCCGGAGAGGTGGAGAAAGTGCTCGTCGTGGTGCTTCAGATGACAGAGGACTCCGCAGAGGCTTTGATGACGATCGAGGTCCACGTCGAGGAGGTGATGATGAGCGTCCACCCAGACGGGGCTTTGATGAGGACCGAGGACCCAGAAGAGGTTTTGATGATGACCGAGGTCAACGGAGAGGCGATGACGACCGTGGGCCGAGGCGTGGGATGGATGATGACCGGGGGCCAAGGCGCACGATGGACGATGACCGCGGTCCTAGACGAAGCGATGATGACCGTGGTCTGAGAAGAGGGTTTGATGATGACCGTGGGCCCCGTAGAGGCATGGATGAACCTAGAGGCCCTCGTCGTGGTGCAGATGATGACTGGGGCCCCAGAAGAGGGGGGGATGATGAGAGGGGAGGCCGCAGAGGTATGGATGATGCTGGCCCACGTCGTGGAGAAGACTCTAGACCCTGGAAACCTCTTGGGAGACCAAGTGGAGGCATGTTTTTTTTTCTTATATTGTCAAACATATGGGTTTAAAGGGGGTCATATCAAAGGGAAAACTGTATTTCTGGTCCAGATGCAATGTTCAGTTAACAGATAGGACGCTTTACACATGTCCAGCGAAGTTTCATTTCATTGATGAAGAGGGTGTTTATATGGTCTTTTACAGCAGCAAAATATAATCCATTTTATCTTCCTTGTAACATTTTTCAGGTGGATGGAGAGAGCGAGAGAAGGCGCGGGAGGAGAGCTGGGGACCTCCTCGAGATTCTGGCCATGATGATGACAGTGGCGAGCATGATGGAGATGACCAGCATGAAGGAGAACGATTTAGAGAGCGCCGTCCTGCTAGGTGAAAATCTTTCTAGTTTCAGAAAATCTGTCTGATTGTCTTTTGTTTTAAACTACTTTGCTAGTAGCTCAGTCATGTTTGTTTTCTATGGTGTGACAATACTTGTCATCTTTAAGCCTCATCTTTAAGGAACACCAAGCTGACATCGAAGATCTAGCGGTCCTGTCTTGGTCAAAAAGCGGTGCTTGAACACCAAACGAACAACAGCTCACTGAAACTAGAATGTGTCCTTTTCCTGTGTAATAGGATATACCTTTCTGTACCTACAGTAGCCTGACCAGAACTACTGTACTGTACCGTACTAAAACACACTAATACTGAAAACATATACAAAGTAGGGCTGAACGATTTATCGATATAAAGTCACATTTGCGATTTAGCAAAAGCTGCGATTGTCTTGTACATCATGTGAAGAATGTACAGTGATGTGGTCAGTAGTATAGTAGTAGTTGCACAGAACAACCAAATATGCCCAGAAGAAACCCAGGAAATAGCAGTCAATGTCAATTTTTAAAGTGTAGGATAAACATAACTGCTTTAGTTTGATTTAACGGGTTTAATAAACACTCGACAACATGTGGTTTAGCGGAGTTCTTGTTATTATAATTTTCCTAATAATAAGGTAATGATACTACACCTTTGTCATTGCTTAGAATGCTATTATGAAAATGTTGCATGTGTTATTGCGTAAAAAGCCACATCATTTCACAGAAGGACTTATTTCAAACACTCCACTGAAGCTATAAAGTAAGTTTTGAGTAAAAACATCATTAAATGTGGTATTTGCACTTTCAGGTTTAACATTAGTAACATTTAAAAACTGAAAATAATATTAAAATGTAAAAAGTACACATAGCTGTAAAAACCGCTGTCATTATCGCAAAATGATTCTTTTCGATTTGATATCGCATGATGACATCGCATGTGATATTTTGCTTAGTTTGGCAGAAAACTGTGGCTTTGTGTTGTAAATGCTGATCCAGCTGAACACACGTGTTGGAGATTCACATCTGATTACAGAGCCGGCTTTATAGACAGGGTATCTTAAATCTCAAAAGCTAAATTTTAGGCCTTAAAAAGTCTTAAATCCACTGAGATTATATGTTGCAGGTCTTAAATCTTTTTTTTTATTGATTTTCTGGCCATTAACACCCATACAATCACCAAAAATCTATCTCAATAAAGCTGTTAACTTTTAAATACTTTCCCTGCAGTAACATTTGTTTAAAAGTTCATTTATTTACTGCTAAGGATATAGAGCTGACCTACATTTTTTATATTTAAATTATTTTTTTTGTAGACCGAAGTAATTGACAGCTATGTTTTGTTCTATTTTTGGTAATGGTTATAGGGTTTATGAATGGATATATTTAAAATGTAATAAAAAATATTCAAACTAAAATTATTATTGTTTTATTACATCTTATTTTTTCATAGGGCAACTGAAAGTCTTAAGCATTTAGCCTTGTATAAGTCTAAAATTTCATTCATAATGGTCTTAAAAATGTCTTAAATTTAACTTGGTGAAACCTGCAATTTATTGTTCAGCCCTAATACAATGCAAAACCGCTTTTGCAGTCAATTTTCACAGAACTTCGAGGGTTTTGCTTGCGCAAACATGTCAGATAATCTGGTAATCCATATTGATTGCAAACATTTGAAAATTGCAATGAAATGAGTCAGATTCGTTGTGTTTCTTGACTTATTTGCTTGGTTTTGTCAGTTTTTGCACTTGCATCTGAACCACAGCTTAACAGCCAATCAGAGACAATCCCTCCATTCTTCATGCCAAACTGGACAAACACGCTGACATGAGCTTGATGACCGATGCTCATCAACAGATGTTTTGGAAACAGAAAAACAGAAGTCGCTAATGCATAAGGATTTTCACATTTCTGAAAGAAAACTTTAATACGAATTCAGCAGATTTCAAAGCAAATAGCTGGCATTATTGCGCATTCTATGCATGTTGTTTGACTTGTAAGAGCATGTAGGGCCATTTCTAAATTGAATGTGTCTGGCTTCAAGTGTCATCTGGTGCTAGCTATTTTTAGCTGTATGAAAGTTTATTATGTTGCTGGATATTGAAAACTGGTGTTCATTCTTGTTATTCAAAGCCAATTTTTCGCAGACATCAACTGAAGTCTTCAGTGTCACATGACTCTTCGGAAACATTTAGTTTTTTTTTAAGTTTCTTTAGCAATCATCATGGATAAATTAAATTGTCTAAAGGTGACCGTATAGGAATGCTATTATGAAAGATTTTATTTAAAATAAATGCTGTTATTTTTATCTTTCTGTTCATTAAGTAAACAAAGTAAAATCTGTCACCGTTTACACAAAAAAAAATCTGCATTGTTAACGATCATTAATGATTGAGCCACGATAATAGAACAGCACTGAAGACTGGAGTTGCAATGCTGAAATTCAGCTGTCCAATCACAGCTAAATTTCATTCAAAATATGTTTACATAGCAAAGTTATTTTATGATGATTAGTAATTCATAATATTTCTGTTTGAATTGTATTTTTAATCTAGCAGATTTCCTGTAAATGCAAGCCTGTTAGCAGAAAGTGTAAAGGTATGTGTGTGTGCAGGGAAGAAGGCGGTGCCTGGAGAAGAGGCGGAGGCGGTGGCGGTGGTGGTGGAGACGAGCAAAGCAGCTGGCGAGACTCCCGTCGTGAAGACTTTGACCGTGATGATCGTCGTGAACGCCGTGACATAAAGGAGCGCAGAGACGATCGAGAGCGGGATATCAGAGGCCCACAGAGAGACCAAGAAGAAGGTGAGAGTCTTAAAGGTGCTGTATGTAAGTTTTTGACTCTTCCAAAGCATAAAAATACCATAATATGTTTGCAAATATGTAAGTAACATTCCAAGTGAACCTACTTTTTTAACTGAAAAACAATGCTGAAGTCAAATATTCTGCTTTGAAAATGTTTTTTCTGTGCCTGATCGCTGTCTTTGTTTAGGTAAATGTAACCTGCACAATGCCAGTTTAGCCAATTATAATTCAGCACACCGAGTTGCCTTGTTGGAAAACAGCGCATTTCATTCATTCATTCAGAAAGGCTCTGAAAGCATGCACTCGTGACCGAAATGGACAGTATCAGACGTCAAAATGAGACCGATTCATTTCCACATGAGGTTGAAAAATATTATCAAATAAATATTATGAACGTAAACATTAGGTGAGCAGGTTACATTGTAACCGCGTGTCCTAATAACATGCTTTGTGATGAGATACGCAGTGATAAGCAATTTGACTGTTTGCACCAGACAAAACACAACAGAAATTTAAATACAGCCATTCCTAAGCACAGAATATGCACTCATTCACGAAACGGTAAGGTTTAGAATCTGTTTAATACATGTTAACTCTCTTTAACATCATTAAATGTAAAATGGCATTCAAACTCGCATTGTTAGCATTTAGCACTAAATAAAGCACTCAAGGTTTACCTGAGGTGATCACTGTCGAAGGTTTCTGTTGTTCAGCTGTGAGAAATAGAAGCCGTTTCTAATATCAACTCAAGGTGTTTTTAGAACCAAAACTCCTTTTAATATGGAAAATATTCCTTCTATTGCTCGTCGTTGCTTTTATTTAGAACACAGTTTAAATCACTCGCTCCTGTACTCAATCTGGCAACCTGCGTTTGTTTTGATCCTGGAGTGCAATACCTAGTTCAACCACTGGGTGTCAAACTTACATATTGCACCTTTATGCTGCGTTCACACCAGACGCGGAATACACGGATAAATCGCACTATTCGCGCGTAAATAGACGCGTGAACATTTGAGTTTACTCGCTTCATTCGCTCATCCATTTCCTTTATATTAGGTTATATTATTTTTGCATAATTAAGGGCGTGACCACTTGAGTGACAGCTAGCTCTCGCTGGTCGCCGTCACGTTACCTCAGCTGATTAGCTGCTGATCTCGACATTTTCATCGTATTTTTGTGTTGTTTTATGTGGCTTTACACAGCCTTTTGGATTTAATCAATGGTCACTTAATTGTGCTCACAAACCATTCACATGGCCTCCGTTTTCCAGGAGAGTGAAATTATATACTTATACCATCTCTATAAATGTATTTGTTTTATTTAAGATCATTTATCATTTTTAATGTTCTTTATACCTGTAATGTACTCCAGAATCTGACAGATTTATTATCTGTAGGCTCTAGAAGAGTCATCTGAAGCGTTGTCATACAATTCTGCCTGGATTTCATCAATAGCCCTGCATTTACTAACACAGACTATATCTGAAGTGTTTAGAAGTAATTTGCACTTTCTTCCTGTTGAAAAATGCCTAAGCATTGTGCTTATGACATTGCTTATGAAACAGTGTTTTTAAAAGTCTAAACACTTTATTGATATAGTGTACAACCAAGCACATGTGGTCAGAACACAAACGAGTCGCAGTCTCAGGCGTCTGTAGCTCCGCTCACGCTCCGCCTCTGCCCTTGTATGGTATGCCTCGGTTGGTGCGATGACGCGGTAACAAAATGGCAACGGTTGGCCACTCCTACTGGTAGCTTCTTTTGGGTTCTTTATAAACTTATGGGTGACATCACGGATACTACGTCCATATATTTTACAGTCTATGGGTGCACCCAGCTCTGTGAGCTCATAAACTCCTCCAGAAACTTAACCTGGATGACGGAGGCTTTCAGCGGTGCTTCTGACTGAGCCGAACCAAGTTTGATGAACTGTTGTCTGTGTCGGCTGGAGGATTTCCCCCGGGACACCAACAACAGGTGCTACGTCACAATCATGCCCCCACAAGAGCAAGCTCCTGATTGGTTAACGCGGTGCGAATGTCTGCAGAAGTTCACGTCAAACGCGCAAAACGCTCAATTCGCGCCGCGCCATTCGCGTGTATTGCGCCGCAGGATGTCTATTTGTGCGTTTGCATTGACCTAACATGTAAATCACTCGCAATTGACGCTTCTGCGTCTGGTGTGAACGCAGCATTAAAGTCTCTGTTCACCAATGACACATTTATTTGATCAAAAAGGTGATGTTGTATAAAATTTACATTTTAGAATAAATTGCTTAAATATTTTAAATTAATTTTAATGATTTAGTCCTGTGAACAAAAGTGTCATGTCAAACTACAGTGTCTCGTAATCCTTCATAAATCAGTTAAGTATGCTGATTTGTTGCTCTGTTATGATCAATTAATTTGTTCTTATGATGAAAATATTTGACTTTTACATATTGTGGGAAAACATTTTTCATCATACTTTGAATATAGAGTTCAAAAAAAAATATATATATTTGAAATAATCTTTTGTAACATAAGACTTGTTTATTGAGCATCTAATCACCATATTTAAATGGTTAAGGAAGGATCATTTGACGCCAAAGACTGGAGTAATGGAGAAAAATCCAGCTTTCAAATTTGGAAAAAATATTTTGTGATATTGCTGTTTTTATTGTATTTTTGATCTAATGAATGCAGCTTTGGTAAGCAGAAGAGACCATTTAAAGCATTAAAAAATATCAACTGTTGATTGTTAGTGTTCATTAAATAGAACTCAACTCAAGTGTCAACTACAAACACAAAATGTAGTAATGAATGCCTTGGAAAGCGCTGTGCTGCTGCACAACAGGTCACTCTGAAAATGAATCCCTTAATTTTTGCCTGAAGTTTAAAGTGCCAACAGTAATGGGTGAAGGGAAGGCCCAATGGCATACATCCAAAACAGCAGGTGTCAGTGTGATGTCCAAGACTTCGGGAACAAAGGTTAGGCAGTGAAATCTAATTTGGGCATATTGCTTATGTCTTCTTTTATAACTCAAAGGTGGGTCATGGCGTCGTGGTGGGGAAGAGCGACGGGAAGAGCGCAAGGAAGAGAAAGACGCTCCTCCCAGACCTCGTGAGCGGGATCGTGACGCTGGTGAGAAGAGCACTTGGCGCTCTGACAAAGATAAAGAAAACCCACGCCGGACCAAGAACGAGACGGATGATGATGGCTGGACCACTGTCCGCCGCTAAAACTAAAGCATCAGTCTTCTTTTGCTTGATGTTGTACTAAGCCTTGATGTGTTCTCTAATCAGTACAGGTCACTGCTTACATTAACATTACATACATGAAGCTTTGCTATAGAATTACAAAACTTACAAAGGGTTTCCAGACATGGCAATTTATATTTCATCTCTTTTAAAAAAAAAACTTCAACTTAGTAGCTCATTCCTTTTTGTTATGCATGCTTAATGATAAAATTGGTCACAGGAATTTAAGTAGATTTTTTTTTCTTCCTCCTTTGCGGTTTGGATGTTGTAGAACATGAAAGTTTTTGCAGACTGGTGTTTTGATGAGGTGTTGAGATGAAATCATCAGGTTATCCTTACAGCTGTGACTATGCTGTAGTTGCTGCTTATGCTGTGGTTGTATGCCCTCTAGAAATGAAACAAATCTTTATTAATAAAGTCGATTCATCATTACATGTCTATAATTTCAGTTATTATCATGCAGCAGAAGACCATATAAACACTTTAGAAGCATGAGACTTCTCAATGGTTGGTTATTTTCTGCCACTAGGGGTCACCTTAATCTCAGCAACTTTTCAGAAGCTTTAAACGTCTCTCGTTACAAAAGAACCAAGGACAATTGATTGGATCCTTATAATATTCATTTATGCTGTTAGTAGAAAACAATGACATTTAATGCTGTGCCGTTGGTCCTTCTGATTGATGCATTAAAGGTTTAGTAAATACACCTTGCAGTCTATTGTCTTTTTTTTTTGTGGAAAATAAAACAATAAAATGCAGGCCATTGTGCGCTCATATATATATAACTAGCACTAGCATTATCCAGTCCAAACTGGATTAGGATGGACATTTTTCAGGAAATTGTTAGTTGCTATGCAACCTTTTTTAAAAGACTTTCTGGCTCTTGGTTAACCTAACTGGTGAAGGAGGACCACACGCACACGTTGATAAGAGGTAATCCTCGGCAAACCTCGTCAATGCGAGCTCTTAGTTTCGTCCAACGGCTTCTTTGGATCGTGATTCTTCCCCGCTGCGAGGGTGATAAACTTTTGCTCGCATTATATCATTATGCAGAAAAGACTGGAAGAAAGAAACAATTATGTTAGAGGTCTTTGTTGCATTCTAGTGGAAAATCCACAATTAAGGCCAATAATCCCGCAATTGAAGCCTCAAATTCCCACGCAAGAGGTTATGAACTCCCAAACTAGATTAGACCCTTATATTTGCTAAAACCATACTTTGTGAAGTTTGACCACGGGTCACCGTGTGTAAACTCTGCGGACCTCTAGTCAGAGGGGTGCTGCTTTTCAATGTGAGAGATGGCTTTCCGTGGCACTTATCGCTCAATCGGTGCATCTGCCACCCAGTGACATTTGTCAGTTTCCACTATATATATATATATATATAATAATTTCGGGCGCATATATGTAGTGTGGAAAAATGTTTTTGTCCTGTTTCAGTAATTTTACTCTTAACTTTTAAACTCTAATATCGAAATAATATTCATCAACATTTTAAACGTTTAGTCTTTAGAACAACATTTAAAAAAAGATATTTTAACACATTACTGGAAGTTTAAACATGAATAATCAAAACCGCCTAACTATGAAAGTGAACCAGAATTACGGGCGTTACGGTATACGTAAATTAAAATGCTTGCAGGAAGCCTGTTTTATAGTACTTAATTTTTGACAGTATTTTATGGCTTGTAGCCTATATATTATTATGTAGTAGCCTACTGTACACGGCTTGTGTAAGAAATATTACCTCTGATAAATTCCACCATCAAATGGTTTGTCGAATTTGACTTATGAAAATACTGTGAAGTGAAATGAAGCACTAGATGATCGATCGGATAACTTCGTTTTATTTCGTAGAATACGTGCGTATATTAAAGTTGTGCATGCAAATATTAATTGCGGGATTCAATTGTTTTATAAATTCAGAGCCTATTCAGTATACTTTAAATCTTGATTTATATCAATAAGTAGGCTTTGTGGGTTTATTTCTCTCTGCCCACAACAATTATGATTTTTGCTCTGTTAATAAAAACACTAGTAATGAATTAAAAATTAAAACCCTTAGAAAAACTGAAACGGTTAGTACACATATGCCATTTAGACACCCGAACAAATAAAAATAATTAATTTTAAAGGGTTTGTGCAAAGTCTATGCGTTTACAAGTTATGAATGCAGTGAAAAAGAGCTGCTCTGAGAGGTAATTTCTTGTATTGAAATTGATAGGCCTTGCACACTGAATACTTGATCGTGAAGCCTGCAGTTTGACGATAGAACATAATTCAGCTGACATTTCTATTGCGATGCTCTTCGAAAAGCTTTTCATGGGCGTCAGTTACATTTCATAACCTCTTTTCAAAAGCAATCCACATAATTATTGCGTATCCGACACATTTCTGAAGGATGGATCAAATAAATTGTCGAATAAAACTCAATGCGCCTTTGTCTTCTGATTCCTTGCGGTTTACGTTAGAGGCAACTTTTAACATTTTTAAATAATTTTTTAGAAAAAGTTTTGCTGTTTTTGCACTTGATAGCTTGCACAAATGATTTGATGAGATAAGATTATTAACCGACCTATAATTGCTAATATTATTAGGCTATTATAATGTTAGGGGAGACCGATAGAACTAAATAAATAAAAAACACAAAGCGTTAGAAACCCTTGTAAGAACGGCAACGTAAGCGTAAAGATGCAATAGCCTATATCTATACCCTAATAATTTCTGGAAAGATGGTAATTTGAGATATAGACTATCGAAACAGTAACCTTACATTTCCATTGCCGACTCTGCAAGTCCAGGCACTTGGCAGAAGGTGCATGTTGTAAAATCACCAGTTGGTGTCGCACTATCCTTACTCTTTAAGTGGAAGAGCATTTCCGACCCCTTTCGGCTCCTAAAGCACGTAGTATCCTACCATTTATTTCTACCTTACCATCTATTTCTTTAGAATGCAAAGGTGGAATAATCACGTTAAATGTCTAAGTAGATTTTAAAAATCACATATAGTACACTGATTAGTTAATTTTAGCTTATTTAACAAATACATAAAAGTCATAATTTTCCGTTTACTCAAAATTTTTTTGTATTATTTATTTTTACTTTATAATAAAAATATGGTGTTATTAGAAATGTGGTGACATGTTTATTTGCGGCCAATTAATAGAAGTTAATAAAAATGTTAATGAAAAAGGTAATGAAATACAAAGTGTAGCACTATAACATTATCCATGAAAAGTACTACTTTGGAGCGTTAACAGGGAGAGCAAACTTGACATTAACTCTATGCAGGACATTACATCGCATTAATTAAAAATGAAAATAGGCATGAAGAGGATATGTAATCAATAAATCACTCGATTACTTAAGATAGGATTATATGAGGATTATAAAAACAAAACAGCTAGTGCACTAAACCACAACAGTCGGAGAAAAAAATATATATATATATCGAACACAGTTATAATTAATAATAATATATTGGTAATAACAATAATAATAATTATTATTAGTAATTATTATTATATCGTATTTAAATAAATTAAAATAAATTAAATGAAAAGACTCTATTAACCCACTTCACGAAAACACAAAATTCTCGGTTTTATGCAGTGTATACTGAAGCGTGTAAGCTACATCAATTCAGTCCTGCTGCGATCGAGCGTTAAAACTTTTAACAAATTCTACCTCGATATAACAAATGTGGGGCGTTGGGAGCTATATAGGCAAATTACTCAATAAACAGAGAACTTTTTTATTATTTGGTCATTTAATTATTTCCACATTGCATGAAGTTCCATAAAACACACATGTAAAAAAACATAAAAAGCGAGTTTGCCACATGGACAAATTCAGAAGAAGTTAATACTTAATTAATTATAGTCTACATATAGTCAACCGTTTCCTAATATTTTCGTATTTCTTCCAAATTGCATGCCTTCCACCAATGTGCATGGTAAGCAAATATACTGTTGTATGACATTAATATGAAATGAAGTTAAAAGGTTAAATTCTATAAAAATGTTTAAATGTTATTAAAATATCAACAGCCTCTAAACTCGGTTTGACAACTGCATACCTGAACTTTTGAGATGCATTATGCACATTAACAATCCATAATGGGATTGAATTCAGCTAATTTAATGAGTAGTTAGAGGGTAATAAACTCTTGTAGTCATACGACAAACAAACAGAGCTGAAAATATTGTCTGTGTCTAATAAGCCTCATCCCTGTCTCCTGGCCAATAGAGAAAGAGAGTCTCTCATCCCTAAACTAATCACAAACCCATCGGAAAAAATGAAAACGTGGAGAGACAATAGCCTACAGAGGGGGCTTTAAGCAGGCCCACCGAACTGCTAGAAAAGTAGACCCTTCACAAGTTTAATAAACCGTGATTGTCATTTGAAAGGATTGTTCTGACAATTTCAATTTCATTGACTGCATCTGGTTGTTTGAACAACATTCCGCGTTTACACGTCTTATTCAAGCACAAATCAGCATGTATAGCTCTCCATCTAAACGTGCACTGATTAAGAACTGAGGTGCTGTACTAAGAGGGTGTAAAAGCGTCGTTATGCTCTGCGTGCAACACAAATACATGCTGAAGTACCTCGAGTCTCTCAATGGGATCAGCTGCGTATGTAAATTGCTCCACAGCTCTGTTTCTGGGCGAATCCGTTCCGTTTTGCTTGAATCCGCCTCTCCGTGCTCGTTCGTATTGACGCACTTAAAGACTCTTCCCTCAACCTTAAGGCGAGCGGCAGCGACCAATCACCAAGCCATTACAGGCTTCAGAGGAAACTGTTTATGTGACTCCAGAGCTAATTAGGCTCATGAACTAACAAATCGCTAGCACAACTGGTGAGGAACCGATCACATTCATGGATTGTCTGGAGAAGTCGGCCACCTCTCTCACGATGTGTTGAGCTGTGCGCTTTTAAAAGATTTTTTACTCTTTCTTTAGCTGTCACTAACTTGTCTCTTGACAAAACTTTGGTCTTGGGTGTGGAGTATTTTTTAGTGCTAACGCGTGTGCCGTTTTCACTTAAACTGGGGAATCTTGACTGGTAAACTATGTTTCAACCCACACCGAAGAGGTGTTTTACCATAGAGTCTTTGGTAGCGAAGGATAATCCTTTGCCATCGTCGAGATCCGAGGAGCCCATACGACCAGCGGCTCTCAGCTATGCAAACTCCAGCCAGATGAATCCATTTTTAAACGGCTTTCACTCCAGCGGCAGGGGCGTCTACACAAACCCGGACTTGGTGTTCGCTGAAGCTGTTTCACATCCTCCCAACTCCGCCGTCCCAGTCCATTCAGTACCTCCTCCTCATGCTTTGGCTGCTCACCCACTGTCGTCCTCGCACAGTCCGCACCCTCTTTTCGCAAGCCAGCAAAGGGACCCTTCAACTTTTTACCCGTGGTTGATACATAGATATAGATATTTGGGTCACAGATTTCAAGGTAAGTGCCTTTAAAATATTTTATTCGCCATTTATTTTGACCAGTTGTACGGAGAAAAAAGGCCACACGGCCCTGGGACGCGGCAGCTTTCCATCCATAAATAGCTAAACGTTCTTAATTTTATAGAAATGCTGAAATTAATGCTATCGAAAAAACATTAGAACCATTTTATTATATCGAAATATCAGCTAATGTTCTGAAGTTTTTACTTTTAAAACGCTTTTAGCCTATTCATTTGCTGAAAGAAAGCAACCTGGCATTATTCCATTTACAAACATTAACATGCTTTAAAACGTATTATTATCTCGTTACAACGTTTGTATTTATATTTTTATTCATTAAAACAATTTAATAATTCAACAGACTTAATGATTTTAGTGTAAACGTCGCTTTTTAAAGTAATATAATAAAACATATCGAATATTATATAACCCAATAGTTACATATAAATAAAGAAATGTATATTACAAAAAAACGCATTAGGAAATAATTAAAGCAACAAACTCATTGAATTAAACGGAAGTTTTATTTGCGTCCAGTTTATTTTTTCCCATCGTAAATAAAAATTTCGCCATAATCGGAAAGTGCGTCTCGGTCCTTAATGGTGTAAAATTGTCCTATTATTTAGCATAAGAACGAACATTAATAATTATAATCGTGAATACATATGATATCGTATTAATGCATGTAAATTGCTTACATACTACAATGTAAATCCACATGCGTAATGAATAAATATTTTTCTTTTTTCAACTTTTATAATAATTTAGTAGTAGGCTATAATATGAGAAAACATTCATGACTCTAGTATTTCCAAAACACCCGCAGCGAAAACCTTAATTTACTACAGATAAAGGCACTCAAGGCTGCTGGATTTCTTAAATTGGCTTTTTGAATTAAAAACAGCCGTACTATATTTCTGCGTTTTATTATTATAAAACTTTATTTAATATTATTGAGAGCATATTTCTAAATAGCATATTTTTTCACTAATTTTTATAATAAGGCTAATTAGCAACAAAAGTTTCATTGGCTGCAGAAAACATTATCGCTATCTAACTCGTGCCAGAGCACATCAAACATGATAGAAAAAATAATATTTTTCACATTATTTTGTTTGAAAAGGTCGGCTAATAGTTATTATTGTGGGATATATTTTAGTAAAGTATTGCATGCTCTCTCTATATATTTAAACTTCAGGCCCTATAGTCAGAAATTAATTCGCGTGAACACAATGAAAACGCTGCCGAACAATGTTGAGAAAGAATGCTAATATACCGGAGACGATGAGTTTTAATTATAGTCTTTTTTTCTTCGCAGGAAACGAAACGAGTCCTGAAAGCTTCCTATTGCACAATGCGCTAGCAAGAAAGCCCAAAAGGATTCGTACAGCTTTTTCACCATCACAGCTACTACGGCTTGAACATGCTTTCGAAAAAAATCATTACGTCGTCGGTGCGGAACGAAAACAACTCGCTCACAGCCTTAGCCTCACAGAAACTCAGGTAAGAATGTGTTTACCTGCATGTCTTCATTAGCAGTCATACGCCGATGTGCGCTTAGTACTATGGATATAGGCTACGGCCTAAACAAATATTGAAATCAATGGACTGGTACGGTACATATACATAGTAAAATAAATTATAGCCTACATTTATTACATAGGCAGTGTTTGCGTTCAAAATGCAATTATAAATGATTTAATAAACAATTAAAGCTTTTATTTTAGATGTTATGCCAATAATTTTCAACATTTAATTGTTCTTTTTGCCAGCGTATATAGTCCTAATAATTAGGCTTATACGTACCCTCCTGTACTGTATATTATTTATGTGTGGTGACAATTAGATTTCTAGTTGACTATAGCAGAAAAAAATTGGCCTATATAGCGAATATTTTTAAATATATATATGCTATATATATTTGCGTTTTTTTGTTGTTGCTTGACTAGGGCTACATGCAGAGCTTTGCGTTGTTTGCGTAATGGTTTGAAGTGACTTAATTCCACCATTCTCAATTCACCACGGTTTTTGTGAAGTTGAACGATTCCGTTTTAGGCGGAGGACTCTTGTGGAAAATGTTTGGCAATTAACCAGTTAACCGCTTTAAATTGACACTTAAAAGAATGAGGCGGATTCTATGAATTTGCCCAGCCATATTTAAGATCGTATTTGCGCGTTTCGTTCAGTGGCCCGGTAGGAGTCTATTGTCCTGGTGACAGCAACGGTCCTTTTCTAAATAGCGCTTTTCAGAAGAGCAAGAGAGAGAAATGGACTACGAGCCACTTCAGTGCCTCAATTAGCTCTCTGAAAGCACATTAAATGTGCCTCACTTGCCAAGTTGTCAGCTTTGAGCTTTACGGATGATATGAATGATAAAGGTGATGAATTGAGCTAAAGACTAAACTTTACCAATGTGTCCTAATAGAAAAGCTTTAATACGAGGATGCAGTAATGAGGGGATGAATTGTAAATAGGCCAGCTAACATACTGATCCGTGATAATAAGCGACAGTGTCGGTGAAGTTACACTGGCAGGCTTATTACACTATAATGTACACGTCTACTAAAGTCATTCCGCTCAGGTTTATGAAGTTTGAGGTTAAAGCAAAATCCCTTTAAGGCATTATTCTAGTCCTTAGTTAAAGTTGCAGAGGGGCAAGGTGGTGATGATTTAACCTGTCGTTTGTAAACAAGTCAGGTGCACTTAAAAAGGAAAGCCATGCCAGCGTGTATTTGCTTCCCCAATCTCATTCTCACATATCAGTAATATGTATTTAATTCCTCATTTAAATTCTTTATGCTGTTTTAATTAATGCAGACCACTAAATGAAAGTCGACCAATGGTCTCCCGACTAGATTGACGGTGAGATACCTGGCAGTTCTTTGTCCGTCCAGCCCTAGTTATTCTTGAGGCGGGTTAGTGATACCTTCTGTTAGGCCAAGTCTCTTTGTTTAATTGTTCTATTTGAGAGCCCAAAGGAGAGTCGTTGTATTTTACGCTGATTATTTTCATTTTCACCCCCACCACAGGTAAAAGTTTGGTTTCAGAATCGAAGGACGAAGTTCAAGCGTCAGAAACTGGAGGAGGAAGGGTCGGATTCACAACAGAAAAAGAAAGGAACTCATCACATAAACCGATGGAGACTGGCCACAAAACAAGGAAGCCCTGAGGAAATTGACGTCACCTCAGACGATTAAAAGACTTAAACTGTTTGAACCCGGGACAGCGGCGTGGCTTGAAGAATGTCACGGATAAGGATGCTGTGTACTGACAGAGGGAGAGGGTAAAGCCAATATCACATTTTGATTCTTCGAGATCGGCAGCTTGAGGGTGAGAGATCCTGTTGGTGGCACTGCTGTCACTATAAGGGAACTGTCAATAATTTTCACGTTGCCAAGGCAAGGTGATTGACAGGTATTACACGATGCCCCTCCCGCCCCATCACCACACTACCCACACCACCTCATCACCACTATCACAAAACATAGCTCAAATGCGCATAGGACATTTGCACTTCTGAGGGGTTTTTCTCTCATTTTATTTTTGCAAGACGTGAACCTTCCACATCAAGAAACCAAAATATAGCTACAACTGTTTTTGTAAAACTTGAATTGCATGGTAGAGCAATGAATTTTTTGGTAGGTTAATTAATTTGACCTCTTTTCAAAGTAAATTTGTTTTGATTATATTTTTAATCTGAGAAATGTTGTGTGCTTCTTCCTTTTTTACAAGTGTGCAGTCTTTGAATTTATGATTCTCGTGTTAAAGTGATTGTGCAAACAATATGAAGTAGCAGTGCTGCGTTATAGTGTTTTTAAGAAGTAAACAAATTTAAAATCAGATTATAAAAAACTTTACCACATACAATAGTAATTATAATGAAAATTCTCCATGACATTCCTTAAAATTTAAGCTTTACCATGACTTCGTAATCTTGGTGCGAGTATATGATCGGGACTTGCCCCCCCTCTATAAAGTTGCCTCGAAGGATTAATGCAAGAATTGACGGCCGTCTAGGCAGCAAAACTTCAAGCACTGAGCGTATTCCATGTATAGAGATACTAAAAGCTAATGTTTATGTTAAATCGTCTTTTACAAGAATGTAAATAATTTTGTGTTTGTGTTAAGTTTGCTACAATTTTAACACAAAGTATACTTCCAAGAAGTATGTAATTGTCAATATTTTGTCAATAAAGTTTTATCAATATGTTGCTCAGAATAAAAAACAGCCTTTTTGTTCTACAAAAAGGGGCCAAAATGAAACTTTTGCCCTGTAAAGTAAATGGTTTGGAATGCATCCTATTATGTCTGTTTTTAGAAAATCTTTATAGAACAATACTGGGTATGGGTTGCACAGACAGTTGTCTTCTTTAGATCCGGTCCCTTGTTTCATTGTCCTTCAAAGTCAGACAACAAGCGAGGTATCGTCATTTTATCAATGGAATATTCCCCTAGCTGCGTAATTAATTTGAGCACATGTAACGGGGACATTGACTGGTTAAATTGCAACACAAATAGAAATGCTAGCAACGGTCTTGAGCTCGATTTTTCCAGAGCTAAGTGCTTGTTTTTTTTTTTTGCCTCATTTGCCGCCCAGTCTGATAGACTGGCATTAACCAGTTTTATTTCCATTGGTAGAAGAGCAGCGTCTGGTCTGTTCAAGCTACAAAGAGTCCTGCGAGCTTTTGTGAAAGTGCAAATCAGTTTAGGCAATTATCATACGAGTAATATGTGGGGGAAAGGGGATGCATTGCCCAGTGGTCCACTTTAATCTGTTAATCCGTGGATCCAAGGGGGCCTGGTTGGACATAATTTAGTACAATCTGACTACCTCTCACAACGCGATAAGAGGAAGGTTTGCAATGTGCCGCAAAATAGGAGCTTTGTTTAAAATCTTGTCTGCAGCAACGGCTGGGCTGTATTAGCATTTGTTGTCAGTTCTTGCTTATTATTATATGAATAACAGCATGTGAAATTTATATTTGTATGTGAGCACACGTAAATACTTTCAAAGACTGTATTTTGCATTCATTTTAAATGATATGTATCCTAAAATAATCGACTTGGCCTATTTAAAAACAAAATTGCATTAAATACAATTATTGATAAAATGTTCCTAAATCCACAACAAACTATGGTTGAGCGTTTTTCGTGTTGCCAAAAAACGTTTAATCATAGTTTGACAAATGTTAGAGTTTTCAGAAGGCTACACATGCTATATAAAGGGATTTTTGAACGGTCTGTGGACTATAACGGTAATAAAAAAATCTGCGGAGAATACTATTAGCTTTGAAAAACCCCTAAAAGCTTTATTACAAACCCAGCTTTGAAATAGAGGGATTAGAAGGCTGAAAGGGTCCCACAATAGTTAGAAGAAAAGGTTTCATGCTAATGAGGTTAATGCCCTTTGTATCTCCGGACTCCACAACTTCATTACTCCTATCTCGGGCAACACCGAGCGGCTCAGAGCCCACAATCCACTCGAGCTGTTCCCTACCCTGCCTAAAGAAGGATTTGATAGCAGCCCTGTTCAAACTAGATAATTATATCTTTTCAAGTTGGAATTAAGATAAAGAAAGTGCAGTGAAGGCGGTGAGCCTTGATCCGCTGCAAACAAATTTGGCGCACTTTCTCCCTCCGCTGTGTCTCAAAAGACAGGACACCCCCTCGTTACCGCTCGACTCCCTTTATTAATTTTGCATTGCCGGTTTAAATGCGCCCGGTGTTTTGCATTTAATAGTGGACAATTAGCTGAATTTAAAGTAGGGAATTTATATTTCAGGCTTAGAAAGTTTTTATTATTTGTTAACTCGTTATTTGAGTTAAGAACATCAGATTCATTTTAGAGGCCCAGATAGCTTGCAAAATTAAGATTGTGAAATTGTTTGTAAAATTGATTGTAAAATTATTCGATTGTGTGGCGAATTAATTAGAATATAATTAAAATATTACTAGGCCTAAAATGTTTATTTCTTTTTAAAAGGGATACAATATTTACATACAAAAACGCCATTATTCACAAACATCGAGCGGTAGACTATGATACGACCTTGTATAGGCTAGGCCTATTAATCGATTTGCTTTTCTAAACAAGCATACGGACCATGGGACTCGCTGTATTGAGAACCTTCTGACCCGCTTAAGTTAGCCCGTGCTGCGATAACCTGTTTTAGAAGCAACATTAACTTAAACGTTCAACAATGCCACACTTATGCAGAGGGAAAACGATCAATCACAGAGGTCCATTGCCATGATTCACCATACAGTGAGAAGGAAAAAAGTTAGTGCTTCCAAATGCTTGCAGTGGTTTCTGAAATTGAGGTCTGGGTTTTAAGCCAGGTGAAAACCTGCGCATTAGAGTGATGTTAAATAATTAGCAGTCATTTAAAACAGCCTCCTATCAAATAACCCCAATGACCCAAAACCTCTAATCTGCAATTACTAGCTTTAATTACGTCCGCTGATCCTACTAAAAGGCAGTACGGTGGACGGCCTGGACCCGTGTGAAAAATAAAGTTAGTCTATGCCTTGATTAAAAAATCCCTATCAACATTACCTACCTATTGCATTATAGCTATACGATTACATTAAAAAACAAAACAAAACTAGACTATAAACAGTGATATACAGCATGCCTTTCGTTCCAGTTTCACTTCAGTTCATTGGCAAAAATGTAATAAGCTGTTTTATTGATCGAAATATACTGTACGGACAAAATTATTTGCAAGCTTCTGCGTTAGTTTCATTGGACTCTGTATTTCCAGAGAGTCTCGTTCCAGTTGCAACTGGCCACTGAAGCTGGTTTGAGGTGATATTTATAGCATGCAGTGAAATGTGACGTCACGACAAACACAATCTATCCAGTTTCACAAATTGCTTTTGAAACTGATCCTTGTAATGAGAGAATGAACCCCCTCACAATTCCCGCGGCCCTGCCATAAGGTACAGCGAAAAATATACAAGACTAATGAGCAATTACCGAATAATCACCCTTCAAATAGTTTACCTTACAAATTAAATATCATCATCTTAGATTCAGGTTCTCCTTTTATTATTAACGAAGAACAGGCCTATGAGTTTCCATTCTTAAAGTAGGCTAATACAGGTCTAGAGGCGATTAATTGCACTATAAATGTAGGCACCACTTCTTAAAAGACACACGACGGGATAATAGTAAATGGGGACTGATTTTATTGCATAGGCTACCTCATTTTTGCAGCCTTGGTCAAGTGCATTGTACTTATCTTTTGGCAGCTGTCAAATCCAACACAACTCAGCTTGCTTGTACGAAGGCTCCGCCCCTTCACTAAACACAAATATCAATGGATCAAAGGTAAAACACGGGTGACAGCATTGACACTGCTGAGACTTTATCGAACACGCAGCGTGGGATTCAAGGCTTACCTTGTTATGGCTTTCACCTGCATAGCTCAGAGCGCCGCTTCATTGACAAATTTAACAGCATTACGTTTTCCGCATTGAAAAGTCTATTCTCATTTATCTGCAGAGATTCTACACGTGTTTCATTATTACCGCGTTCCCAAAATGCGGTTTTAGATATACAATTTAAGGGCTTTTCGTTTGTTTTTAAAAATGCAAATAACTTTTTTTTTCATTACGAAGAGCATTTTAGCAATTAACGATTCCGTCGATTTAAATAAAAAGTCATTTTTAAGAGTGTAGAAATTATTATTAAAATCAATTAAACTAAACAAAACTATGTATAGCTATTTGATCAAAATTATTTGCATTTATGGTGAGGTTTAAAATGTTAACTATCTAAATGTTTCGACAACATAGGCCTATAAAAAAAGATTAAACGACATAAATTTGATTTAGCAATTAAGCTGCAAATTACACACTTGAACAAATGAAAAAAAAAAACGTTTTCATCGACTGCATGTAGATCACTGGTGTAAAACATAAATCTATACATCGTCTTTCTGGGTCAAGTTCAAAGTTGGTGAACTACGCCCGCGACTTTGTCAGAAATCCCAAAATTTGTCTCCCAGGTTGATCCTTAACTAAATAGCGTGAAATACTGCCACACATCAAAATTGCACGTACTCATAGGTGACATGTCTGAAATAAACCAATGAGCCCCTCTACGAAAATGTTTAGATTATTTAAAGTGAGTACATACTGTACGAAATAGGCTACCGTTCATCCAAAGACACATTAAATATTATAGAACAAAACGGGACAGCACCATCTGGACAATTGTGGGACCCTGCAGTTATTTTACCAATGCATTTTGTAAATGCAATAATTAACGTGGTTGCCATAGACTAGGCTACTGGAGCAAAATTGAACCTGCCACTGTGGGGATGAGGGAGAACAAGTGAGAGGTGCCCAGTTAACACAACCTCCATCAAATCTCCTTTGTTAACTTGGTAAAATCTAATTGAAAGTTAATTTCTTATGAAATTACAATTCTTATCAAGATAGGCCTATACAGTTATCTGTCATGTAAATTTAGACCTATCAAGCATCATAGTGTAAAAATGATTTTGAAGGGGACTTTTGGCAGCATTTTAAAAATCTTCTTTTAAATGTAAAATGTGCGTTTTTTGTACAATGGCCGTACAATTATCAAAATGTAATAACGCAACATGAGTAATTCATTACGATCGTTTGTGCTCGGATAACTAAATGCTTTTAAAATGTTTTCCAATAATTATGCAGAAAGTATCTTGCATAAATAAAACTAACATTCTGCCTTTACACTAATGGGCTAAGTGCAATATTCACAACTTCATAAAATAACTTCTTGGAAAATAAAAGTAATTATAACCAATAATGATAAAAGGACATAAATCACTTAATACAACTAAACTCTATTAGTTGAAATATTGAAGAATCTTTTCCCATATTAGTCTATGGATAAATCTCACCACGTCTGCATATTTTTGGTGTCTGAAGAAAGACACGTATACAGAGAGAGCAAGTGAGAGAGGGAAGCGCCTGCGCACGCACGCACACCACAAATATTGTAAGCCTGGAAACAGACCTTTAGTGCTTAAATACCGGAATTTTAACAATTCCTTAATTACATAGCATAGCGTCGGTTTGTTTGTAAGGCAACTGGCTATCTTGGATCTCACAATGCCAGATTGGTGAAGTGACCACATCGTCAAAGTGAGTTAAAACTAAATTACACTCGAATTAAGTCCTACACGACTTTCAAAATAATCACTTAAAGGTATGGACATTACTGTTTATTCAGTGTAGCTTATCCCACAAACAACATTTGATCCAAATTTGCAGCAAATGTGAATTCTAACATGAGCATTACAAGTCCAAGTGATTTTTTTTAGACCTTGTAACAGCAACAACAACAACATCAACAACTACAATAGGGGCTAATATTAATTACCAAAAGACATTTCCTTTAAAGTGGTAATGTATTCCACATGGCAGGACTGTACACCTGATTAAATATCTCTGGGGCCTCGCTGTTTGGAAAATCCTCGATTCGTTCCCTAAATAAAATAAACAATGGCTTCACTAAATATATCACATGTGTTGCCGTATTGATTCGCCTCGTCTACTGCCCTCGTGGTCACTCGTCTCATATGTGGCCCAAGTTAATGGTATGCTTTCTAACACTAGTTCATTGAGCATGTGTTTTGAAAGACATTATTACCGCACTCAGCCTTGATTTAGACAACACTCTTTGCACCATTGCTTTGCACTTAAACGGTTGAGCCCATCATCAGCGGAAACATACGAAATGCCATTGCTTTGCTTTTCATATAACAAAAGTAAAACAGAATGTGTTGGTATATATGTGAGTGCATGACAGTGATTCTGAAATTCTGTTTTCACAAGCACAAAAATCGCGCTTAAAAGTCAGTTATATTTTCATTTACCGAGATAGGCATACAAGTATATAATGAATAGACAAACACAAATATATAACGGTTATGCATTTCATGCTTTTAGAGCTTGAGAGTTTACCTTAAGGCTATTTGATCTACAACATCTGAAACGTTCATGCTAAAGCATTATGTGCATTGATCGTAAAGTAATCTTGACCAGAGAACACCCACAGACTGTGGTCAGAAATACTCAGACTAATCTGGTTCTCACTTTGGAACATATTAATTCTTTGACATGTCTCACGAAAAACAATAACTCACTGTCAAAGATTCCTGATTCAAACTAGCAAACTAGTCTTAAATCAGCTTCTGGTTTGTTGCCTATACATTGTCCAACAGTTGCAACACCCAGGCATAAGAAAGAGAAATGTTCCTAAAGGGGAAAAATGCTAATGACCCATGTTTAGCAACTGGAATTTAGTGGGAAACAGAGCAATAGCAGGGTGGATCATGAAACTGAAAAGTTGGAGAACTCACTTTTGTGTTTAAGAATCGAAGGCTACGTATATTGTGAATATGCTTACAGCTCAATCATTAATATAACCAATAACTGGATGTGATGATTTTTCTAAAAACAGTTTCAACTTTATGACCTTAAAGTTTTAATAGCCTACAACAGGGGTGTGCTTCCCAAAATAATCTTTAACCAACTATATTTGCACTAAGTTGTGTCATTAACGATGTATAGCAAAAGTTTGTGGTTAAGGTCATAGTTTATTCATGACACAGAGTATGAATTTAGTAAAACAAGCATGCTAAATATAAAGCAATCTATATCGCTATGTGTCGATTATTATTTGTTATTGCTTTATTTGTTGTTATAATGAGAAAAAATTTTGGTCTATTTCAGCATTCTAACATGACATGAATCAAAAAGGTAAAGCTTTACTGATAATATGAACAGGAATTCCAGCACAACACAGCTCCAGTTCAAAACTGAAGTAATGAAGTAAGAAAGTAGCTCATATGCTTGGAACAAGTGGAGTTTGAGATCATGCTGAATTAAAAACTACCTTTAAGATATTGTACTTTCCTATCTATGAATAATCCCTCAAATATTAAATAACCTAATATTTTAAACATTAATTCATAATTTGAATTAAATAATTTCCAATCTGATTATTATATAATATTATATATTTTAAATGAAATAAAAGTTCAAGAAAGCTCCAAAAATTTAAAGCGAGTCAGATCTTTTTATAGTCTTACAGTTTGTGTTCACTGGAGGTTTGCTTTTTCATCTAAGTGAGAGAAAAAGAGTAAAGCAGGCCACTTCACACGTGAAAGGTGGTGTGTACATGTGTGTGCTCGTAAGCAGCTCTTCCTTTCTCCTGCCTAGTCACTTGCTGTCCTTTTAGGGACTCCAGAGGCTAGTTAAAAGGTGTCTGATTCTCACCATGAATCTAATTAGATCCTTGACTGAGGTCTTAACATTTCCTCGGAGAGAGGAAAGAGTGAGAGAGAGAGAGAGACAGAAAAGAATTGTTCAGAAAGGGGAGAAAAGGTGCTAAAACAGCAACTCGTTTCTCCCTCCTACGAGTCGCCACCCCCATCCAACCGGCCCCCTCTGAAGAAAAACAAAGACCAGCAAGCTAATGAAGTTGGTAATTAAGAGGCTTCTGTCAGGCACAATGGGTAATTAGGAACTTGCTTCCCTTGGGTGTTAGTGGTCCAGTCTCATCAGTGCTAGGGCCTGCGGTCTGACCGGGAACACTGGGCTCTCAGACCCTTCAGAAAAATGGAGAGAAACGCTAATTTTCACCTCGGTCTGACCTGAATCTGTTATATCTCCCCCGCCAGCTATTCAGCTGTTTTTCCCACATTTTGAATCTCAGTTTGCCTAGATGTAAACTTGTTAGTTGGCAAATGGAGAAAGCTGCGTAAAAGAGCAGGTGCGGTTCAGTTAGACCTGTTTAAAGTAGCTTTATTTACATCTGAAATGTATTTTGTTGGTGAAGGAGGCTAATAATTTACAGCTATAAGTGCTGGGCAGTCTAGCTACAATTTGTATTTTGTTACCAATTACAAATTACACAACAAAAGTTCTCAGTAATCTAGTAGATTACATATTTTAGGTAATATAATCTGACTACTTTTGGATTATTTTTAGATTACTTTTGACCTATAACCTGTTTATCACATTGATCAGAATTGGATTTTCTTGTTCCATCGGCTTAGTCCCTTTATTCAGCAGGGGTCGCCACAGAGAAATGAACTGCCAACATATCCAGCATATGTTTTAAACAGCGGATGCCCTTCCAGCTGCAACCCAGTACTGGGAAACAAACACATTCATTCACACACATACACTACGACCAATTTAGTGTGAGGGAAACTGGAGCACCTGGAGGAAACCCACGCCAACATGGGGAGAACATGCAGACTACACACAGAAATGCCAACTGATCCAGCCAGGGTTTGAATCAGCAACATTCTTGTTGTGAGGCAACAGTGCTAACCACTGAGTCACCGTGACGCTCACTTTTCTTGTTCCATAACATATATTTCATTATTTGGTATCAACAATCTGAAGTGGATTAGACATCACATTACACAGGTTTCCAAAAAGCTGAATACTTACTTAAATTAAAGAAATGTAAACAATATATATATATATATATATATATAAGACTACAAAACACGTGTTGCACATTAATGTAAATAGCAATGCAAACTAGACAAAGTAAGAATTCGGGAATATACATAAATTCCTAATTATGTACTGTGTATTATGTAATCATTGTACAGAAAGTTACAAACTATTTAAAATATAACTGGTAAAAAATTATTTTTGGAATCTGATTACACAATGCCCAATGATATATAATACTACCCAGCATTATCAATAAGACATATGCAATAATGCTCAGTTTTCTGTTTGCATATTATGTATGAAGAACTGTGATGTTGTGCAATGCATTAGTATTTGAACCTCCCTGTGTTAATAGATGAGCCATAGTGAAGCATCCTTCGAGCAGCCCGGCCCACTCAGCATTCTGCGGGAACAGAGCTTTGCTCTAATTAGCACGTTTACTTTAGATTGCTTGACTGTGGTGCGGATAGAGAAAGTTCACTTGGCCTCAATTAAGCATATTTATCTCCGATTATCTGACAGTACGATTTCTGCCTGGGCAAAGAGATTATTTTAAAGAGGTGGCGATATGCGGGAGGAATGAAATATTCAGAAGACGTGATGTCTTTCAGAGTAGAAAAGGGAAATGAAAGATTTAGAAATTGAATCAGCTAAAAAAAAGTTTAAAGTGAAGCTAATTTGTGGTCTCCTGCCTCTGATGTGTGCACTTACACAGTAGATTTTTTTTGTTGCCTTGCATTTTAATCCAAAGTGTATAAATATTAGATGACACCAGGAATATATTGACAAGAATAGTATATAATTAAAGCAAGATGAGATATTTTGTTGCTCAATGGTCCATTGAACATATTTGTATGCCTTTGTGTTATTTGGTGCCCACTTTTCAACAGCTAACTATGCTCCACCTGCTCCACTGATGTGTTATTTGCCACTAAAGGGTGTGAGGCCGTCATATGGCAGAGCTTTTACCACCTGAGGCACAAAGTAATGGTGAAAAACACTCAATGTTGTGTGACATTGGTTGCAGCATAACACAAAAACTTCCTGATTATTCTAGGTTCTAAATAGCCAGGGACAACAAACGAAGTCACTTATGCATGTTTTAACTAATTAACCACATCTTAGTTTTGTGCAGGCAAATAACAAAAACTACGTATTAATTTAAGCTTAAGAGTACTTAGCTTGGACAACAAACACTTAAATATAAAGGTTTGTAGCGATCCCACAGAAGAACCATTTTTGGTTTCTCATAGAAAAAATTAATCAGTGGTTCTTAAAAGACCCATTTATTTCTTAGTGTGAATAAAATCTTTTTTTATAATTGAATTGAATTTATGTATTTAACAGGGACATGCACAAAATTACTTTAACCTCGAAAAGAAAAGATGCGTTGTGCCAGGTTTTAGCAAGGTTGCTATTTTCCACCTGCAGTCCCTGGACAAGTAAATCTTAAAACAATCAAAGAAAAAAAACTCAATAATAATAATAATGAATAATAATAATAATAATAAAAAATAAATAAAATTGCCAATTTAAAACATGCACCCACAATCACATACAGACTAAAACACAGACAAATCAAACACAACACTCTGTGTGTATAAATTAGATTTTATGAAAACCACCTCCTGGTCAGGTGTAAAAACATCTTGTAGTTTGTGCATGTATTTAATTCCGTTGGAAGAGTATTCCATAGACTTGTGGTATAAGAAATAGAGGATTGGCCTCTTAAAATGGAGTGTGTCGTTCAAGATATTTTCTCTGATGTAAGAGTTTAAAATTTTCTTAACGAAGGAGCAGAAAGAATATTAATCATTTTTAAAACAAAAGAAATGTTCATTCACTCATTATCTTTTTGGCTTAGTCCCTTTATTAATCAGGGGTCGCCACAGCGGAATGAACCGCCAACTTATCCAGTATATGTTTTACGCAGCGTATGCCCTTCCAGCCTCAATCTAACACTGGAAAACACCCATACACTCTTGCATTCACACACATACACTACGGGCAATTTAGCTTATTTAATTCACCTGTACCGCATGTCTTTGGACTTGTGGGGGAAACCGGAGCACTTGGAGGAAACCCACGCCAACACAGGGAGAGCATGCAAACTCCACACAGAAATGCCAACTGACCCAGCTGGGGCTTGAACTAGCGGCCTTCTTGCTGTGAGGCGATCGTGCTACCCACTGCGCCACCTTGACGCCCGAAAAAAAATGTTGGAATATTTAATTATATTATCAAAACTCAAAAGGCTGTGTTTTTTAAAGTATTTTAAAGTAAAGTTTTTTAAAGTAAAATATTACAGTGATAGTACAGTCATCATGGACTTTAAGTGCTCTCTTGCATAATGATCCGGATGTAAAAGATGTTTTACATGCCTGGGACCAGCTCGTTATACAATATGTTTTTGATCTAATGAAATTTTATTGACACTAAGAAATAAACGTTTCTGCTGACTGAAAGGTTCTTTTGGAAACCAAATATAGTTTTACTTTAAACAAACTTCTGTGCATTGGAACCATTGATACAAATTAAAACCTTTTACATTTAAGAGTGAAGGTCAAAAAAATAAAATATTTATTGTGTATTTCTTCCTTTGTTGATGCTCAAGATAACCTCTCCCTGGCCAGCAGTTATGGTAATGATATAATTTCCTGTTTTCATCCTAAACTTCAGCTCTTACAGTATGTTGACCTCATTACACTGAGACAAGCCAGCTAATAACACAGCTTACATCTTTGTCAGAGCTCAGCACTTAAACCAGCATGGCTTAACCAAAGACTCTCCAAAAGATACAGTGTAAACGGTATCCTGATTGGCTGGTTCCTTTGATCCAGTCGTGCACTTTCGCATTCCTGAAAACCGTTTACACTGTTTAGACTGGAAGTGTCCTGCTGCAGGGCACAGCACCTGTGGTTTGAACCTGTGACCTCTCATCTAAGAGCAGCTGCCGAAGTTCCCTGTACCTCCTGGTCAGCACAAGGATCAGCGTGGACAGACAGCTGCATATCTCCTCATATCCGGTTAGACTCCTTGTCATCTTGGACGATGTATCCAGCCCTGAAGATATGTCACCTGTGCTCAGGTAAAGACAGTGAAGGAGTAGTATCAAAACAAAACATGAATGTACGTATAGACAGATAAACACACACGATTTATAAGACATAAACATACTAGTGCGCAAAACATCTTTGTGTTATGCAGTGTTGCATATTCCCTGCATGGTTATGCACAATCACAATCGATTTGTGTTGGGACAACATGAAGGAATTAAGTTACCCTATTGGTTTTTACAAATTTAGGTTTATTGAACATAAACAATTAGGTTTTAAAACCACAAGAATTGTGTTGTTTCAGTGTATGTTTAAATGTATGTTTTTGTGATTGATAAATATTGTACCCAGCAAGCATTTTTTGTTTTTAAAAGATGTCTAATAGATGTCTAAACATAGTCGTCTACGCTAAAACAAGGCTAAATTTGGAAAATCTAATAGACATTTAAGAATAGGCCAACACTAAACTAGTCATCAAATAGACAGAAATGAATGACTACACATATAAAGTCTGTTTAATCTGTCTATTTGACAACTAGTCTAGTTTTGGGCTATTAGATGTCTATTAGATTTTCACTAACAGCTCAAGTTTAGCCTTGTTTTAGCCAAGCTGTCTACATTAGATGTCTAATAGACATCTATTAAACACTAAATTGTTTGCTGGTTAGTTAAACAGTGAGTTATGTAATTGTTCAGGAAAGAGATGCACCCTTTTCTGCTGATTCACAAGTGCACCTGTTTATGTAAAAAGGTTTTACTAATTAACCCCACCCCATCATCCCTTCCCCAAAAACAAAGTAAATAAAAACATGGTTGTTGTTATACTGTGGTAACCGCAAACCAACAATGCTTTTGCCATATTTGTAGTTAAGTTGTGGCTACTGAAATGGCAATCAATGTGCAAAAACCATAATCACTACATTTAAAAAAAATCAACAATGTATATTTTCATAAGTGGTCATTTCTGCAAATGTAGGATAATTGTTGCAAGTGTAATAATTTAACTAAACAGTTACATTTACCCTTGCATATTGTTAAAATGGGTATTAGAATTAGATTTGAAATGGAGGAAGTTTCATAACCATTTAACACTTTGTGCAAAACAAACCTGCGCACAGTTAAGCTCCTGTTATATCCTACTTTAAAACATTATTACTTTATTTTAACATGGACAGTTATTATGTGACTACCTTGATACTGGCAACAGCATGGTGACTTCTGATAAACGATGATGACAGCGCCCTGCTCTCTCTCCCGCGTTTCTTCATTGGCGCGAGACATCCGTGTAGTTCGCAGCGCCCTCTGTTGGTGAAATAAATCACGGTCGTTGTACAGAGCAGCGTAAATGAGAATTTTGCAGTGTATTTACAGCGTGTTTGAACCATAATATACGTTTTTATTTTGTGTTTTTGCCGAACGTGCTGGGACATTTACAGAGACAGCTTCAACCAGGAACAGGACACGAAAACGTGTACTGTCCCTAGAAAACCACAATGCCTGGCTAATCTCTCGAATTTCCTTGTCGTTGATAATTTTCCACTCTTCTCAGGAACGTTACTAGTAATCCACACGTTCAGGGATTAATAATTAGTATTTAGGCGTAACATCACACAACAGTTACACAGATTATACTTTAAGTTATGTTCAGGTTCATCTAACGTTAACTCAGTCCTAGAGGGCCGGTGACCTGTATAACAACTTCCTTTAACACACCTCGCTGGAAGTTTCTAACGTTAGTATACCTAGAAGGAGCTTGATTAGCTGGTTCAGGTGTTTAATTGGGGTTGGAACCATAATATGAAGGACACCCCTGGTCTAAGCCAATTCACCAGTGACGATGGAAAGCTGTTTAACGTTAGGTAATAGTTATCCTAAACGTTTTATATGTAGCAGGCACCCACAAGAAGAAGTCGAAAAAGAAGTAAAAAACAAAAAACAAAACAGGCTTTGCCTTATCAAAAACTCCTACCTGCTCGTGTAAACCATTAGATTTTCGTCCACGCGATTACATTTTCTTCTGATGTTGCATCTGGGTATCCGTAGTACCACCGTTTTACATTTCCGCAAAACATTTCAGTGATAACGTTAAACGTTAAACTTTAATAGATTGTTCGGGGTCAAGCGATTTGATGTCGAAGAAAAATCTGTCACACCCGTGAGGTTAGTGGCGGTTTATTTTTGACTGACAGCTACACGTGACGTCCTTCTAGAATCTAGATATTTTATTTGCAGAAACAACGCACGGTTCTCAAAATGTTCGTAAATTCGTAGTGAAAGTATATGTTAACAGTTTTTGAAACATCTGTTTATATTTTCCAAAACAATTGACCACAGAGTTATGGGATCAGAAAAATATCAATCTATAAACATTTTTTTTTTATATTTTGTAATGAGGAAAATAAGCAAGCTTACAGTTGACAACATACTTTATTGAAATTCTGTGAATCAAACTGCACAAACCAAAAGAAACAATGCTAACTAAAAGGATAAGGGTTGGCTCACTATAGAACAAAAAGGATTATTTTATATTTTTGTATGTATGAGGAAAAAGCTTTGTTATGGATGTAGCAGATATGAAATTGCCACTTGTGTGGCTTTAGTAAATCATATCATTGTTTGAGAACATTTTTGAGCATTTTTACAGTACTGTAAAATACAAGCCTACACTAAAAACCTAGAAAGGGTTTCGCTATTTTGGTAAGTTTGACATTTGCATGGAATTGCTCGATAGACAATATTAATACATACGTCATTCATTTGCATACAGAACAGTTGTGTATTAGTGTAACTATAACCATAGGTTTTAAATATTTGCTTGTTTTGACATTTGATCCTCTCTCATTTAAATGTTTTTCTTCCATATCTTATTTTGACTCAATGTTTTCATAACTTGAATGGTTGATTTTTTTATTTTTATATTTCTTCTTAAAACATCACAGACCACAAAACATTTGTAAAATGAGGGCTAATATTTCGAAAATTCAGCTTACAGGACATTGTACCCGAAAAATACATTATCTGTCCCTAAAATAAAAACATAAATACAGTGAATAAAAAGTATCTCATTCCAAAAATGTCTGAAATGGACTGACGTTTAATTTCTGTGAGTTGTTCTGTAAAGGAATATGTCATTCATTTGGTTCTCAGATTTTTTTTCTTTATTAAAAACACTTTACAAATTTACAAACCCTGTCATTGTACTCAACCCAATTGAACCTCCAGTTTTAATAGTTTTGTTATGCTAAAAACTAGAAAAGGCAAGTTTAAATTCTACAAATAAATACTATTTTACAATTTGTCCCCATGTTTCTGTCAGCCCTGTCACATTCGCATTAAATTTAACATAAAATGTGTGCAATAAACCTTTAAGGCTATGACTCGGAAGTGACATCATTTGATAGAGGAGAAGCTGACAGTGATCAAGGATGCATTCTACCATTGAATTGTATGATTTCATGCTTGTTTTTATGAGATTTTTGCGGACGACAAGCTTAAAGGGCAGTCACATTTTTTTAAGTGAAAATGTTCTCCCAGTGTTTGCGTGGGTTTCTTCCGGATGCTACCGTTTTTTCCTAAAGACATACAGGTGAATTGAATAAGCTAAATTGGCCGTAGTGTATGTATGTGAATGCAAGAGTGTATGGGTGTTTTCCAGTGTTGGGTTGCAGCTGGAAGGGCATCCGCTGCGTAAAACATATGCTGGGTAAGTTGGCGGTTCATTCAGTGGAGACCCTTGATTAATAAAGGGACTAAGCCGAAAAGAAAGTGAATGAATGAATGACATTATTGGTGATGTATTAAAGTATAATATGTCTACCACTCCAGTAACCAAACCAACTGAAATGAAAAGACAAAAGATTAAACAAAGTAATAAATGATTTAAAAAAAAAGAAACATTTTGTATAGATTAACATTAAGCAGAACACACTGCTTAATGGAGTAGCTTTTTTAAAGCAGTGAATGTACGTGTCAAATCAGAATCTCACTTTATTTCGTGAGTTACAGCGAATAGCCAAATTACTTGCAGTCCGTGTGAACAGAGGGAAATGTTCTAATAAAGATCCTGGTCTGCTGGTCTTGACTACATGACAGATTAAAAATAGAGCCTGTGTTGGGAATTCTGTCAGTTTCTCAGCAGGTGCCTGACAGATCTCTGAGCTGGGCTCGAACAGATGCCTCCAGCACCAGAAAACTTCCTCCTCTCACATCACTCTGTGTCCCAAATTGCTTTGAGTGAGCGGGTGAGAGCATTGCTTTCGTGGGGGTTCATCCCTCATCGTCCGGCCTCGACCCTGCACCTCTCAGCGCCACAGGCAGGGGGGAAGATAAAGAGCCCCGGCCTGCCTGGCTGTAGGAATCCTAAATATTAGTGGCAGTAAATCAGGCCTCTTATGGCCCTATGGGTAGCTATTATCTTTTTCTCACTAATAAATCCCTCTCCATCACTGATAAGCTGGTTTGCCTCCCTAACCTCGCAGAGGAAGAAAAAGAGAGAGAGAGAGAGGTGTTTTTAAAGAGGAAGGAGGAAGACAAGAGACAGAGGTGAGCTGGTGGTGTTGAGGTAGTCGGTGCTTTGGTCTGATGATGGCTAAGATGATCTGGGTTTGCTTAATGTTTGAGCAACATTAGTATTATGGAATTTCAGTGTTGCCATTGCTAATTTACATGATGTTGAACTCAAATACAATTTATTCATTGACATGGCATATGTTTGGAAGCATTAAAAGTGTCCAAGAAGATGTCTAAAATTGTCACACACAATGAACCAGACTGTTTAGATGCTGTTTTGGAAATGAAAATCAGGTTGACGTCAAAACTCAACATCAGGTTGATGTCAATGTTCAAAATCCAACCTAAAAGCAACCAAATATCAACGTCTAATGATGTTTTAGCTTGATGTTGTGTGAACGTTACCATTAGGACGACTATCAGATGTTAGATTTTGGTTGCCATACTGTACCTGATGAATAAATGTCAGTATTTGACTTCAATATGACATTGGTTTAAGATGTTGGTTTGATGTTGAATTTTGGTCACTTTCCAACACAACCTAAGATCAACCAAATATTGATGGCATTTGACGTTGTTATTGAACGTCAAAATAACATTATACTTAGACTGGCTAGACAATGAATTTTGGTCACCTGACATCACAACCTAAATTTAACCTAATATTAATGTCTTATGATGTTGTGTGCCAGCTGGGCAATGACTACAGAATGTTACGTTTACACACATGTAAATTACATGTAAATGCATCAGCTTTTCACAGCATAATACACATAATTCTATCTATCTATCTATCTATCTATCTATCTATCTATCTATCTATCTATCTATCTATCTATCTATCTATCTATCTATCTATCTATCTATCTATCTATCTATCTATCTATCTATCATCTATCTATCTATCATTGATTGATTGATTGATTGATTATGGTTTGTGGAAAACTACATATTTATGTTTTGTCTGCACAATCAGACCTATAAAATACATGTGATGTCATTCCACCAAGGCCAACTTGTATTTATTTGTTAAATGACCGTTCTTATTTCTCAGATTTAAAGATTTAAAAAACCTTATTATATGATAAAAACCTTATGATGAACTTACAAATATTCTCAATACATGCAATGAAAATGTTTTCTTTGGATACACATTGTGGCAGCCTTATAAATTGATTCATAAGTCTCAATTGTAGTTATATTTTAGTTTAAATATGATTTAATATTGTTAATATATTTATTAATATTTATATATTAATGTATTATTGTGCTTTACTTATTCTGCGTAATTTTTGTTAGTATTTTTTATATTTAATTTTTTTTCAATATTTCCTTGTCATAATATAATATAATATAATATAATATAATATAATATAATATAATATAATATAATATAATATAATATTCATTCATTCATTCATTTTCTTTCGGCTTAGTCCCTTTATTCATCAGGGGTCATTAAAGCAGAATGAACTGTCAACTTATTTAGCATATGTTTTACGCAGCGGATGCCCTTCCACCAGCAACCCAGTATTGGCAAACACTCATACACTCTCACCTTCACACACATACACTAAGGACAATTTAGTTGATCCAATTCACCTATAGCGCATGTCTTTGAACTGTGGAGGAAACTAGAGCACCCGGAGGAAACCCACACCAACACGGGGAGAACATGCAAACTCCACACAGAAACACAGTGACCTTCTTGCTGTAAGGCGGCAGTGCTAACCACTGAGCCATCGTGTTACCCCGTAATATAATATAATATAATATAATATAATATAATATAATATAATATAATTTTATATCATATAATTTTATATAATATAATATAATATAATATAGGGTGTCATGGTGGCGCAGTGGGTAGCACAATCGCCTCACAGCTAGAAGGTTGCTGGTTTGAGCCTCGGCTGGGTCAGTTGTCATTTCTGTGTGGTGTTTACATGTTCTCCCCGTGTTTGTGTGGGTTTCCTCCAGGTGCTCCGGTTTGCCCCAGTCCAAAAACAATTGGTATAGGTGAATTTGTTAAGCTAAATTCTATGTAGTGTATGTGTGAATGTGTATGGATGTTTGCCATGATAGGTTGCGGCTGGAAGGGCATCGGCTGCATAAAACATATGCTGGATAAGTTGGCAGTTCATTCCGCTATGGTGACCACAGATTAATAAAGGGACTAAGCTGAAAAGAAAATAAATAAATAATATAATTACAATATAAAATAATTTAATGCAGATGCTTTAATACATGAATTCAGGTATTTTAATATTTATGCAATTTGATATTTTTTACAGGAGTGATATTTAACCCATGCAAGCTGTGAGACCTCTGATAATCCAGATACCAACAAACATTCACAGAGTGATTGATCTGCTAGATCAACCTTTAACTAAACTGGTGATTCAACAGTTAGCAGCTCCTGGAGACAAGGTTAGAGAGCTTTGTGCGATGACAGGAGCCCATCTCTTTGATAAGAGCCTTCTCTGATTGTATCTCCAACAGGTCAGGGTGTTTAAATGGCTTTAGCTGAGTTGTGGAGCAGGATCAGGCTGTTTAAACCACAGATCTTTACATGCACTTTACACAGTGATAAGCTACTGATAGCAGATACACAACGACTCTCTAGTGCGATACACATAGAAAATGTCTTTTCTATTATTATAATACCAATGATGTGTTGCATTTGTATACATTACCATTAATATTCTCAAATTCAAGTGGCAAGCTCTATTTACAAAAGTGATTACAAACATGTGCATATATCAGTGAGTCCAGTATTATTTCCCAGCCTGTTTGCCACCTTATTAAGTGTAATAATAGTGTACAGCTAACAAACAGCAATTATAGAAAAAGGCAGCGTACCGCTGAGAACTGCACTTTCTTCACGTACTGGCGAGACTGGACCCGCTTTCACTGCAAAGACTTAAGTTTAACCTCATTAAGAAAGCACACACTAGATACATAATTATTCCTCTAAAAATAGGCCTCACTAATACAAATTAGAGTGATAATGAAGCCACTGAGACTGGTCATTGCTGCTCCCTGAGCATCATGTGCAGTGAACTATTATCTAGAATTAGAGCGTTTGTTTACACTCACAGCTAAAAGCCTTTTCGCCAGTGTCCACTCATTTACGAACACTGGCTGCAGTGTGTGCATTTTGCAAGGTATTCGTTTAAAGATAGAGTTTGAATTAAAGAGCGAGCTAACATTCTGAATGTTTATTCAAATCTCTGGAAATTCCAAACTCAGGTGTTTGGTTAAAACAAAATGCTGCATGGAACCCAAAGGCTTGTTTGTGGAAAAACCCATGAGCAAAGTGGTTTGCTTCCCAAATTCAGTGCTTTTAAAAACGTTCAGCATAACTGTACCTGTGCTGTTCACAATACATCTGGCCCTCACATAACAAGTCGATTTAGTGTACTACTTCAAAAGATGTCTAAACGTGTGCTTGAGGCAAGGAAATTGTTTGCCTTTTTTTGATGGTGCAATACTGTCTGCAGCATGGACCATACATCTGGGTTATTTCTGCATTCCTTCCTAGATCAGGTGACATGAAGAGTGGTGAAAGGCTTCTCCATCATGTCATATCTCAAACTCTTCTGCCTCTTCATTAGCAACACCTGAGCCAGTGCAGCTTTATACATTAGAGTAGAACCTTCTGTGAAATTTGGAGTCTTTTTGTTATTTATTTATTTGACTGAGGAAAAGAACACACAATGATAAACAATAAAACATATTGTTAATGAACAATAAAAGTATATATATTAAAGATAAAGATAACAAAAGTTGAAGATAACACAAGTAAACACATCATACAGTTTTTAAATGAAGTGTTTTATTATTAATGGAAAACAATATCTAAAGCTACATAGCCCTGTTAGCCCCATTATTAAAACATAACTTAACACTGTTTAATTTCTCTAACCACACCCAAGCCTGATTACTGCCACATGTATTCACAAGCAAGACATTACTTAAATAGGTCTTCAAATAGGACAAAGTGAAGTAGACTAAAAGATCCTCAAAAGCTAAACATTATGCTGATATAAAAAAAACCCTTCAAAAACATGAGAAAATAAGAACAAACAAAAAAGCGATTTACCAGTTTGGAAAATGGTATAAAGCCATTTCTAATGCTGCATTCACACCAGACGTCAATTGTGAGTTGAGCGGTTTGTGCATTTGACACGCTTACTACACAAAGCATGCAAAACACGTGAATTGCTCGAGTTGGAAAATTTGAACTTCATCGGACATTCGTGCCACATTTAACAAATCGGGAGCTTTCTCTAGTAGGGGTTTGATTACGGCGTAGTGCCTGTTGTTGGTGTTCCAAGGAGAAATCCTCTTGCTGACACCGGACAACAGCTAATCAAACTGGACTTGGCTTAGTCGGAAACACCGCTAAAAGTTTCCATCATCCAGGTGTAGTTTCTGGAAAAGTTGATGAGCTGGGTGCACCTCAGAAAGGATCTAGTTGACTCAGACATGGCGCCGAACGAATCAACGCTGTTCAGCCTTCAGCCTAAAGCACACACACAAAGCACATCTCAATAAAATCCATGTTAGCCATTTAGCAATGAAGCTACAGTCACCGGACAGACAGAAGCCCCACCGATGATGCAAATCCGCATCTAGTGTAAAGTGAATTTCACGCGTGAATAAACAGAATTTGACACGCGAATCAAGTTAGTAAACTCAAAATGTTCACGCATCTATTTACGCACAAATAGCATGATTTATTTGCGTGTGCCGTGTCTTGTGTGAACACAGCATAAAGCTTTAGGACTGCAGTGAACCACAGTGAGAGCCATTTTTGCCATTACAAATGGCAAAAACAGGGAATAGTGGAGAACATTTCTGGAATGGCTGGGTGACCAAAACTAACCCAAGAACGCAGCAACAACTCATCCAAGAAGTCACAAAAGACCCCACAACAATATACAAAGAACTGCAGACCTCACTTGCCTCCTTTAAGGTGTTCATGACTCCCCCATAAGAAAGACTGTGAAAAATGGTTTCAAGTTCGAAGAGGAAAACCACTGCTGAGCAAAAAGAACATAAGAGCTCATCTTAGTTTTTCCAGAAAAGTACTCTGCGTGACAAGACAAAAGTTGAAGTTTTTTGGAAGATCCCATTATGTGTGGCATAAATTCAGAAAAATACCAGCTATAAAATGTGGTGGTCATAGTGTGAAGCTTTGGGAATATTTACCAGCAAGTCTATTTCTGAATGAAAGAAGAAAAACATTGAAGTGGCTTAGTCAAAGTCCTGACCTGAATCCAAATGAGATGCTGTGGCAGAACTCTGAAAAGGCGGTCATGCTTGAAAACTCTCCAATGAGGCTGAATTACAACATTTCTGCAAAGATGAGTGTGCAAAAATTCTTCCACAGCACTGTAACAAACATATTGCAGTTATCGAAAATGCTTGTTTGCAGTTGTTGCTGCTTTTTTGGTGTTTAAAATGGCTGTGCTGGTTTTGGATACTTTGATTAATAATTTTTTTTTAAATATTTAGAAAAAACTAATTTAATATCAAAATATTTCCTAATAATTTTTATGCCAAAATGCATTTCAAACATGTAATTCCTCTAAAACACAATTTGTTTTAGTTAGTAGTTTTTGTTTTAGGCATTAGAAAAGTGACATTTTCACTTTGTTTATAAAATATGCCATAGTTAATTTTTTAGACAAATGAATGTGAATCTCATCAGCTGTATTCAAATAAACCTATGTCAGTTTTAATGTATTTAACTGTATTAAATAAATAAATAAAACAATACGCAGCACTTAAAAAGTCACTGACCCACATATAAAAGGGCAGATCACTGAAACACTACAAGCCCTCAGAGAGAGAGCAATCATACGGCATGTAGACCATATAACCTGTTCACAATCGTATTTCATAAATCGCTGCTTCTATTGCAATCCTGCTGCTTCGGCTGACGCTTTTCGCTCTACAGAAAGGCCTGGCCCGGAGCCAAACTGCCTTCCGCGGTTTCACACATAACAACATTGCATCACTCAAAAATAAAGAATTATTTTAAAAGGGGCTCTTCTTCTTGGCTGCATCTCAGGCAAAACAAATCTCTGTGTTTTGATAGCCATGTTGAGCCGACTGCACCTGGCGGTTCAGTGCGGAGCGTGTTCACCGCGTTCTCAGGGGCCACACTCTCAGGTCACGGCCCCTTATAAAACAGTACATCAGGAGAATTAGGAGCCTGACATGAGAGACAACCCACAAAGGTTTTTAATCCTTTGAAGGAGCTTGACATTTTTACCCAAAGGTTGATCAACCCCAAAGGGTGCTAATAAACCACAGTGACGAGTGACGAATGGAAATTGAGTTCTCCATCCGCAGTTTTGCTGTGAAACACAACAGATTAGAGGGATAAAGGCCATGCACTTAAAAAAGAGGGTTCATCACGTTTAAAAATAACAGGGCTTGTTCATGAAGAAACAGATAATCCATTTCTTGTGTGGGCTAAAAAAGTTAAAACAACATAAACCAAATTTAATATTTCACCATTATACAGACATGCATGACCAAAAGTGATATCTGGCTTAGGAAAACTGATATCGTCTCTCTATATTTAAATGCATTAATGTTGTGCCGATCTAGAGTTTTCGTTTTTTCAAAGCAAATTTTGACAAACACAAGTGTTGAATTTTTAAATTATATAATAATATAATAATATAACTTATTATATTGGGGCAGCACGGTGGCGCAGTGGCTAGCACATTCGCCTCACAGCAAGAAGGTTACTGGTTTGAGCCCCGGCTGGGTCAGTTGGCGTTTCTGTGTGGAGTTTGCATGTTCTCTCCGTGTTTGCGTGGGTTTTCTCTGGGTGCTCCGGTTTCCCAAAGTCCAAAGACATGCGATACAGGTGAATTGGGTAAGCTAAAATTGTCTGTAGTGTATGAGTGTGTATGGATGTTTCCAAGTGATGGGTTGCAGCTGGAAGGGCATCCGCTGCATAAAACATATGATGAATAGGTTAGCGGTTCATTCTGCTGTGGCAACCCCAGATTAATAAAGGGACTAAGCCGAAAAGAAAATGAACGAATGAACATTATATATATGGACATGCACTATAGATGAATTGAATAAACAAAATTGTTTGTAGTGTATAAGTGTGTGAGTGAATGTGACAGTGTATGGATGTTTCCCAATACTGGGTTGCGGCTGAAATGGCATCCGTTGCGTAAAACACATGCTGGAATAGTTGACGGTTCATTCCGCTGTGGCGAGCTCTGTAATAGAGACTAAGCAGAAAAAAATTTATGAATGAACTTATTGTATTTTTAATATTTTACCCAAATTTGGGTTGTAAACATCCATCATTTTTAGTGTGTTCTGGAAAGTGTAGAACAGTTATTTGTACTTCATGATATGAGGTACCTTGCTTATTAAATTATCAATTATTTTACATAGTAGTTCCATGATATTATTTATTTTGGATGGAATCAACACAGGCATCACTGAATAAATTAGAATGCCATGGAGCTTGGCAATTTTAGATGGTACATTTTAGAACTGTACACTTCTGATATGAATTAATGTGTCTATGAAAATTAAGCTAAAAGTCTTCAAATATCACATTTTAAAGGTCATTAAATTGATACTTTAAAGGCTGCATTCACACTGCAGACAAATGTGGCCCAAATCTGATTTTGTAGACCAGATCTGTTTTTTTTATAACACTGCGAACAGCCCAAACCACATGGAATCTGAACTTTTCAATTCTGATTTGTGCCACTTTCATATGTGAAATATGAAATTTTTATATGTCAGATACAGATCTGACTGCAGTGTGAACAGTTATGCAGGAATTATTGTCATTAAGGTTGTTCATTTAAAATATTATTTGAATGACAACTAGAGTTTATTAACCAAACATTAACCATTAGCCTGTACCCCCCCCCCCCCCCCCAAAAAAGGACTGCTCAGTTACATTTAAAATACCACTATACTAAAATATCACATATAAAAATATGAAAATACATAGGCCTACATGAAATAGCTATATTTCACTTAAACAATTAAGAAAAACTATGACCCTGCCTTCCTAGTTCAATACGGCTGCTTATTAACCTTTGATGAGTTCACTACACCGGTGGTTGAGAGAGACGCACACCTCGCTTGACATTAATGACAATTTATCAGCGTTTTCAATCACAAAAAAAACTTATTTTAGGTTTCAAACATGGAAATACACATTGGAACCAGTAAAACATCCATTTATAGTTCATACGAAACACAGCGGTTGTCTGAATATGACAATAATAATATTAAACAATCTGACAGCGTGCTTTATTTACTTTATACAACATACACATTTATGTGCATAGTTGTACTTTTGCACATCCGGGTCAGTTTAGGACCATGATCTGTTCACACTGGAAATCTGATATTGGCCAGTGTGAACAGCTATGCAAAAAAATCAGATCTGAGAAAAAAAATCTGATTTGAGCACTACGTTCACACTGCAGGCAAATGTGGCCAAAATCTGAATTTTTTTGACCACATGTGACTCAGATATGTTTTTCTCATGACAGTATGAACAGCCTAAACCGCATGGAGTCTGATCTTTTCAAATTAGATGTGTGCCACTTTCATATGTAGTATAAAATCAGACACAGATCTGATGTTTTGCTCTGTGACTGCAGTGTGAACGGGTATGTAGGATTTCATGTGACTTTTACATAATCTTCAGTCGACATGCATCATCATTCTGTGCTGCAAACATCATCTACTCCTCAGCAGCAAAGTAGAATAGCACACAGGGCAAATACTTCACTACAAATTGTTGGTTGTTCATTTTGAAAAAACAAAACAAATTTTACGCAAAACTGGCACTTGTTAACCAATCATTAACCATTAACCTTAAAAAATATATATTGTTTAGTTAGATTTAAAATGAAAATATGTCCAAAAAAATGTCATATATAAAACGAATAAAACACATAGGCCTATACAAAATAGCTATATTTCACTTAAATAATTAATACATTAACAGAATCAAATATGAAAGACTATGATATGAAAATTATATGAATATAAAAATTAACAAATTTCATTAAGCCTTGATGAGTTTACCATACTGGTGTTCAGAAAGATGCACACTTTGCTTGTCACAAATCACAAATGATCAGTGTTTTCAATTACAAGAGACTTATTTTAGGTTTCAAATAGCGAAATGCACATTAGTAGTAGCATAACAATGCTTTACAGTTCATAAAATACACCATGATTGTCTGTGAAAACGGCAATAATCATATTAAACCTAATCTGACAACGTTTTTACTCACTTCATACAGTATACACCTTGTGTGCTTAATTAGACATTTTGTGCTGTCCGTAATTGTACTTTTGTGCATACAGGTCAGTTTAGGACAATGATCTGTTCACACTGGAAATCTGATGTTGGCCACATTTATAATAGCAATGTGAACAGCTATGCCAAAAAATCAGATCTGAGAAAGAATCTGAATTGAGCACTAAGCCTTGCAGTGTGAATGTAGCCTAACAATCCGGCCAAATTAAATTCTAGTTTAAGAAATTATTTGTGTCAAAAACTAAATTTAACCGATACTTACTATTTACTCACCCTCAAGTGGTTCCAAACCTTTCTTTTGTTGAACATAAAATACGATTTTTTGACGAAATCATAAAAATCTGTAAACCATTGATTTTATTAGAAGTAAAAACAAATACTATAAAGTCAATTGTTACAGGTTTCTGGCTTTTATCAAAATATCTTCTTTTGTGTTCAACAGAAAAAAAAAACTTAAAATCGTTTGAAACAAGTGATGTGAGTGTAAACGATAATCTTTTTAAACTCTAGTGCAGGAAAAAATTTAATGGGGGAGTAAAATTTATATATAAAATAAATCAATAATAATAATAATAAATAATAATAATAATATAGAAGTGGGTGTCACGGTGGCTTGGTCACAGTAAGAAGGTCGCTGGTTCGAGCCTCATAAAAAATTAAATGGGAAAAAATTTAATGGGGGGAGTAAAATATATATAAACTCTGTTTGGGCATCGGCTGGGTCAGTTGGCATTTCTGTGGGGGGATTGGGTAAGTAAATTGTCCGTAGTGTATGTGTGTGAATGAGTGTGTATGGATGTTTCCCAGCGATGGGTTAGGGTTGCTGGAAGGGCATCTGCTGCGTGAAACATGTACTGAATAAGTTGGTGGTTCATTCCGCTGTGGTGACCCTAGATTAATAAAGGGACTAAGCCGAAAATAAAATGAATGAATGAATAATATAGAAGTATAGTAAAATAAATCACATACTCGAGTTTCTCTTTATTGTCAAACAATTTTATCAACCAAATTTGGTGTTGTTTTTTATCATCCCAATATATCATCCTTCATATTTTGATGATTTAGTTCAACTTGAAGGGTCATCAAAAGCAAATATCGTCTCTTCCAGAAATCACATTCGGCCACTACTGTATAAACAGACCAATTAAATGCACCAACTGTGTGTTTCTCTAACAGCCACAAAGCCCTGGTTCCAGGGAAACTCCCTCATCTGATAGCATCTCTGGACTCCTTAGAGAAGGTGAGTGCTACATTAAGTGGGTTATATATTTTCTTCGGACAGCTCTTTCTAAGTGAAGAGGAGTAAAAGAGCTGATTTTGGCCAAAGGCAGAGATAAGCTCTAGGGGGTTGTGCAGGTTTAGAGTGAGCGTTTGGACGATGACTCAAACCCGGCAATCAGTGACCAATCTTGGGTGCTGTTTAGTGGCTTCTAAGATCTATTAAACTGGCCCTAATTTCCCCTGTTGGAGTGGATGTGTGAGCTGGGTGGAAAAAAGGCTGGAGGGGTGGGATGTTTGAGTCTTTATATCTAAAGATTGGTGTAGATGTTCACCACACAGCTCCCTCTACTGCAGAGAAAGAAGCGTTTGAAAAAAACGGGGAAAAGAGGGAAGGATGAAAGATTACTCACACCTCTGAGGCCCTGCTGAGAGGAACAACTTGCACAGTGAGGGGTTTGACAGGGGTTGTCTGTCTTTATTGGAACAAAAATTGTGTTTTCAGGATACATTTACACAATGACCAAGTTGACAGTAATTGCTTACTTCACTACTGTACTTAAAGGGGTAGTTTAACCCAAAATTAAAATGTACCTACTATTTAATCACCCTCAAGTGGTTCTAAACCTCTTTGAGTTTCTTTATCCTGTTGAACACAAAATAAGATATTTTGAAGAAAGCTAAAAACCTGTTACCACTGACTTCCATTGTTGTAAAAACAAACACTTTGAAAGACAATGGTTACAGATTTCTAGCTTTCTTCAAAATATCGTCTTTTGTGCTCAATCCGTTTGTTAAGCCGTGACATATGAAATCGTGTCCAAGCCGCTACTTATTTGAATTGAGAAAATATTTATCATATCACACATTGAAGTGAATTTTATATAAAATCATGGTGTACACAACAGTCTCAATTTATAACCTTTTATAAAAAATTAATCACTTTCTGGCCATTGGATAATAGGCATGGATGGATATATATATATCGAAAGTATTACATTGCTTTGTAAACATTTATTGTTACTATTTGTTGAATCTTCTTATAGAGTTTGATAGAGCGACTGGATCCAGAAGCCGCTTCTCGTGACATCACACTTAACAAGCACATAGTAAAAAGAAACTCAAAACAGGTTTGGAGCAAGTAAAGAGTGAATAAATGATGATTGCCTCTTTTAAATTCCAATGAACCGGAAGCTGCGATCATTATTTGTTTTCCTATTATGACGCAGTTCCTAAAGAAACAGAATTTTAAATGAGCAAACAAGTGGGCGTGGCTTGTTCAGAAAGAAGAGGAAAGGGGTTTTAGAAGAGTTATTACAACCTAACAGAATCCTCCTGTCACCATTTCTGTTTGTTGCCAAAACTGACTGTTGAACCAGCGTGGTTAAATATGTTAGCCACGCACAATACCTCAAAATCATGTAATCTGATAATTTAACTGAAATCAACCGGAAGTGCATTTTCAGATTTTAGTTTTAGACAAGGGCAAACATTTTTTTTCTTAATGACATGCACAGATGAATTGTTCACCACAAAACTGCCAATGGGAGCTAACAAAATTATATGGTAAACTACATGCATGCGCACATATGGTCCTGTAGTCCGCCATTGTTGTTTTGTCTGTCAAGTACTCCTACATGACTATAGACATGTTATACATGCTTCTTTCACGAAATCACATTTTTGTAGTTCACACATGAATATGAATAAACAATTTGAATATAATTTTATTAAAAGTGTTTTTTAGGCCTACAACACGTTTGTTGTGTGAATGAACAGACAAAATACATAAAGCACATGTCTGTTTTTAACTGAAAATGGTCACTTAATCTAAAACAATTTTCACTCAGAAATTGTAAGTAAATTTCACAAGTAATTATGAAGAAGTATCACCTTGAACTGAATAAAATATTGTAGTATTTTGTTGTTAATTGTTCTCTAATAAATATTATATATAACTTTAAAAAATTACTGTGTAAATGGCATAGTTATTAAAAATAAATAAACCATAAACGTATTTCAGAAAGTAGCAGTCATATAAAATAAAAAAGAATAAAAATTTATTAATAAAAAAAAAAAGTTTTTATTCTCCACATAATATTTCTCAGTAATGCTATTTTAATGGATTTTTGATTAAATAAATGCAGCCTGGGTAAAATAAATAAATAAATAAATAAATAAATAAATAAATAAATAAATAAATAAATAAATAAATAAAT
>CAIGQZ010001313.1:21602642-21613534 GCA_903798205.1 Danio tinwini | reverse complement strand
GTGTACATATAATATTTACATATAGCCTTTTACCTTTTTCAAAAATAAATATAATAGCAAAAATGGGTATATCTAAATTTCCAAAAATATGCACACTGCACACAATCCCCCATGCACGTTTCTCAACAATAATGGTCTCACATATGGTAAAAGATATATTTTTAAAATATATTGTTACATATATTTCAAAATATAAAAAAATTACAAAAATATATTTGCCAAATATGCAAAAATAATTCGATGTTTTCATAAAAAAAATATTAAAACATTATATGATATCTAAAATATTCTTTAGAATATCAAACAAATTTTAAAAAGATAATAATAATAAAAAAATAATAATAATAATAATAATAATAATAATAATAATAATATTAATAATAGTAAATATAAAACGTTTAAAAAGCTCCTCTGAACAGGACACTTTAAGAAACCTCTTCTTGATTGCCACTGTAACGGCCAAAAAATATATACATGGATTAAAGTTCTTCGTCACTATGACCAATTTCCAATAATTGCTGCAAGTCTTTGACAGATTTCTGTCATTTGCTGAGTTCTCAGCTATCCTTGTAATAAATATCATAATTTAAGCTTAATTAGGTCTTAAAAAAGAAAAGATGATTTGTGTATTTAGCCTGCATGTAATCAAAGCCTGGAGTGGGGCAAAAGCACGTTCTTCTCTCTACTAAAGAGTTCTGCATAACCGGATATAAAATTAGGATCCACTACGAGTTTTCCATTTTCACAAAAACTTCTCTTTCCGTTCCAGTTTAAAAGTTAAAAAGTTTTTAAAGTTTTTTTTTATTTCATGAATGCCTGAGTATCTATAATACTACATTTAATGGTTTGATAATTATTCAACACGTTTAATAATTAGACAAACATGTCTGTCTCCGCTATCTATAAAAAAGAAATTGTTGATTAAAGGAATGTGGCCTGAAAAAAAATCTGTTAGAAGATTTTTTTCACTTTAATCCATACATCATTTTAAAATTGACATTTTGAAATATGCTATTTATATTTGAAGACATAACATATCTTTTTGATAAATATTACAGTTAAAAATATAATTTATATAAATTAAAAATGTTTTAGCCCCCCTGCCTCCTTCCAACCTTCCCTTTTAACCATATGGTTTGTCCAATGCTTCAATGCTTTCATGCCTTTCTTTTGAAGCATTGTATTAGGACAAAGGAGGTGTTTCTGGACATTTACCGTCCAGCTGCTGATTGGTTGGGGGGCTGTTCAGACACGCCCCCGGGCTAAGAGGAAATGAGAGGTTGCTCTGAACACACTGACACACTCACTCATTCACCCCTGAAATCACCTAATCGGCCTTATTAGTTCACTGAATGCTCTGCCAGAGGCTCAGCAAAGCAATTTCATCTCACTTACTGATATATCTGCGTCCCCTTTTGACGTGTTTATTTCCTTACACTCAAATGAAGGAATGAGTGACATTAAAACACCTGGCAGACATTCAGCAACCCAGAATAGCACTGATATAATCATCAGTGTGGGAAGCCGAGAGGGAAAAGTGAATGTAAGATCTGTGAAGTGCAACAGACAGAAAGCCAGCAGATCTTACATGTGTCTGTGTGAGTATTTACACAAATGTGTTAAATACTGTATCATGTGTAATGGATGATTTGTGAGCTATTGTTTTACACCTTGAGGCGAAAATGAGATGTAACTGCTTTACATAACCGGCCCAGCAGGTAAAACACTTCTGGATGAGTGAAAAGATTGTAGAAATGCTTTTATTTGGCATTTGGTTGTATGGTTTAAAAAATGTACTGATATTGAATTATGTAGTAATCTGTTTTTATGTTATTCTGCAGACCAAAGTGAAATCAAGGTAGTGGGCAAGATATAAATAATCTTTATCTCCCCAGTAAATAAAAAAACATGCAGGCAAAACACAGGGTAACACTTTATTTTGATGGTCCATTTGAGTATTAGTAGACTGTCTGCCTAATAACTGTTGATATGCTCCTTCAACAGACATTTAACTGACTATAAGAAACTTTGCAAGTTCATGTCAACTAACACTAACCCTAACCCTAACCCTAACCTAACAGTCTACTTATAATCTAATAAGAATTAGTTGGCATGTAGATGCAATGCAACTTAAAGGTGCTGTATGTATGTTTTTGATACTTCTAAAGCATAAAAATACCATAATTTGTGTGCAGATATTTAAGAAACATTCCAAGTGAACATACTTGTTTAACTGAAAAACAATGCTGAAGTCAGATATTCTGCTTTGAAAAGGGTTTTTCTGTGCCTGAACGCTGTCTTTGTTTAGGTAAATTTAACCTGCACAATGCCAGTTTAGCCAATTATAATTCAGCACACCGAGTTGCCTTGTTGGAAAACAGCATATTTCATTCATTCACTCAGAAAGGCTCTGAAAGCATGTGTCCACGACCGAAAAGGACAGTATCAGACGTCGAAATGAGACGTCTGATACTAATTAATATTAATTAGCAAATGATATGAATATTAGAAATGTAAACATTAGGCGAGCAGGTTATATTGTAACTGTGTGGCTGTTTTTTTTTTTTTTTGGCTGTTTGCACCAGAAGAAACACCACAGAAATGAAAATACAGCCTTTCAGAAGCACAGAATATGCACTCACTCACAAAACGGTAAGGTTTAGAATCTATTTAATACATAACCCTCTTTAACATCATTAAATGTAAATGCTGAATCACTCATATGTTTAGTTCAAGAGTTTAATTTCAAACGGTTTATTGTATTTTCAAGATCTTAGGTGAACTATCTGCTGCTGCTTTTAGTATATGGCAATAAATGTCATGTAAAATGGCATTTAAACTCAAATTGTTAGCATTTAGCACTGAATAAAGCAAATGAGGTTTACCTGAGGTGATCACTGTCATATGTATCTGTTGTTCAGCTGTGAGAAATAGAAGCCGTTTCTAATATATCAACTCGAGGTGTTGGTTAGAACCAAAACTCCTTTTAATATGGAAAATATTCCCTCTATTGCGTGTTGTTGCTTTTATTTAGAACACAGTTTAAATCACTCGCTCCTGTACTCAATCTGGCAACCCGCACTTGCATTTGTTTTGATCCAGGAGTGCAATACCTAGTTCAACCACTGGGTGTCAAACTTACATACTGCACCTTTAAACAATTGGACCATTAAAATAAAGTGTGATCAAACACAGTTATTTCTATGCCTACGGATGATGCATTGAGTTTTTTTTCAAGCAAAATGATTGGTCTGTCCGAGAAATTGAATGTTAATTACAACATTGTTACTTTTAATCCCTGGCCTTAGCAAGCAAACCCTAAGTGTTTTTGGGGGGATTTAACCTTTTTATTGGATAAGATAGAAGATAGTTAAGACAGGAATGTGTAAGGAGCAGAGAGAAGGGAAAGATCGGTAAAAGATCTTGAGCCGCGAATCGTGTATCAGCGGGCACCTCAGGCCCTCACGTTTTAGTTTTAAAATGGCGTTTTAGAATGAAAAAAATGGTCCACGTCCACACTGGAATTTCAGCTAGCATTTCTGAAATGATCTCCGTCCACACTACTCCATTGAAAATGCACATCACGTGACCACACACATACACTTTGGCATGCGCTGCAGTGTATGCGCACGTCTGAGCCCCAGGCAGTCAGCGGGTGCTTTGAGCACAAAACTCCAGGTGAGAGCTGCACACTTCAGATGGTTCATGAAGGATCTACTGCTGGATTTCATCTCACTATAGTTGTTAAACTTTTGAATCTATTACTTGTTCTCAGGTAACAAATTTTGGCTGAGTGCAAAGATAAGTTAATATATTAATTTATGTAACCGTGTACACTGATTCTGTATGTTGAATGATTGCTTGCCTTTATTTCCTGTATTGTAGCAACATGTTGTATGTTATACTTTTATAATGGTCATTATTGATTATTAAAATTGATATTCAGCAAAAGAGACAGGGTATGTTTCAAATATTTTGAAGAAAATAAAAGGAGGCAGTCATGTTATAGGCTCCGTTTTGTTATAAATAGGCATACAGTGAAGATGGCGTTCATATAAATATGTAGCTACACGGTGCCTCAACATTTTTATTGTCTGCTAAGTTAATATCAAAATGAAAATAGATAGTTCCTTTTATCATGTTTTAATTTTATTGTTAAGAATGTGAAACAACGTAGCCAGGGTGATGCGAATGACATTATAAAGTACACTGTTTTTACCCAACGTGTAATTGGGAGTTTGTTTTCCATATCAAACTTGCTAAGTCTGAACTTAAGGAAAGGATGCAAGACTGAACTTTATGCACTTAATATTGAGGAAAAAGCCCCAATCGGATAGTCGAATGTCAGCAGCCACGCCTATATGTCTCTGTTTTTCCTCATTCACACTGACACCGAGCAGCAGCGTTTTAAAAAGGAAAACGACCTCTTCAGCATTTTCAAATTGGTCTGTTTTCGGGGCTCGAAAACTTGTGGTGTTGTGGATGGAATTAAGGCATAACTGTAGTAAAACTTAAAACTAAAACGTATTATGTGTTGGCGTGCTTACCCATTATAGGGTATTGATGCTGACAGCCCTGAGTGTTCTTTATAACAGTCTGGATTGCTAAATTTTCTGATGCTAAATGATTATGAATGCACTAGGGCTGCACAATAAAATAAAATTACATTGCAATATAATTTTTTTCTGCAATAAATATTACGCTATTGAGTATAATTTTACCAGATGAAATAAATGGCTCAATATGGTAAGAATTTATCATTTTAAATTGATTAGGATGATTTTGTTGGGAAGTGCATCTGCATAAAATATACTAAACCAATCATGAGCATTGTTAAATGCAGGACAGCAAAGATACAAACTAAATAAACAGTATTTTATGGATTTTAGGAAGTCTAGGAGTATACACAGTGCAAAATGTATAATTAAATGTAAAATGACCCAGTATAGTCTTGTATTTATACAGTTTCTTAAAGTTACAAACAATATAATTTTGTGTGCCTGAATGCTCCGCATTGTAGATCATGCGATGTGACTATTATGGATGTGCACATTGCGATTTTGATGCTGAAACGATATATTGTGTAGCCCTAGAATGCACCAAATGTTTGGCCACTGAAATTAAGAAAAACATGAAAATATGAGCCAAAAAAAAAGCTCAACAAAAGTGCTGCACTGAACTATGAAGTGCATGTCAATGGCTTTTCTATGTAGTATACTTGTTCCTGCTGCTTGTAATAACGATTCTGTGCTGTCATGTCAACACTGGTAAAACGATGCCAATCAATATCAATAGAATTTTATAAAATTAAAATGTGGTTATTTTATTGGCTTGTGTTTATTTTATTCAAGAAAATTTTATTTGTTGATTTACATTAAAAACATCTTCTACGTCACTTTTTATTATTTAAAAAAATAAGAAATAAATATTACAAAGCATTTTCAGTACATTCAGAATTTTTGGTTTCGACCCAAGTTATGCTTTTAGTGGATTCCTAAAAATGATGTGTATTAAAAAATGGAAGTCTGTGAAAAGTACATTTTCTGAAAACTATCTTAACTATCTAAAACACATCATAACCACAAATGACTACTTACTTTACATTTAAATCTTTATATTTTCCATTTAGAAACAGGCCATATTTTTTTAATCAAGATGCATACAAATTTATATACTCTTTTACACAAGAAGTTAACTTAATTCATTCATTTTCCTTCGGCTTAGTCCCTTTATTCATCAAGGGTTGCCACAGTGGACTGAACCACCAACTTATCCAGTATATGTTTTACACAGCGGATGCTCTTCCAGCTGCAAACCAGTACTAGGAAACATCTATACACACTCATTCACACACATACACTACGGCCAATTTATTCAGTTCATTTATACCACTAGCCTTTGCACTGTGCGGGGAAGCAAAGCACCCAGAGGAAACCCATGCGAACACGAGGTGAACATGCAAACTCCACACAGAAATGTCAACTGACCCAGCTGGGACTCGAACAACAGCAGCCTTTTTGCTTTGAGACAACAGTGCTAACCACTGAGCCACCGTGTCGCCCTAGAAGTTAACAATATAAAGCAAAACATGCTTTTGTTGTATATTTAGAATTTCCATCCAGATAACAGAAATGGTTAATTTTCTATTTCAAATGTTTGTATTTCCTTCTGAAAAGTTGTGTTGCATTTTAAATCTGGGAAATAGAGAGCAAAAAATGAATGTACAATGGGTAAAGTGAAGCAGACAGAAAGCCAGCAGATCCTACATTTTAGTTTTTCTCTTTACTGCAAGATTTGTGGCCTTTTATAAATACATGCATTAGAGATCAAAATAAGACATCAGATTTACACAACAAGCTAAAGCATACCTAGCAAAACACTTCAGTATGCATGAAATTGTGATATAAATCATTTTATTTGCCACCCATTTTGGCTTAATCTGTTAATAAAGTAAAATAAGATCGAATGATCTGGTCAAGAGTTGTGCATTACATCTCATATATTTGTTAAAAATACAAAACTTTCCAGGATTTCAATTAAGGTCATAAAATCAAGTGATTTCACTTTCCCCGCAAATTGATAACAAATCATTTTAAATTTTCATCAGCGATAAGACAATAAATGCATGACAGTATAACCAGCGATACCAGCATCAGCTTCCTCATTTCAAGGTAATTAAGGTAATTTCAGTCCTATTTATATTTGATTTCGGGTTCCCACATCATGTCGTCCTTATATCTATTACATCAGTAATAGGAAAAAAAATAAGTGGAAAATTGGCCAAAATGATTGCATTATCTATTTTTACAGACACTGAATGGATGAAGTTCCCCTCGATTAATTTTAAGTGGATGTGCGGGTTGTAAGTTTGCTTCAGAGGTGTTTTTACAAACAGTCAGATCTGTATCTCAACACGTATATTGCTTGAGCACAAAGGAACAAGGAAAGGTCTATTGAATTGTCGCATTAACTGTTGCAGGGCCAAATTTGTCATTGAGAAAGTTGCCCTGAGCAACACAATAGCTGGAACAATAGAGATGGCTATCCTAGGTGGACGTATATCTGATCAAAGGCCTTTAAAGATCAAATGCTTGCCAAGTGTTTGGCATTCCTTGTCCAGCTCCTTTTGAAGTCTGTAACCGTCTGCCTTCAAAGCAACTGTTTTCTTATTGCCATAAAATGTAAATATTACTACTGATAAACAGCTTGAATTATTTTAGATGCCATGTCTGGAATGGACAGAATTTTTAGAATCATTTGGAAATGACAGATGTTAATAAGCATATGGGATCACAGACTGTTTATGCCTTTGTGGATGATGGAGGTTAAAGGGTCACTGATTATTGTTTTATTTTGTGAATAATACTGACCTTCTTGGTTGTTTCCGTGACTGCTGCAGATCTTTGCTCATGTCTATGAATACTACGGTGATTTTAGTCTAGCTCTCTTTCAAAAACACCATATTGTTTAATCAAATTCTCTTAAACTACTAATAATTTAATTCAATTCACGTTTATCTCTATAACACTTTTCACAATAATTATTGTTTCAAAACAGCTTTACAAAAGGTGCACATTATTGCATTAAAATCAAATGCAATAACTTTACTAACTAATAACTTTAGCTAATTAACTAGTAACTAAGAGATTTTAACTGATAAAATTATTATATATAAAATAGTTAACCTGTAGTTTTATAGCATAGGTGATGTTTATGTGTACATGTTTAATGAAATGTATTTGTGTATCAAGTGTATTTCTGTCATAAACACACTCTGGATTTAATATGGTAATGAATATGTTTATGGCAATGTTGATGTATTTGGTCTTGGTGGAAAAAATGTGCTACGCTGCTGCTGCTTTGATTATTATGGCAGAGCAAATACAGAGACCCGCTACTGCCAGATAAACACAGACATGCCGTCTAAGAGTATAACAGGCTGCTGCAAACATAATATACATGTAACTCCTGTAGCAGATCTAAACACAGGTGGAGCTGGGGTGGAGGAGGGTCTTCAAACATGCGCTGCAGCTTAAACAGCGTAGAACAATCAGGAGCTTTTAAACTAATGGTGCAAGCTCATTGGCGGCTGAGGTGACAGTAATCAATTTCTTGTGCCATGTAGTTAATGACACAGGACCAGATTAGGTGACCTATCAGCCTGCATGCGCATGGAGTTTTATGCCAGAAATTTCAAATGTTGTCCTTGAAGACTTGGTTGGCATCATCTCTTCCTAAAACTTGGATCCCATCAGTGATGCTGCACATCTCAAGAGGCCTTGGGATGGGCATCCCCAGGTGGAAAAAGAGAGCAAAGGAAATAATTAGCGTAGCTGCTGTCTATAATTTGAACATTAAAGATATTAAATTAGAGATATTAAATGCCAATGTGAATAATCAAGCTAAGGGAATATTTAAATTATAATAGTGCACCTGAATATTGAAAAGATTTGTAACGTTTTTTTAATGACAGTATTTAACTGTAATGTCAAATGCATTTGACTGTATGTCAGTTACGCATTATGTTACTGTATTCTAAAGTTGCATGGTCAGAAATGAAGCCTGGTTGATCATAGGATATGCAGTAATTTACAATTTTGACTGTTTTGCAGTAAATAGATAAATAAGCTACAAGTAAAATATTATTGTATAAAAATATACTACAGATGGCTTAATGGTTAGCACTTCACAGCAAGAAGGTTGCTGGTTCGAGGACACCGGCTGGACCAGGTGTCATTTTTGTGTGAAGTTTGCATGTTCTCCCCGTGAGTTTCCTCTGGGTGCTCTGGTTTCCCCCACAGTCCAAAGACATGCGGTATAGGTGAATTAAATAAACTAAACTTGGCCGTAGTGTTTTTTGAAGTTTATATTAAAACAATAATGGCTTAATTTTCATCTGAAATTGTGAATTTGGGAATAAAAAGTGGCTTTATTTAAAATGAAGGATAATCAGTTAAAATAAAAAGGTCATCATTTACTCATCGTTCATACTGCTCAATATTTGAAACATTGAAATATTGAAACATGTTCGGTAACCCTGAACTAAAATGCATTATATCGTTATGGAATGCATTAATCCTAGTTTCTGAAATATAAGTGACTTTTTTAATTATCTGAAATGTGCTGTGACTTCAGTAATGCAATTAACATCAAGCAAATAAAACACGAGCATAGGGCACACGCACTTGGATTGGTGCCAAATGATAGACGTGAATATTTGCGTAACGCATTTCCCAGATGAGGCTCACTGTTTTGCAATAAATTCACTGAGGCTTGACTATTATAATGTTATTTTTTAGTTAATGGCACTATTCTGAACACTGAATAGTAAATGTTACATTTAAAGGGATAAATCACCCTCCCAAAAATGTATGTGCTTTTAATTTGTTAGCTTTTTTAACACATTATTTCTGAATGTCTGAAAATGAATATCCATCAAATATTGTTATAATATTCATTCATTCATTCATTCATTCATTCATTCATTCATTCATTCATTCATTCATTCATTTTTTTTTCCGCTTAGTCCCTTTATTAATCCGGGGTCGCCACAGCGTAATAATCCGACAACTTATCCAGCACATATTTTACACAGCGGATGCCCTTTCAGCTGCAACCCATCTCTGGAAAACATCCATACACACTCATTCACACCTATACACTACGGAAAATTTAGCCTACCCAATTCACCTGTACTGCATGTCGTTGAACTGTGGGGAAAACCGGAGCACCTGAACACAGGGAGTACATGCAAACTTCATATAGAAACGCCAACTGACCAAGCTGAGGCTCGAACCAGCAACCTTCTTGCTGTGAGGCGACAGCACTATCTACTGCGCCACTGCGTTGCCTATTATAATATTATTATAAGTAAATATTAAGTAGAACATATTTAAAATAATGTTTTAATGAAACATCTAGGGCAGAGCGCAGTGAGTAGCACTGTCGCCTCACAGCAAGAAGGTCGCCTATTCGAGCCTTGGCTGGGTCAGTTGGCATGTTGGCATGGAGTTTGCATGTTCTCCCCATGTTCGCGTGGGTTTCCTCCAGGTGCTCCGGTTTCCCCCACAAGTCCAAAGACATGTGCTATAGGTGAATTGGGTAAGCTAAATTGTTTGTAGTGCATGAGTGTGAATGAGAGGGTTTGGGTGTTTCCTAGTGATAGGTTGCAGCTGGAAGGGCATCTGCTACATAAAACATATGCTGGATAAGTTGGCGGTTCATTCCGCTGTCGCGACCCCTGATGAATAACGAGACTAAGCCAAAGGAAAATGAATGAATGAACAGGCATTACATGAAATGTACATTTATTTTTTTTAGCATCATTGATATAGAATATCCATTTGCTTGGTTAAGATTATTTATTATATCTACTCCTGCTTTTTTATGACATTATTTCTTCAAATTATTAGAGTTTGATTATTCTAATAATAATGTTAAAGTTAATTTCACCATTTTAAGATTTACCCAACATTTTGTTTTAAGTGTAAAAAAGTTATATTTCATTGCAAATCAACACAAGAAATGGCAGAAATATAACCAAAAATTAATTCATTAATAAAATTACATATAAACTTTAAAAATAAATAAGAAAGCAGACGCAAAGTTTTGGTTTAGACTATTTTGGTCCACAGAAACGTATGCTCTAATTTGATATTTTATGAAAACTTCTAAATATTGGCCTCTTTTTTGCTATTCTTTATATAAAAACAAAGCTTTTTTATTTTAAATTGCCATGAAATTTCAACAGGAGTTTCAAAATAAAACAAAATAAAATAAAACTATAAATGGTAAATCCTGAAAAACTATTCCCTCTCCCAAAGCTGTATATATAAATACTTCAAGATTCATTCATTCATTCATTCATTCATTCATTCATTCATTCATTCATT
>CAIGQZ010001313.1:21553685-21596721 GCA_903798205.1 Danio tinwini | reverse complement strand
ATATATATATATATATATATATATATATATATATATATATATATATAAAATTAATAACTAAACCTAAAAGAAAATTTCATAAAAACTAGAGATGTTAAAAACAGTAACAAAATAAATAAAAATGACAAAAAAACTTCAATATGAACTCACATTAAAATAAATATTTAATTACTGATTAAATACTGTCTAAATCTTATATATACGAAACTAGTACTGGTACTAAGTACTAACAAAGTCTCTTTAAAGCAAGTAATTTCACTCGGCGGCCATCTTTGAAATGCCTCTTGGGTAGTATGCTTGGACATTGTGTCTAAATGGGGAAACATCAAATTCCACAAAAATGCATATGAGGAAACAGCAATAAAATGAAACAACAGCTGTCTCTTTAGTGTAATTTCTAAACATTTGAATCAAACTAAATGTGCAGAAACTCACATCTGGTCTAAGCCCCACCACTGGAGAATCTTCAGTCTTTAACGAGCGCTGATTAGCTTCTGTACGAGAAGATGGGGCTTCATTCACCATATGACCATTACACTTTTCTCTATTCAAAACTATATGAGTGAAATGGCTTGTGTATTCTATAGTCTTTGCTACTATGTAATTCTCTACAATATACCATGCAAATGATAAATGTATAAATTTGTCATGTGCTGTTTTATTGTAAATGTTTAAGAGATACAAAACATGCCTATAGAAAACTTTACCATTAACTGTGGCAACCAGCTCTAGTTTCTCATAAGTCCTGCTCTTTGACATTTTGTACATTAAACACACATTATTAATATTCCTGCTGCCTCACAGCTCTTACATACTAAACTCATCTGGTGAGGTGTGGGTTGTGAAAAATTTGGGCCACATTTTAATTAATGCTTTTAAATTAGGCAGAAATATCTATCACGACCTGAAAAAAAAGTAATTTTAAACAACCCTGAAAATGTAGTAATTATATTAATAATTCGCAGGTAAAGGCCAATTATAATGCAATTGAGTCCTCGTTAGGGCAATTGTTTTTCATCTGTGCTTCTTCTGCAATCACGACGACTGTGCAAAATAATTAATTTCAGTGCTTAGAAATAAAAATATCTACATTTTATTGTTGGTTCATTTAGAGAACTGGTTAAGGGTTCAAATAGTTTTGCAAAGAGCTACATCTCCTTACCTGTGCCCTCAGAGACTGTGACCTTTGTGGATTTGTGGAATAATTATAACAAATGTCACGGTAATGCCGTTAAATGTCCCCTTAATGATCTGTAAAGGAAATAAGGTGAATGAAGTCCTAATGGAATTAACTTAATGTTGACTTTTAGTAAAATGGTGAAATAATGATTAGACCAGATTTAAGAGTTTGTTCACCCATATTTGAAAATCCTGTCATCATTACTCACCTGCATTTGGTATATACACTTTTTTCTGTGTTTTTAAAAAAAAAGCTAAAAAGATTTTAGTTAGTCTCAGATGTCCACATTGACAAAACTCTTGAAGTTTTTCTGAATCATCATCTAAATACATTTCTGAATGTTCTGAATTCTGCATGATTTCACTGAGACATGTCACTTTTTATGGTTTTATGTATGGTTATATTTTTCAGCTACTCTTTACACCTCTGATTCTCAGATTGTCGATTTATTTCCATTGTAAATGATACAAGTGTTCTTTTTACTTTCAAAAACTAGCAGCAGTGGTGGAAAAAGTACTGAAAAATCATACTTAAGTAAAAGTACCATTACTTGCCTAAAAAGTAGTGCAGGTAGAGTTAAAGTATCTTTTGTAAATATTACTCAAAGTATGAGTAAAAAATTGCCCTTTTAAAAGTACTCAAGAGTAGTGAGTAGTGAGTATTACGCTGTGAAAACTGATGTATTTACATGTAGTTTACATGTGTGTAAACGTAACATTCTGTAGTGCATTTAGTTATTGGCCAGCAGGCACACAACATCATAAGACGTTAATATTAGGTTAAATTTAGGTTGTGATGTCAGGTGACCAAAATTCAATGTCTAGCCAGCGTCTAATGCCAAGTTCAGACTGCATGATTTTTAAAGTAGTCGTGTCACAGATGTTTTCACACTACATGACAATCTGGCCTAGCATTTTGTAGCTGCTTTGTTTAAATTGCAAGATGGATCAGCGACAAGGGCTTTCACGATGCATGACTTTACAATAGGAAGAATCTGCGATAACTTTGTCCAAACTACATCTCACAACCAAAAACACGTAGTATATCTTTTGTTTTTAACTACACAATGAGAAAGAAGCCTTTAATGGAGTAGAAAATTTACATATTTGCTCACCTGGGTTTAAGGGAATTAACAATTTTTTCTCCACTTGTTTTTTTTGACTCCGTTGTAGTTTTGCTCACATGACACGTCAAACAGACACGGGTGCTCCTGCCAAATTTACACTAGTTTTTCCTTCATTTCTTGGGTCAAAAAAAGCTTAAGATATTTAGCATGCCAAATATATCACGGCCATCGGTGACTTATCTGCGATTCTCTCATATCGTGTCTTTGATAGTTCACATTGTGTGATTGTTACTCGCATGAACAGCACCGATTTGCCTGTGATTTCAGGCATTTGTCTGAGATTTCTCAAAACCTGTCGGCGAGTAAAAATCGGGAATTTTTTTATAATTATGTTTTAGGGGTTTTCACCTTTTGTTGATAGGACAGTGGAGATGTACAGACTGGAAAGTGTGGGGAGCAGAGATAGGGGAAGGATCGGAAAAGGACCTTGAGCTGGGAATCGAACTCGGGTCACCACGAGCACCTCAGTGCTATGTGTTGACGCATTAACCACTAGGCCTATTGGCGCCTACAGGATAATGTTATTTTGACGTTCAATAACAACATTGGTTGATCTTAGGTTGTGTTAGAAAGTGACCAAAAATCTACGTAGAACCAACATCTTAAACCATATTCATATTGACATATACTGACAAATACTGACATTTATTCGTCAGGTACAGTATGGTAACCAAAATCCAACATTTGATAGACGTCATATTGGTAACGTCCACACAACATCAAGCTAAAACATTATTGCACGCTAATATTTGGTTGATTTTAGGTTTAAAGTTGGACATTGACATCGACCTGATTTTCATTTCCAAACAAAATGCAATGTCCCCATGACGTTGGGGTACATCGTCAATTTACCATTATGTTGACGTCTTGTGCCTGCTGGGTGTTTAAGGCCATTTCGGTCATCATACAGTAAACATCTGTTATCTTCTCATCAGTGACACGCATCTAAACAGATGAAATTAAATACAATTAATGAGAAATTTTATAAAAAAAATTAATAATTCTCAACTTCCGGCCGCAGCCGTATGTGATCTATAGCTGATTAACCATGTGGATGGATGATAACAGCCTTTTGAGCCTACCAGTAGGCGCAGAAGGCCTCTACTGGGCCATATCTATCAGCTGATAACAACTGACGTCCATTCAATCCACTGACAACATTCAAATCTATTTGGCATTTGGCTGTAAAAAAATGTTTACAGTCTTTCATGCACACACTCTCTTAAATAAACCTTTCGAAAAGGTAGACATTTGTACTTAAAGGGTCTATATTTGTATATCAAATGTATATATAAGTACCTACAAATTTTGAGAGGAACACTTTTGTAATTTAGGTACCAATATCTAGCCTTGAGGTATTAATATGGACCTTTTAGGTACAAATTTTTACCTTTTGAAAAGGTAACACCCCAGTGACATGTGTACTTTTATTTCTGAGGGTGCACATTGTTTTTTTTAAGTGAGTCATGAGTCTGAATATCTGGCTAAGAAACTAAGGTTATACAGATATGAGAGGACAAGAGCAGTTATCCCATTAAATTCAACCCTTAAGGTTTCCTGAGCACTTGCATGCACATTAATACAAACAGTAATTTTGTCTGATTCATTATTCTTTGGAAATGTTGCTCAGAAATGGTGCTGTCTTGACATGTCAACAAAACAAACAACAAACCAAACTCTTTAAAGCCTCACCCATTTGAAGTCAGAATTATTAGCCCCCCTGAATTATTAGCCTCCCTGTTTATTTCCCCCCCAATTTCTGTTTAATGTAGAGAAGAACACATTTCTAAACATAATAGATTTAATAACTCATCTCTGATAACTGATTTATTTTATTTTTGCCATGATGACAGAACATAATATTTTACTAGATATTTTTCAAGACACTTCTATACAGTTTAAAGTGACATTTAATGGTTTAACTAGGTTAATTAGGGCAACTGGGCAGGTTAGGGTAATTAGGCAAGTTATTGTATTATGATGGTTTGTTCTGTAGACTATTAGAAAAAATCTAGCCGAAATAAAACAAATGAGACTTTCTTCAGAAGAAAAAATATTATCAGACACACTGAAAATTTCCTTGCTCTGTTAAACATCATTTGGGAAATATTAAAAAAAGAAAAAAAATTCAAAGGGGGGCTAATAATTCAGACTTCAACTGTATATATATATATTGCATTTGAGGGCCAGAATAGACTAAGCATTTGGCTAATTTCTTAGATTTGTTTCTGTGGGAAGTAAGACTAGAATTACTGATTATTTTTTAATAATATTTTTTTTGGTAACAATATGGTATACCAATACAATAACAATACAGTACTCCAGTTATCCTGCACTGCTATCCTCAAAATTTTGCAGACCTGCTCTGCATGCTTTGTAGCATGAAAGAAAGATGCCGAATGTTTGGTTGAGTAAGATGAGAGAAACAGAAAGCACAAAATGCCTTCTCAAAGGCTGCCAGCTCCGTCTCCTGTGATAAGCTCAGTTTGAAATCTCAATAGTGTCTCCAGACCATTGTGTGAACCCCTCGACAGGCATCTACGTATGTCCGCACTCTTATCAAGGCTGGCCGGCTATATCACACTTCAGCTTATTATCGACACACTCTCCAAAATGTGTTTATATATCCGACGCTCAGGAACCTCCTGCTGGTGTTTATAACAGCCTCATATGTAGATGAGAATGTGTGTGAGTGTGCCAGAGAATGCAATTTGCACTGGATGCTGAGCGATATAAGCACTTTCCTGAATCATGAACAGATTTGAATGGCCATTTTGTGTTCATTTTGCTTTAATCTGTACTATGTGCTGTGGTTTGAAAGCAATTTTCAAGCATACACAAATCGTAATTTGTCAGTACACTGCATAAAAAGTATTTTAGAAAGATAGCAGCGAGTTATTTTTACACTGAGATAGGCACAGTAGGTCTCTTAGTAAAATCTGTTGACTTTAGTAATCTTTGATATATTCTATCCCAATGGTGACTTCTTTTTTTACTACCTCATGTATACTGTTCTTTAATACTACCACAAGCAGAATTAAATTTATTATATTAATTTTTAAGACATTGAGATATGTTTGGTTTGGTCTGATGATGTCTGATTTTTCTATGAGCAATGGATAAAAAATATTTTCAAATTGTTTCTCGTTTTATTTGCATTATCCTATTTTAAAGAACCCCTATTATGGCTTTTTGAAAATGACCTTCCGCAGTGTGTAACACAGCACTAAGAGAATGAAAACATCCAGCTGAAGTTTAAATCTGAAAGTGAACCATTAAAACTATTGATTCTTTAACGAAATAGTCGACTCAGAGTCGAATGAATGAATCGTGTTTGGTTCAGATCTTTTGCATGAATGCATTGACGTCTATTTGGTACATCAAATATAAAGTGTTGCAACCAGTAAAACGTGAATGCGCCTTTCCCTTCAGACACTACCAAAGCACGGAGTATCATCGGACTGATCATGACATGAAGATAACGATCACTGCCAAATGGAGATTCGGCTGTGAATAGGGTTAAAGTTAATTTTCACAACAACACCACATTATAGCCGACCTAGTGCTCTGTTTGTTCCTGTAATTTTTCTGATGATTTATACAATAACCTACGCTGAAGCATGGGATTCGTCAGCCGTTTGCTATTAAAGGAAGGAGCAGCAGAGACTATTATGTATGGGACTTTATCAGACTTTGACATGGACTTTGTCAGTATCTGTTACAGTTCATACAGACCAGTTTCTTTTTCCTCTGGATCATAACATGTAAGTGTAATTAAAATTGTTGCCTCGTTCTCTGTAGTTTTAATAGTGTGTTGTAACTTGTAATCGCTCCATGTGGCTTGTGATCACCTATCAGTGCTTGTACTGTATCTCTCAGATTAAACCATTATGGCATCCAAAACCACATTAAAATCGAGACGCGTGCTTCTTCCTTTACCGATTTAAATGCGTTTCTGAACTCGCGATCCTCTGCCGTTTGTCATTGCTACGGCCACCATCAACTTTTCCTACACACCTGTGGTGCGGTCAATTTTTAAAATAGTTCAACTTTTGTTACTGTGTAGATTAATACTGAATGTGTGTCGTTGTTATTACTTGCTTTATTGCATTCCTGCATTGGGCTCTCACTCTACTTCATAGCCGTGGTGGGCATTTCTCTCTGTCTCATGCTGAACACAATCGACAAATCACAACAGACTGGGTCATCGGACCAATCACAGCAGATTAGCCTCATGCAAAGGTTTGGGAACAAATGAATCGCTGAACAAATCATATGGGAGTCATTGAGATAATTAGGTAAAAATAAATGTGTATTATAAGACAATGAAAGTATTTTTTGACCTTGCATGCACATCAGCCTGTTGTTGGAGACCCCCAAAACCAAAATATTACCTTTTATAATGCAAAATAGGGGCTCTTTAATCCAATTAATTATTAATGTTTTAAAAAACTGACTGCACTCTCTTTTCCTTCTGTTCCCAGTTCTCGCTCTAGTCTGCAAAAATGTATACATTCATTGATTTTATAACTAAAAGTGTGGAGGTCTCCAACTCTGACACTTCTAATATTTATTTAACTGCCTCTAATACTGACACAGCAGTCGAGGCTCTGGCAGAACTGGACAGGTGATTCTCAACTAATTCAGTGGTCCTGAGCGTGGCATGTGATGCTGTCTTCAGCCATGACAAAAAAGGCATTGGTCCTTTACTAAACATGTTTGGGAGCTTTAATGCTGTGATCCAGACACATGTAATGTAATGTAATGTGTATTTATATAGCGCATTTAATGTGTATGGCCATACACCCAAAGCGCTCCACAATCATGAGGGGGGTCTCTCCACAGCACCACCAGTGTGCAGCATTTACTTGGATGATGAGACGGCAGCCACAGGACAACGGCGCCAGTGCGCTCTCCACACACCAGCTACTGGTAGAGTGGAAAAACAGTGATAGAGCCAATTGGGTGGAAAAGGGTTAATTGGGAGGCCATGTTTGTAAGGGCCGAGAGGGAATTTAGCCAGGACACTGGGGTTACACCCCTACTCTTTGCAAGAAGTGCCATGGGATTTTTAATGACCACAGAGAGTCAGGACCTCGCTTTAACGTCTCATCCGAAAGACAGCGTCCACTGACAGTGTAGTGTCCCCTTCACTTTCGCTGGGGCATTAGGACTCACACAGACCACAGGTTGAGCGCCCCCTGCTGGCCTCTCTAACACCACTTCCAACAGCAACCTAGTTTTCCAATGTGGTCGCCCATCCAGGTACTGACCAGCTAGCTGTGCATTTATACTTCAATCACAGAGTGTGCACTAAGCGTACGCGTTACATTTTTTGAGAGGTGCGCGTAAACGTTGCCGACGGCCACAGCGTGGGGCTATGCGTCCATGAGTAGGCTGCGCCGTAGCATACGCGTGCGCTTGACGCAGAAGTATAAACCAGCCTTAACCGGTCCTAGGCTGCAGGGTGATATGGCTGTGATATGCATTTGTTTTTAGAGAACAAACAGTCTATTAGTTTTGTTATTGTAAATGTGACGATAAATACACAACTCACATGGTAAATATAAGCAACTGACTTGCGATTAAAGTGGGACTGTGTCTGGATGTAATGTAATGTAAATACATTACATTACATTACATCCAGACACAGTCGGAGCTAGGAGTGAAATGTACTACTTTAATCGCAAGTCAGTTGCTTATATTTACCATGTATTTTGCGTCACATTTACAATAATAAAACTAATAGACTGTTTGTCCTCTAAAAACAACCAGAAACAAAATGTACATATTCATGCACTATAAAGCTAATATGTAGTAAATAACCTTTGGATTTTATCTGAAGGGTTCTCACACATTTCTGACTGTAAAATACTTTACAATTAATTTTTAATGTTTCACAAGGTAGTCCCTAGCCAATCCCACTGAAGGAAAAGAAATGATAGGCTACACATATTTAAAAACTTAGGAAATATGGTATATGGTGCACATGGTCCAAAGGTTGGTGACCCAAAGCAGCAAAAATGAAACTCTGCCTATGCTTTTATATTTAGATTCTTAGCAAACTTTTATTTTGGTATCTTAAATTATGTAATGTTCAAAGCAGTTGTTTGTTATAAGAACACAACCCTGAATGGTTTTGAAAGTTCTCAAACACTCTAATAGTCTGTTTAGATAATGTGCTTCTCAAACTCTTTGCGCCCAAGGTCCCTCCAGTTACGAAGTATTCCAGGGCCCCCACACAAGCAATGTTTTTTTTTTTATATAGACTATTTTGAGGGATGTAAACAAAAACAAAGGTCCTAACGTATTTCCTCTTTTATATGTTTTACTTCCATAGCTTCCAAGAATACAAAAAGGTCTACATATCGATAAAAAATTTTGTGACAGCTGCTGTAACGTTAAGCTATGATGAATTGCCTTTTGTTTCAGTTATGAAATAGTTTGACAACAAGCTGGAAATGTTCATGGGCCAATGGCATCACCACATTAAAATGGTCTATATCTAAGAAGTATAAAAATGATTTTTGTCATTAAAGTAAATTTCCTTTCATAGCAAAACATATGAGCAATAACAATTGCCTCATTTTAACTCTAAATATGATACAGTTTGGTACAGTGCAGATTGATTTGGTACAGGTCACCCTGACTAGGCTTGCCTTTCGACATCCAATAGTACTCTTACTTAGTAGACCTGGTGCATGCCAGAAAGCTTAACATCATTCTCGCTTAAATATAAAAAGTTGTAGAAGCTGTCATACTGTGTCTTTTGCATGCTCATTAATTCAAATGTTGAAGAACAGCAAGGATGCACAAACAGAAAGAGGAAGTGACATCTTGTGCTTTCCACACATTTAGGTGTGACTTGTGAACCACCCCGTAAACAACAATGGAGGACATTCAGCAGATCATGTTCTTGCTTTTTGGCATGTGGCTTTATCACAAAAAGATGACAAGTTTGTTTGAGCATGGTTCATTGCTGATTGCTGTTATTGTATTATTATAGTGTCGTTTCGACTGTGTATTTAAAATGACACTTCCTGTGTTGTCGTTTCATTCGGTATGGTTAATTAATAAATGCGTACGGTACGGTACAGCAGAAACAACCCATAAAACCTTCAAAATACAAATGCAAAGTGACCATTTGGTTTTCAGCTTCTGCAAATGTTTGAACAAGGAGTCGCATTAACATTATATCTCAAGAACTGAAACGTACAGAGTCTTCAAAATAAAAATAGCAAAAGCAAAGTTTGTTTAAAACCAAACTTTCCTGAATTATAAACTAGAGCTGAATGTCCAGCTTGTGCTTTTTTTTTTCTATAATAATTGCTGTGTCTTGTGGTTCAAAAGAGATTTTCAAGCATACGCAAATAATAAATTGTCAGTTCACCACATATCTGTGCTTATATAACAAACAAACTAACTTTGTGAATAGCTAATACCAAGATAAATGGGATGCTCAAAGACACCTGGTCGGAATATTATAATTCCAGGATATTAATGGTACGAGGGTTTTAAGGATGTCAGAAATCTGTCTATTAGCGATAAGAGGAAGCGTTGTTTATTCCAAGTGAGTTTTAGCTCTGCAGAGACAAAGTGTAGCTTCATTTATGTGCTAATGTGGGAAGGGAGAGATAAAAGAGTGGAGAGTGATCATTCTGTATGCCAGTCGCAGCCTTTTGAACAGAAAGAGCAGGAGTTCAACTACAGCACCTGCCACACAGCCGCAGATTTACCACAAACTTCAGCTGTAAACATCCGGGATTTTCAGCAAGCGCTCAGAGTTTAAGGAAATAATGACTTTGGCATTGGGTGTGCGTGCGACTTCCAGATTGTTTGACAGTCACATAAACTCCTGAAATTATGTCCTTGATCTACTTACTGGTGGCAGTTCTTTTTGGATTAGAATATAAAATAAAAAAACTAGAGCCATGACCGTTTAAAGTGACACAGGATCACTCAGGTCTCTGAATGCAGCTGTCTTTGGTAATCCAATGGAGATTGGCTAAAAATGTAAAATTTATTATATACTTGGGAACAGGGCCAAAGCAAGCTGAACTGGCACTATAGGCAAACGACGATCACGCCGTCCTCAAGCCGAAAGTGAAAAAGGAACTGATCGGTGTTGTCACGGGCGCCGCCCTCACTATTCTGCCACCCTAGGCACCTGGTAGGTTGCCTCTATGAATGCGCCAGCCCTGCTTGGGAATATGATGAGGTCTAGTAATATATGTGGACTGTTGCAATAAAATTGGAAAAGAATCTTGTGTTCATGTATTAATTTCTAAGTGGAGTTAAATAAATCCTTCCATCTTTCGGATGAGACTTTAAATTGAGATCCAGACTCTCTGTGATTGTTAAAAATCCCAGGATGTCCTTCGAAAAAGAGTATGGATTTAACCCCAGCATCCTGGCCAAGTTTGCCCACTGGCCTTTGTCCATCATGACCCTTAACCATCTCCATATCATAATTGGCTTCATTCTACTGTCTCTTCTCCATTAATAAGCCGGTGTGTTGTCTGGTGCAATATGGCTGCCATCGTATCATCCAGGTTGATGATGCACACTGGTTATGGATGAGGAGATTCCCGCTAATGTGTAAAGCGCTTTATATAAATGTAAAGAATTATTATTAATATCTGTTTAGAATATATTTCTTGATTTTTTTGGTTACTTAATATATGGTATGTTTAAAGCTACATATATAGTTCAACATTTTCTTCAGATAGTCTCAGAATAGTACATTAAGCTCTATGCAAAGTGACACATTTGGTTTTAACCACTGAAAATGGGTGAAGTTTTTAAATTTGGACATGGGACCACATTACGATCCCGTCATCTCTACTATATAGATCCTTAAAAACAGTAAAGTTTATTTAAAACAAAAATCTAGAGTGAACTAGTTTTATTAAATGATCTAAAGATCTCTCTGTTCAACCGATCAACCATTTTATTTTGTGTTTCACATTACAGTAGTTTGGCATAACATATAGCTGATTAAAATGGCATTAATATTGTAGGTCAGAAAGTGTTTGTTTACAACATTGTGACACAAATCATGTGTCTAGATTTGATTATATTAGTTAGATTGCTTTCATTTTACATTAAATTAAACACACCCTTTATTTAGTGCAAAACAAAATGATATATAATCATAATCTTTTACTCTATTCCATACTGTAAATCAATGGTTTTGTTGTTGTTTAAACTTGGGACCCATTGCAATCAAACTAAACTACACCACAGTTTTTTCATATATACACAAATATATGTATTTATGGCCAACCAAAATGAAATAGTATTTGTAAGATGATGTACATTATGCCAGCCATTTAACTCTCTATACAATCTTTGTGGCCCCAATAGGCTTCACAAACCAATGAGATCTGTAGGCAATATGAGTAAAGTGATGTCATATTTATTGCTAATCGCTAAGCGTATTATGGCAGGGGCCCCTTCAGCCAATCAGTCTAGTGGCCCCACAGGGAATTCAGCTCAAGCCGGTGTGTGTAATACAGTCATACCTCATTACCTGTGTTGGTCATCAGAGTTTTCCCTGCACCCAATGCAGTCCCATAAATACAAATGCAAGTCTTTGCTTCAGAGGTTTAGTGAATCCAGTCTTTAGCTGGATCAGGCATATCCAGTTAACCAAACTAATCACGGCAAACCCTTCTGATCTAAGAGTCTATATTGAGATGGAAGTACAAACGCTCACGAAACAACTTCCATATGCTGTTGAAATATTAAAACAATCCATCTATGGTTTTCCTCTCCTTACAAATGCAATAAGCATTTAAGACATTTGTCCATGCTGTGTTTCCTTCATCATGTAAAGTTTGATTCAAAATGACAGCTTTGACAAATAGATGTTTTCACAACTTTTATATACCAGTATTAATCGTAAAGCAGCACACTTTGGAGTGTGACAGTAATTGAGTGGGAATTAGTTTCAGAGGGTTTTCCTGAGTGATCAGTTTTCAGTGCGGCATAATTCCCGCAGATTAGAGAATTAGAGGTGGATGATTCATTTATATTTCTGCTTGAAACCATAGCAACAATCACTGCTTGCTTACTCTGAACTTGGGTTAAAATGGTTGTTTTTCTTAGACTGAAGGTCAAAGCAGTTGGTCTACCATGACCATCGGATTATCACAAACCTTGGCATTTGACTTAATTTCAGAAACAATTATGTACTAACATTCAAATTAATCAAATAATGCAATGCACTCATTGTATAGATCAGAGGTTCCCAAAGTGGGGATCGGGACCCCCTGGGGGTCGTGGGACAATGAGGAGGGGTCACTTGGAAATTTCCAAAAATTTAATTCCTTTTAATAAACAATTAAAATGACCATATTTTATGCATAATCTACTGAATAATAAAATAGTAGTTATTAGTAAGGTTTTCACAATAATGTAATTTGGTACCAATTGATACCGAAGTTTTAAAAATGTCCATTTCCCGCTAACATTTGAGCGCTACTGAGCATGTTCTTAAACAACGCTGATTTGTCGTTTTGTTCACGTGCTCAACAGAAAAGACTGTAATTGGCCATGAAGGTCATCAGTTCACCGAACTCACCGATGTTTACTGAGTGTAACCACAGATACAGGGACATTGGAGTGCTTCAAAGTCAGCTGATTTGTCTATAAGCTGACATACGAGTGATCCGCTTATGAATCACAGCTTTAAACCGCTCCAGTGTCCCTGTATCTGTGGTTACACTAAGTAAACAGCGGTAAGTTCAATGAACTGATAACCTTCACTTCCAATCACAGTCATTTCTGTTGAGCATGTGAACACAACGGCAAATCAGCGCCGTTTAAGAACGTGCTCAACAGCGCTCAAATGTTAGTGGGAAATGGACATTTTTAAAATAGCGGTATCGATTGGTACCGAATTCCAGTATCGTGCAACCCTAGTTTTTAGTAATATTGTTAACATATTAATAATAAACATTAAAAAACAACATGCAAATAAAAAGCCATCAGCCTTTCAATATTTTTGTTTTGCAACCACTGGGGTGATTACATTATATTAAAGACACAGCAATAGTGTCAGATGCAACACATTGATTTTATGGCATCAGGATAAACGTACATTAAAAAATAAATACAAGCCACAACTGAACATGGAGGATGGTCTCCAAATGGCGTTCTCTAAAATTAAACGAAAAATACTCTTGGGCCTATTGGTATGTTTGCGCTGTTGTGTGCAAGCATTATATAATTGTAACCACCTCAGAGAATATTGAGGGTCGCGAGTCACTGGCATTGTTATTTTGAGGGTCGCAGGCTGAACAGTTTGGGAACCCCTGATATAAATAAAGGTTAATTTACATTGTCCTGCAAATACCTGAATGTAATTACACAAAATAAAAGACTGAATGCTGTTCTAATGTAATGTCATCTTACCTGAGTATTTCAATATTCACATATTTTCATAACCCCATGCATGCCTAGAATGTTCAAAATAGTGAGCACTGCTTTGTTTACAGTTCTTACTTTTGCTGTCATATTTTTTCTCCTCTTTTTCAATAAGAAATATAGAACATTGATATGTACTGGTGTCGTCAGTTATTTCCTTACATGCAGGCAAATAGTACATATGCTAATTTGTTCAAATTCTGCTTTTTGACCCAGACCTAGTCAACACTATAGGTGACTGAACAGTCAGATTTCTACCTTGTAGGGTTGTGCGATATTGAAGAAAAAATTATTTGTGATAGCATGCTAAATTATGTGATAATTGATACTATTGATAATACTTAAAATAACTTTATAACCAACATGTATTTCATATTGGGTGGCACAGTGACTTAGTAATTAGCCTGGTTGCCTCACAGCAAGAAGTTCACTGGTTTGAGTTCCAGCTGGAACAGGAGTCCTTTCTGTGTGGAGTTTGCATGTTCTCCCCATGTTTGCATGGGTTTCTTCTGGGTGCTCCGGTTTCCTTCACAGTCCAAAGACTTGCGGTATAGGTGAATTGGATAAATTAAAATGGCTGTAGTGTACGAATGAGAGAGTGTGTGGATGTTTCCCACCACTGGGGGTTGCATTCAGTTATGGGTTGTGGCAGAAAGGACATCCACCATGCAAAACAATTGCCAGAGTAATTAGTGGTTCATTCCAATGTGATGATGCCTGATAAAGCAGGGAATACGCTGCAGGAAAGTGAGTGAGTGTTTCATATTATTTCAGGGAAATAGATGCATTTTATTGACTTCTGAAAGAAAATAGGCATGTTTTACTGTTGCATAAAGCAAGCAAGATATTTTAACAATGCAAGCAAACAAAAATAAAATAAATGTCACCACCACATTGCTCCACAGGTATAGTTATATAAAGTACAAACAGTAAAACAAAAACACTTTAAACAGAGTCAAATTATGACTTTGCTTTCTTATTGCTTTCTCGCTTGCTTAGTTTGGCTTGATTGCTTAGTCAAACAGTATTTGAACATCCATACTAAAATCTATTTTTGGATAAGACAGTCATCATGTCCTCTATGCTTGCTTTCAGTGATGCATGTTGGAATATAACAACGTTGCCTGATGTGTTGAAAAGTGTTTTAGAGGGTGCGCTAGTGGCAGGCACACAAAAATGTTTTGTATAAAATTTAGTGTTATAATGCATATAAATATGTAAATTGTGATATACACTTTTACAATATTTCATTTATTTCAATACATTGTACAGCCATAATAATTTTTCGACTTCATCATTGGTGCCTGCCACAGCCATATCACCCTGCAGCTCAAGACCAATGCCGAGGTCCTGACTCTCTGTGCTCATTAAAAACGCCCATGGCACTTCTTGTAAAGAGTAGGGGTGTAACCCCAGTGTCCTGGCCAAATGCCCTCCATAGGCCCAATCATCCCCATTCACCAAATTTCCTCTTTCACTGTCTCTCCACTCCAACTATAGCTGGTGTGTGCTGAGCACACTGGCGCCGTTGTCCTGTGGCTAGGGATGCTCAGATCAGAGTTTTTGCAGCCGATACTAAGTACCGGTTCCCTGTCATGGTGATCGGCAGATACTGAGTATCGATTCTGATGCTTCAAGCTTTATAATGCCTAAAGCACATTTTCCTCTAAGTATGATACTTAAGTAGGGATCTCTCCTTAACTAAGAGAATAAATGAAAGATGTTGTATATAATCCCTTAAACACGTCTCTTACAACCATTTAGTGTGGACTTGTAATGTTTAGATGCAGGATTACAGAAAATAATAAAGCATGTTATAAAAAAATCCAATTTAGAAACACAGCAAAAGATGAAAGAAAAATTCAACATGTCTCATTGAAGAAAGTTAGCAGCGTAGGCTTTATTTGATGCATAAGAAGTTAAAATACACACCTATTAATACATTACTTCTTTACTAAAAGGAAATAGGACTTTAAACTGTTGTTCATTGCAATAACTAGGCATATATTAGAAAAAGTTGAATTATTAAATAAGTAAAAATATTTATTTCATTAATATTTCCAGCCAGGTTTTAGTGAACTTGCAATATTATCAAAAACACAGAACTTTTAATTCTTGCAAAGCCATTAAAATATTTGAAAATGTTGATTGAAGCATTTTCAAAAGCATAAAAAGCATTTTCCTTATTTATGTTGTAATAAAACACAAGCCTAAAATGTTTCCTTTTGGTAACACTTTATTTTACAGTTCAGTAATTCATGTACATAACAGGGTAATACCTAGGTAGATACTAAATATAAACATAAGGGCTGTTACAAAACAACAGCAAAAACTAGTGACAAAAGCTAGCATTGTTTTTTTCCTCATGTTGCCTTTATCTTGGCCACAAAGCTTGAACACTCCAAAAGGAATAAACTGATTTTACCATGTTTGATATTAATAATGTCGCTGTCTTTGTTACAGGCTGCTTAAACGTATGGCTTATACTGTGCCATCTTAAATTAGTTTCATCACTTCCGCTTTCATTCTCATGCACTCACCTGTTTGCTGAAATGAACTTGTTTCTCTCTTTAGCTTGTCTCTAATTCAGCATGCTAAATTGTGAAAACCGCCATTGATGTGAGAACAATGTGTAAAATACTAACCCAACAAACACCCACAAGCAAGCCCTGAACCTAATCTTAACCTATGCAGTTACCTTATTTTACCCAGTACTATAAAGTGCAACCATCATAGACACCTAATATGAAGTGAGACCTAATTTGGTCACTGAAATTCACACATATAAAAGACAATGGAAAGGCACCAGATGGAAAAGCACCCAATCCATGCTACTGTTCTAATAGTTCCCATATTACAGTTGCTGAATGAAAAAATAGATTGAAGGAAAAAATAGAAAGGACCTATTCAGTGGCTGAAATTCAGAGCAGGGGCAATCCAAGTCACAGTGCAACGGCTAAGAGTAGTGGATCGGCATTGCAAGAATTTTTTAATTTCCTGTTACTCAATAATTCAGTTCTCGTTAGGGCCACGGGACAGCATCCTGTGCGGTATGCTTTTGTGATCAGCTCAATCCATCCGACAGACACTGCCCCAAACCAGCTTTCATTCACAGCCATGAGTCCATCCGCCCCTCGGCTCACTCTGACCTCTCTACCACACTGGGAAAGAATGTGTATATGTGTGCGTGTGTGTGTGCGTGTGTGTTTGGGTTCCTCAGCTGACTTCCCTTGCACTAAATTGTCATTCATACATCCTTCTGGACATTAATGAGCTCATGGTGATAAGCTGGATTGATTCGCCTAGCATGTTTCTTTATCTACTGCAAAAATAAAAACAACAAGGGCAGCAGATCCAGCTTAAGCACACAAACGTCATCAGGACTTCTGATGGCTTCACTAATGTTCCCTCTTTCTTTTCCTGTGCTTGTGGCTGTTTAAGGTCAGATGAATTACTCTCCATCCCAGGTGTTTAAGTGATGGTTATTGCTTTTAACCTCAGGCTAGACTGAGACAAAATCTAGGTTAAAACAGTTGTCTTGTGTCTAAATGTATGGGCGGATCTTGTCTATAGTCTTGAAAGTGCACAAATTTGCTAGAAATTGTAATCATTAGGGGTGAACTTTGTTTTGACGGTTTAATTGACTAGTCAGCTAGTATTATCAGTGAACTGAATGTTTGTCAAAAAAAATAATACAAATAAAAACATGGTCAAACAGTCCTGTGTTTTACCATTAGTTTTGGTATGTTAGTACTTCTGTATAACCACATATATGCATTACATTAATGTTTTCATAAAATCATGTTGTTGTTGTTGTTTTTTTTGCAATTTACATCAGACAATAATGGTATCGTTTTTTTTAAACTTGCACTTTAAAACTGTTGTGTAGTGAACAGCCAATCATCATCAAAATGGAGTTTATAATTGAAAAACTGTAAGAACATTCCTAATACTGCATATTTGAAGTTTAAATTTACATATTTATAAAGTTATAATCAGTGATGGAAAGAGTACAGAAAAATCATACTCAAGTAAAAGTACCATTACTTGCCCAAAAATGTATTGCAAGTAAAGTAAAAGTATCTGTTGTAAAAAGTAGAGTAAAAAGTAGCCCTCAAAAGCAGTGAGTATTACACCGTGAAAAGTTGATGCGTTTGCATGCAGTTCGTGCAGGGATGTGTACACGTAACATTCTGTTGTGCATTCAGTTATCTACCTATATTCCTTCCTTCTTTTGTTTGCTCATTCTGTCTTTCTTTTATTCATTCGTTTGTTTGTTTGTTTTTTCCTTCATTCTTTTGTTCCTTCCTTTATTCAATCCTTTGTTCATTTATTCATTTGTTTGTTCGTTCCTTTGTTCCTTCTTTGTTTAGTCCTTCCATGAATCCTTCCTTCCTTTATTCAGTCCTTCTTTCCATTCCTTGTTCAGCTCTTGCTTCATTCTGCCCTTCTATCCATTCTTCTTTTGTTCCATTTAGTGATTGTTTAAGGCTGTTTGGTGATTTCAGTCATTATACAATTGACATCCTTCATTTTCTGATCAGTGACATGCAGTCTATGAACAGTCTCTGGGTCATTGTGTGAACATTTTTTGGACATCTTCTTGGACATTTTAAATGCTTTCAAAAGGTTTGGTGCATTTATAAAGCGCCCATGTCTTGAGGTTGTTCAGTATGATGCGATTTACTTTCTTTTTGTGATTTAATTGGACAGGAATCGAAGGACAGATTTTTTTACTTTAGCCAATCACCATAGACAAGAAAGAAATAAAGTAGTGACTGCAGGTTGAAGAAAAGTAGTCGAGTAAAAGTACAGATACACTAAAGATGTACTCAAGGGAAAGTAAAAGTACCCATTTTTAAAACTACTTAGTAAATTACAATTCCTGAGAAAAACTACTCAATTAAAGTAATTTGAGTATTTGTAATTTGTTACTTTCCGCCACTAGTTATAATTAAAATAAACGTAAAAAACAAAGTTACAATTACTTCAATACTTTGTTTAAGCCATTCTGTTGATGAGCATTTAGATTTTCCATATAAACATAACATAAAAAAATAATAATAATCAGTGACACTTTAGAAAAAAGTCTGATTTGTTAAGAATGCATTAAATAATAAACTTAAAAACAGCCTTTATTTCAATTCAGTTCAATTGATCTCTATATCTATAGTGCTTTTACAATGTAGATCATGTCAAAGCAGCTTAACATAGAGGTTCTAGTAAATTGAAACTGTATCAGTCTAGTTTTCAGAGTTGAAAATCAATTTAGTTCAGTTTGGTGTGGTTTCATTTTCACTGCTGAAAGTCCAAACACTGAAGAGCAAATCCACCGATGTGCAGCTCCACAAGTCCCAAACCAAGCAAGCTAGTGGCGAGAAACCAAACTTTACCAATTGAGAAACCAGGCTCAGTTGGGTACAACCATTTCTAGGCGCCGGAGGCTGGAGAACACTGGACGTTCATCATGGAGAAGCTGCTGGTGTGAGTAAGGCACCAGCGGGTGTTCAGGCTGGCCCACAAGATCAATGCGGAGACTTGTCTGTCACTGGGGTCTTTGAGGAATCTGCCCTGCCTTTCAGTCTCATGCTCTCAGTCCCACTCCTCCATGACTGCCACTGCATCTGCTCAAGATACGGCCTGGTTCAGGGTTATGGAGACCTCTAGAAGTCCTCTATGGTTGGCATCATCTCTTCACAGGACTGGGATCACATCAGTGGCGATGCACAATCATGAGACCTCTTGATGAGTATCCCCAGGTGGAAATAAAAAAAAAAAGAAAATAATTAGCGTAGCTGCTGTACATAGTATATTTGAACAAGAGATAGTAAATAACAATGCAAAAAAGACTTTAAATGAAAATAGCAGTTCTATAAACAAACCTGTAAAGCATAGGAGTGTTTCTAATGAATGTCTGGTGCATTGAGTGTGTCCTACAGGTGGTTTGGCAAGCCCACTCACCTGCATGGAGCATTCTCATGCATCTGTCGTTATGTGGTGCATTGTGTGTATGCTTTACTAAAAAGATAGGTCTTTAATCTAGTTTTGAATTGAGAGAATTGAGAGAGTGTCTGAGCCTCTGACATTATCAGGAAAGATATTCCAGAGTTTAGGGGCCATAATGAGAAGGCCAGACTTCCTTTAGTGGATTTTGCAGTTCTGGGTACTAGAATTTATATTTTATCATTTAAAATATTTGTTATTTGTTCATGTCAGTTTATAGCATGTGAAATAATTTGAAACAGATTCAACTTTTATTTTTTAATATGCTATTAATAAATCGTCACCTTAGAATTATATATCTGACATTTTTGTCAACATTGAATATTGACACATTCTTATTAAATGACAACTTATTTACATTATGGGAAGTTTTTTTTATAAGTTGTTTACATTTTAAGACTTTTTATAAAAAAAACAAAAACAAATGTTACACACAGTGTTTGCTATATGGAATGCAAAACTTTGAAGCTCAATATCTCAAAATCATTCAGAATGCAGATAGAACCTTATAATTTCAAGGTGACAAAATGTTAAAATTAACATCAACTAGAGTGTAGTTTTAAAGAAAGACTATTGCAGTACATTTAACAAGTAAATATGCTCACATATTCACTATATTAACAGTTTGGTTATTAGCACTCATATTACTAGCATATTATCTGTTTAATATTGTTTTAAAAGCACATATTATTGCCATAATTTGTATGACAATTTTCTAGATCTCTTAGCCCTTTCCTAAACATGCTGTAACTGCCTAGTTTTTAATGAAAAAGTGTCTAATATAAAGTGTTACTAAACAAATTCTACTTAAGTCTATCTGCTTAAAAAAAAATCATTTATTTATTCATTTATTCATTTTTCTTCGGCTTAGTCCCTTTATTTATCAGGAGTCGCCACAGCGGGATAAACCGCCAACTATTTCAGTGTATGTTTTATGCAGCAGATGCCCTTCCAGCTGCAACCTAGTACTGGGAAACACCCATACACTCTCATCCACACATACTCATACACTATGGACATTCTAGTTTATTCAATTCATCTAGAGCGCATGTATTTGGACCGCAGAGGAAACCGGAGCACTCGGAGGAAACCCACGTGAACACGAGGAGAACATGCAAACTCCACACAGAAATGCCAACTGGTCCAAGCAGTGTCCTTCTTGCTGTGAGGCGACAGTGCTAACCACTAAGCCACCGTGCCGCCATTATTAATTCATAGTAATTTTTACAAATTAAATCTCAGTGTTATCAAAGTGATTTCATATACTCAACAGAGTCAGTGGATGTAAATGGACTCGAGTGGAATCTATTAAACGAGTCTTTCAAATCAATGGTTTTACAGTTAATTCAGCTACATTTTAACGCCGTGGCACTGTTTGTGTTGACATACTTGCAATAATATTTACAACCGTACCATCTGCCACGCAAGAAAGCTGGCCACGTCATTTGGCACATTTGTAACATAATGATCAAACAAATGCTAGACTCAGTCAACAATACACTTTCCAGCTCTCTAATCTCCTTCGACATGTCACTGTCTCACAAAAAAGGTTTTGATGCCGCACTGCCGGCGCAATGATTGACAGCTAGAACTGATCTGTATTTATGTAATTAGATCATCCTGTGTTCGAAAGAGACTCGGCTGTCTAAAGCAAGAAGGCAATAAAGTTGAGCGAGTGCAAGCCGAGGCATGGCAGCTTCACACACTCCAACAATCTCAGTCAACTCCATCTGAAAGCAAGTCAACCTTAAAATTTTTTAAATTACAATAATGACTGTCTAAACATTTGTCCTTACTGCGTTCTTGTGTACATACACTTTGTCTAGACGCCGAGTTCCAGCAGAGCAGAAAAAATAGCATTAGCTGGCAAGTGCGGTGCATAATATCGGTATCAAATGCCGTCATCTTCCCATACAATGTAAAGCTGATTTCGAGGGCGATCAATTAGGGTTTGCGCTGGAGCAGAAAATAACTTATGACAGAGCTAAGCTTGAGGAATGTAAGAGGAAAAATAACAAAAAATTACACAGTCACACTCTCTACAAGGCGTTGAGTGTGTAATGTGGGTAAACCTGTAATGTGAAAAATCTGGAGGAAATTCAGTTCATGTAAAACAATTGAAATTATTCTTTTTAAAAAGATTTAGATTCACATTTAAATATGAAATGGAAAAAATTCTTAGGTTTGTGAAATTGTATATATTCCTTTTCCACCTCAGAGGAAAATAACAATTCTTCTTTCCCTACTGGGAAACACCTATACACTCTCACTCACTCCCACACTTACAGTGCATATGGAAAGTATTCATAGCACTTCACTTTTTCCACATTTTTTAATGTTCCAGCCTTATTCTAAAATGGATTAAATTAATTTATTTCCTCAAAATTCTACACACAGTACCCCATGACAATGTGATAAAAGAATTTTTGAAATTGTTGCAAATTTATTAAAAATAAAAAACCTGAAAAATCACATGTACATAAGCACTCCCAGCCTTTGCTCAATACTTTGTTGATGCACTTTTGGCAACAAGTCTTTTTGAATTTGATGCCACAAGCTTAGCACACCTTTTTGGGAATTTTTGCCCATTCCTCTTTGGAGTATCACTCAAGCTCTACCAGGTTGGATGGGAAGCAACGGTGTACAGCCATTTTCAGATCTCTCCGGAGATGTTCAATAGGATTTAGGTCTGGGCTCTGGCTGGGCCACTCAAGGACATTCACCGAGTTGTTGTGAAGCCACTCCATTGATATTTTGGCAGTGTGCTTTGGGTCATTGTCCTGCTGGAAGATGAACCGTCTCCCCAGTCTGAGGTCAAGAGCACTCTGAAGCAGGTTTTTATTCAGGATGTCTCTGTACATTGCTACATTCATCTTTCCCTCTATCATGACTACTCTTCCAGTTCCTGCTGCTGCTAAACATTCCCACAGCATGATGCTGCCACCACCATGCTTCACTGTAGGGATGGTATTAGCCTGTTGATGAGCGGTGGCATTACGCCTGGCATTCACACCAAAGAGCTAAATTTTAGTCTCATCAGATCAGAGAATTTTGTTTCTTATGGTCTGAGAGTCCTTCACATGTCTTTTTAGGTGTGGAGTGGCTTCCGTCTGGCCACTCTACCATACAGGCCTGATTGGTGGATTGCTGCACAGATGATTGTGCTTCTGTAAGGTTCTCCTCTCTACACAGAAGAACGCAGGAGCTCAGACAGAGTAACCATCGGGTTATTGATCACCTCCCTGACTAAGGCACTTCTCCCCCGATCACTTAGCTTAGATGGCCAGCCAGCTTTAGGAAGAGTCCTGGTGGTTCCAAACATCTTCCACTTATGGATGATGGAGGCCACTGTACTCCATCATCCGTACTGGAACTGAGCAGCAGAAAAATTGTCTGTAACCGTCCCCAGCCTTGTGCCTCGACAATTCTGTCTTTGAGGTCTGCAGACAATTCCATTGTTTTCATGCTTGGTTTGTGCTTTGACATGCACTGTCAACCCTGGGACGTTATATAGACAGGTGTATGCCTTTTCAAATCATGTCCAATCAATTGAATTTACCACTAATGAACTCCAATTAAGCTGCTGAAACATCTCAAGAATGATCAGTGGAAACAGAATGTACCTGAGCTAAATTAGGAGCTTCACTGCAAAGGCTGTGAATACTTATGTACATGTGATTTTTCAGGTTTTTTATTTTTAATAAATTTGCAACAATTTCAAAAAAATCTTTTTTCACATTGTCATTATGGGGTATTGTGTGTAGAGTTTTGAAGAAATAAATTAATCTAATCCATTTTGGAATAAGGCTGCAACATAAAAAATGTGGAAAAGTGAAGTGCTTTGAATACTTTCTGGATGCACGGTATATGGCCAGTTTAGTTTATTCAATTCACCTACAGTATAGCACATGTCTTTAGCCTGTGGGGGAAACCGTAAAACATTTGCTGGAATAGTTGCTGGTTCACCCACCTGTGGTGACCCCTGATAAACAAGGGACTTAGCCGGAGAAAAATGAACATGTTTTCATTGAGAAAACATACCTCTATATACATTTCTGGAGAGTGCTAAATACATCCCAAGAGCTACGTTTTTTGCTGTGTTTGCTTTTTCAGATCTCAAATTTCTCTTGCGAGTGATATTCTTGTCTGCTGTTCTTGCGTAAATCTACCAGAGGCCACTGTCGACTGGCTGATTGACTGACTGACTGACGATCGATTGACCTACCCTCTTCCTTTCCTAAACCCAACCAATAGTGTTTTCAAAAGCACAGACTGACCCGCCCACCCACTTACGTTTTCAGAATAAGCCTATGTTGAATATAAATGAATGAATTTAAGCACTATGAAATTTTAGAAGAGAACAAATACTGAGTAGTGTGCCATTGAAAATATGCACTTTCAGTAATACATTCAGTAATTAAACTTAATTTAAAAACAAAAATAAATAAAATGAAAAATTATTGCATATATATACTCAAAATGTCAACATTTACATTACTTAATGCTGACAAAGGAGCTTTTCTACAAAATAATTGTACATGCACTATACGGTTTACATACTGTATAAAAGCAAAATGTATTGACCTTACTCTTTCATCAGATATTGTAATTATTGGAATATCAAGACATTAGGTCTCATTCACCTTAATTGATTTCAACATGTATAAAACAGCTTGTTTTAATCGATTGATGTTGCTGGTATTTTGTTATTAAATTATTTTATTTTTACATATAGTCATAAACACTTTTGTTTGTAGAGCAAGTAAATTGACTGTTTACTGCCATTTGTTATTCATAGTCATTTCCCCTCATGGGCAAATAAATTGGAAGTCCTAAAACAATCACAGAAAAGAACTTGCTTCTGCATTGCTGAATAAAGCGAATAAAGAGCCACAAGTTAAAAAGTTGTTGAGATGTCAAAACATTTTGCTAGGAAGTGCATAAAAAGTAACAGCTATTTTTCACAAAACTCTAATATGCTCTTGCATTCATTCAAACTGCTTGTTCAGTGTAGGGTCATGGTGATGCTGGAGTTTATTCTAGCACTTCAGGCTGTATTCAAGCACACACAAACATTAAACTTACCATCCTACAACCCCCCACCCGCTGACTATGATCTTTAGAGACAAATACTAGGCCTAAATGGCATTTCCTGTACAAAAATTATCATCACTTCCACCAAAAGAATAAAACAACATGGCCATCAGACACATGAAAGAAATTCTCCAAATCTCAGCCCTAACAGCTTCATATCCTACAAGGAAGCAGCGATGACATGCTTCCATCTTCACACACAGTCACTGCCACTGGCTATACAAACCTCCATGTCTTTGGTCATTAGTGGACGAGTCTCAACCTGAGAAAGGAAACACCAATAAAGCCAAAGTCCTGCAGGGCTGATCCTGGTTTTATGTCCTTTTAAATGCTTTACAGCATCTCATAATGCACTGCTAAAATACACACCACACTTTCATACATGTAAACACATGCATTTACAGTCTAAGACAAGCACATTTGCACAAACTCACTGACAAAGTTTTATGAGGACGTTCTATAGGTGTAATGTATTTAATACTGAGAAAGACACTTATTATATGGTTTTAACCAACCCCTGCCCCTAAACCCAACCCTCACAGGAAATCTGTGGCAAATTTTGAATGTGAAAAGACCCCATCAAATGAGATTTTAAACAATTTTAAATTACATGCACACAAGGCATGTCCCCATAATTCATCTCAACATTATAAAACCTAGGTCATGCCCATGTTATTATACAAATGTGTGTCCTTATAAATCACATAAACAGCTACACACACATGCACACATACACTCACAGGTTGGTTTTTGTCATTTATGAGGACTCTCCATAAAGGTAATGTATTTAAAAATTCTAAAATCCGTTTATTATATAGTCTTTCCCCACTTCTACCCCTTAATCCAACCTTCACAAGAAATCTGACGCAAAATTTAAATGTTAAAAGATCCCATTAAGTATGTAATTTAACACTTTTAAAATCAAAGACAGAAGGCATGTCCTCATAAACCACCTCACAGTGTTAATTTTGCAATTCATGCAAATACACCAGCTCAGACAGTAGCCAATTGCTGACCAATTTTATTGGCTGATGCTGCTAAATAACTTATTGGCTGATGGTGAAGCCCTGTGTGAATTGAGCGTTACACATTCTGATTAAAGAGCAACAAATGAATCTCTCATTTATTTAGATTTTTCGTTTCATTACATTAAATAACAGTGTCACTTTAAAAATGCACACATCTAACATTATAATGAAAGCATTTGATTGCTTTCCTAACTTTTTATGCCTATTTAGGACAAAAAAAACCAACCAAGATTGACATGTTTAGATGTTATTATTACTAATTATGTGTATATGTCTGTTTAAACAAGCACCCAAAACCCAGACTTTCACTTCGCTTCAAATTGCATGTACAGAATCTATTTGGGAAACAGCGTCTATTTATCACTATGGAGCGCTTCAGCTGACAGTCATGCACCGCTATATGACTGCTTTGAGGATTGCATCGGAGGGGCGGCAGCACCTGTAATGAAAAGGAAGGAAATTGCGCCGTTTTTATATTTATTTCAAAGTGTTTTCATGCCTAAATAAAACAAAAGCACAGAACAGATTCACATTTAAGAGCAAGGGGCCTCCCCTGGTGGTTTAATGGTATGGGTTGCATATATTTTTGCCACCCTTCATAGAAAGATTGAAAATACGGGAGAAATACGGTAAAATACCGTTACGGGATGATAGCGTGGGATAGTGTGATAGAACTGTAAAATACGGGAGAATGCTGGGAAACTAGCTGCAGCTAAAATGAAACACGTGAGTAAATGACTCCTTAGGAAAATGAATGTCATGATCATATGAATTTAAGACCAATTTAATAACTCTTAATGTACAATCTGACTAAGTCAATTTTCTAAAGGTCAGTGAGACTATTTCAGTTAAGCAAAAGCACACACTTGGCTAAATAAAAAAGATCAGAGTTTACCTTTGTGTGAATTTTGGTATGATTTGCTGGCATGCTGATGTTGCTTTAGATTTGTTGTTTTATCAACTATTTCTTCCCTATACAGTTTACAGTCTTTTTTTTGTCTTGACATCAAATGTAAATCTTTTTTTTCTCTCAGCTGTTGCATTACAGTTTAATCAAACAGATGCCCCTATGGGAGATCACATCCCGTGTCTACTGTGGACCAGTTACTTTTCAAATGTGTGTGTGCGTGTCATGCATCACACACCAAGATTGATTCTGATTGGATATTTACCAAAAAAGTCCCTCAATCACGTCTCGTTCTCGACTAATCTCATCCCATTTTTATTAGCCAACGAAAATGTCAGTATATTTTTTATTATAGTTGTCGTCATCATCATAGTTTTTGTCGGTACAAATTTATCAGGAAAATAATTTTATTATAATTATTTTCAACGAAATTAACACTGCTACCTCAAGCAGGTCATAACCATGTTATTATACAAATGTATAATAGGTCATAACCATGTTATTATACAAATGTGTGTCCTCATAAATCCCATAAACAAGTACACACTCACACACAGAAAAAAGAGCAATCAGACAGACACTTATAAGTCATGTTTGTGTTGCTCAGAAGAATCACCCCGAGCACAGACTGAAAGCTCTGACATGTTTGTTGTTGGACAGGTGTAGAGGCCTGAAGGCTTGATGGGCAGGTTTAATCAGGTTTGGAGTTGAGATGTCAACCACAGGTGCTGCCGCAGGCCAGAACGTCCCTCTGGGCCGGAAGAATATTTCTCATAATGTGGCTCTTTGTTTGGGGGTGTAGCGGAGAAATGAGAAATATGTCCAAGCTTGATGTTTCCATGTAATCCGAATTTATAACAAGTGTCAGATCTGAGGAAACGCTTTGACTTTTTGCTCACTTTCTTGTTGGTTGTGTACGCCAGCTGTTGTCCCTCCTGAAAAGGTTATTATGGCAAGATCCAGATGGATGTGTATTTTTTTTCCCTCTCTCTCATTTTTTAATGCTATTCTGGAATGTAATAAATGGAGTACAGTGACAACATAATTAGCTGAAACATTTAGTAAGGCTATGTATATTTGTGACTATTGACCACAAAACCATGTCTTATGTTGCACAGGTATTTTCTTGGATATATATTCAACAATGTAGTGTAAAGGCAAAAATTATTAATTTTACTTTTATGACAAAACTAATTAGATCATTTATAAATGTCATGTTCTATGGAGATATTTAGCAAATTTTCTACTTGTAATATATCAAAGCTTTGTTTATTAATGTGCATTGCTCAGCACTTAATTCTGACAACTAAAGGCAATTTTCTTAGTATTGTTATTTTTTTTATCAGATTTTTTAATCCAGATTTTCAAATAGTGAAATAGCCAAATATTGTCATATCATAACAAACATCAATTCAATGCTTATTTATTCAGCTTTAATATGGTAAATTAATATAAAGAAATAACAATAAAAATAAAATCTAATGACTTATTTTGTGTTGCTGGGTCATATTTTCCATTACTTATTTTAAAGGCTATGGAGGCAAATTTAATGTTTCTTGCTTAATTTAAAACAGTAATTTAGTTTTTTTCCTAATATTGACGTGGTAGTGTATATGTATTGTATGAAAGACCAGATGATGAAATCTTATTATTGGTTAAATTGAGTATATACACTGTTAAAAAAATCTGTAAAATTTACGGAAAAATACCGGCAGCGGTGGTTGCCAGAATTTTCCGTAGAAAAATGCAGAAGTTTATAGAACTGTTAAAATTTACAGAAAAAAAAACGTATTTTATAAACTGATACAATGTAAAGTCACTCAATGCACTAATATGTTCATGTGTGTTTACAATTAGCAAACAGATTTTCACTACATTAGTAACTACACAGTTACATTTAAACAAAAGAAGTTGCAGCATAACATCAAATACTTTTAGTTCATCTTGGACTTGCACCCAGATGCTACTATTCTCCACAATTATGACACAAAAAACGTTTTACAGTATTTTGCAGTTTTTTTTTCTTGATTTTACGGTAAAATACCAGCAGCTGTGGTTGCCAGTAATCTACTGTTTTTAACATTTTACGGTCGTAAATTCAATCTACAGAATATTTCCCTTAAAAATACATTCCAGAGTCTGTATTTTTTATCGAACACATTTAACCCTTTAAATACCAGAGCACAATCTTTACTAGTGTCCTCACTTCAAAGGGTTGAACAATCAGACAGTGATGAAGCTAATGAGATAATTAAGTGTCTAATTAAAGGAGAATTGAGAATTATTGATGAACAACTGTTAACAAGCAGAATCACTAAAGAAAATAAAACACAAAAAACACAGCCAAAGCCAAAGATGAAATCTACTGAAATAAAACTCTAAATAAAATAATAATTAATAAAAATAAAACAAATTACACAGTAAAAATGTAATTTCTCAAGATCTCAGCAGAGATTATTAAACAACTCCACAAACATCAGGAGATTCACTTATTACTGACCTTTGACTTTATTTCTGTCACATGAACAAAAGAGCTTAATGAAATTTCTCCACCAGGTCACCATGATGGAGGGGAGAGTCTGCTTTAGTTGGGCTCTTCAACTATTTGATCTGTCACTAGTTTTTATTTAGACTGTTATAATTAATTGTGTTAATCACACTATTTGTATAGCATGAAAAGCCAAAAGAATAAAACAATAGTAAGTCTGATAAAATTAGCCATGATATCCAAACCACCCTCACCTGCTTGTGCACTCATTGAATATCTTGTTAGTTATAAGTGAGAAATGAATACCATATGTAAATGAAACCACTTGACCTACAGCAGCCAATGACTGTTCAACAGATCTAAAAACACCATTCACAATGAGAACTTTTGATCTATGGCAGAACTTAAAAACACACAGACATCAACAGTTAGTCTTTGAATATCAACAATAATGACAAACAAAAAATAAAAATCAAATAAAAATCAACCCAGAACAATATAAAACAATCTACTGAAATATTACCTCCCAAAGCAACATGAAAAAAGGAAAAGAAAGAGATTGTAAGAACTTTAAGCTACATAATATATTCATGCTGCAATGCATGCTGGTATTTTTGTACTATGCTGGCACCCAGCATGCATTGCAGCATGATTGAATTAAGCAGCTTTTTTTGTTTTTTTTTAGCAACCATGATTGCGGTTCATATCCTGATTCTTGATGTCTGTGTGTCATAATGTGCAGCTGCACTGTAAAAAAATAAAAAGTTGAGTTAACTTAAAATTTTAAAGCAACCAGCTGCAAAGAAATTTTGAGTTTAATAAACTTCAGTGGTTGAAGTTGTGCCAAATTATTTTTTTAAGTTGATCGAAGAGGCTGGTTTAAGTCAAGTATACTTTATGGAATAATTTGGCACAACTTCAAACACTCAAACACTAAAGCTTAATAAACTCGAAAATTCTTTGCAGCCAGTTGCTTTAAAATTTTAAGTTAACTCAACTTTTTATTTTTTGAAGATATGAAGAAATAAAAATGTAAAGTTTCCTCAACTAAATATTTTACTTTTATTGAACAAACAGTTCCAAACATGCAGCTGAATAATTTTTAAGAGGAAATTCAACTCTGACCTCAAAAATATGTCCACCTAACTTACAATTTTAAACTGAGTTAACTATTTGTAAGTTATTTTTTTACAGTGTGGAGATCTCAAGGTTTTTGTGCATGAAACTAATTAAACCTTAATTTCTTATTAATTCCTTGATAATTGTTTGTTGAACCTCCATGGGAAACTGTAACATATCCCAAACAATATCAAATAAAACTATTTTCTATGGCTAAACTTACAAATAACTAGAAATTATATCTGTAAGGATTAAGTACACACAGTGTACTTTCTTGCTTTAACTGATGAGTTCAGAAACACAGTTATAACAGCCAGAGAAACATTAAGATGGAAGAGTAAAGGTTCAAGAGCTCAACTAAAGCAGCCTCTGATTTCCATGATGGTGAGGTCAAATTAAATATTTTCAAAATATTTTCATTGTTTAATCCTCTGTTTTAATTCAGTTGGTTTGGTGTGAGGCTGGTTCTGTAGTTTTATTTCTTGTTCTTTCCTTCAGTGATTGTGCTTGTTAACAGCAGGTGTTCATCAGTGTCTGAATTCAGTCATTTGTGGTCATTCACTCTGTCTAGTGGACTAAACTAATTGACTAATTTAGGGACTAGTGAATGAGGGTGTGTGGTATGATTTCAGACACTCTGATTAGTTTCTCGAAAACAAAGGTTAGATCTGTTACAGCTATTTTCGTATTTTGTACAGAAATGAGCCGTTAATCAGTTTTGGCTTACAGATTTTTACTGACTCAACAAACACATAAATATTTGTTTAGAAATACATATGTATTTTTGGTAGATACAATCAAACTACAATTCAAAATCTTGTGGTGATTTGTAAGAAATATATGTTTATTTAACATTTAATTGATCAATTTTTTGATAAGATATTTTATTCTTTACAAAATGTTTCTATTTAAAAAAAAAAACTGAACAGTCGCAATTTCTATTGAAATACTTATCTAAAATTAAGAAATCTTTTATAGCAATTAATATTTTTTAAACACTAAATCAACATTTTAGAGTGATTTTTCATGGATTATAAAACTGGAGTTATTGTTTTTACTCTAATACTCAGCTTTGGTCTTTATAAGAGCTTAAAATTTTTAAATAAATAACAAATATGTACAGGCGCTTAGTATTTTAGGCTTATGTACAAATCTGATGACAATGTATACACTCTCAGAAATAAAGGTACAGGAGCTGTCACTGGGGCAGTACCTTTTCAAAAGGTACATATTTGTGCCTGAAGGGTCCATAACGGTACCTCAAAGGTACTTTTTAGGTACATTTGGGTACTGATACGCACCTTTGAGGTCCCACTGTGGACCCTTTGGGTACAAATATGTATCTTTTGAAAAGGTACTGCCCCGGTGACAGCTCCTGTACCTTTATTTCTGAGAGTGTAGGGAACAAAATTATTTTATTGTAACATTTTTCAGAAACAAAACATCATGTTGCGTCAAATTGACCCTCTTTTTATTCATTCAAGCATAAAGGATATTTTCTTTAACAGATATGTGGCAGAAATTTGTGCTGCATTTTAGAATTGGTTGTAAATAAAGACTACAAAAATCCAAAGAGATGACAGATGAATAAATCCAACCTTCTAAATAAAAATGAGGCACACTTTTTGATGATATCTGAGTATAAGAAACATTTTGTGGAACAGTTCTTATAAGATTTTGTTACTAATTTGAAATATTCAATATAAATGACATTGGCAAAACATGTGCTGTAACATATAGAAAAAAAGTGGAGTTTGTCTGAATTCATAATATTCAAAAAACAGATATCAAGTACTATGATGTCCTTCTACTTCCACTGTGATTCTAGTGTGTGCATCCAAATAGCACTTTTCTATCTCATTAGGCCAAAATGCGAGGCTTCCTAAAGACATTGCAAGTATGGCCACCTAAATAACATACTTCCCTTGAAAATGAACTTTGTTATAAGTAATAATCTGTCAGTTTGTAAACCAATGTATAGTATACAGTATATAGCATTTGAATGGTTCAGATCATAAGCAAGCGCTGGTGATATTTATCAAACCAGTGAAAACATAAATCCAAATTTACAGAACAATTAACTCCATCAATAAATAATGAACAACCAAATTACAATTTATTCCTTGCAATAATTTACACTGGAAAAAAAACAACACTTTGAACCAACTTTAAAAAATGACTGTAATGTTACAGCAATTTTTTTTTAGCTTTTCTCAAAGTATTATTTAACTTTGTTATCAATACATAAATGACCTTAACACAAATTCAAATATATTGTTTAATATAGAGACAGTAACTTTTTTTATTTTTTTAGTACAAAACTTTGATCAAAGTAAAATCTTGCTTTGGACAAACTTACTGTAATTTGTTACAGCTAAATTTATAAATTACCCTCAAATTATTGACTTGGTAAAAAATGAAAAATGTAATTTAATATTAGTCTAAATATTTATTCCTACCAAAGAAAAAAAATTCATTGACTCAAAGGTAAAATATTGAATACTGAGGTAAAATATTTATAATAAATTTAATTAATTTAGCTCTACATAAAATCATACATAAATCAAAATCCAAGTAAAATTAGAATAAACTATAATAAATACATATAATGTTAGACTATGCTATTGCTAGTTATTTTATTTTCAATAAAGAGGTAAACTACTAAATGTCACACAAAAAGAAATAAAATCTTAGAAATACATAAAAACTGAAAGCACATAAACAGTACCTTTTTAATGTGGCCACATGACATAAAAACAGCAGGTTTAAAGTAAAATTAGTACTTTGAAAAAAAAAGTTTTTTTATATACATAGGAGGTTAATGTTTTTGCTAAGTCAAATTAATAAAAAACAGCTATAATCAGAGACCACAACTTTTTACTTAACCCAATATAAAGTTCTACTTTGAATGAAAGACACAATAGTTTCACTTTTTTCAGTGTAGGATTGGCTTTTCAGGAGTGTGCTTTGGCAATTAAATTTTTATTAAACACCTGCACGTGTCCTTGAAGCAAACAGAAGCACACTTTAGTCTCCTTTAAACTTCTTAATTTCACCGAACGCTGCTTTGGCATGCATAGGTCACTATTTCTGGTCAGGTTCAGGCCATTGTGTGTCAAGTTCACCTGAGATGTGAGACTCAGGCCTGCGAACACAATGCATTTGTTTAACGCATGGTCAACAGATCTCAGTGCTTTCTCAGAACCTCATCAACCCCAGTAATGGAGACTAGCCTTTGAATTTTGATTATGTTTTATGACTCTTAATTGGATCGGGGTGACCCGTCTCCGTTTCATTGGTTCAGAGGAGGGGTACAGGGCAGCTGATTGGACGATCCACCTGACCTCCACCTCTGCGGGACGGTGAAGACACGTCTCAAGTTCATCCTGAACCTGGGTGGCAGCTGGATCGGTTTACCTACACCTGTCCAGTGGACTAAAGCTCCCTCTTCACCCTGCTCACCCCACAGCTTTTAGACGCTACTGCTTAGCCTACTTAACATATCCACGTTTCTCCAACACAGGTCCCCTTACTACTCTTAAACAACACTGCAAAGCTGTCTTTACAAATTGACAGTGTTTGCTTTTTAAATGGTAACAGGAAACTGTTGGCAATACTTCATTTTCATGGTTTTCTGTTGACTATAAGTAACTTTGCAAGTAATCAGTCTGCTTAATTTATTGCTAACCCTAACCTAACAGTGTTTTAAACAGTTTAATGAGAGTTAGCTAGCTGCAAAGTTTCTTATAGCCAACAGAAGGCCTAAAAGCGACCATGGTAATAAAATGTAACCAAATCTAAATCTCAATCCAAATCCAAAAGTTATTGATCCCGTTTTTTTTTAATGAACGAGTAAATTGCATTGCAGTGAGATTCATTTGTTCATTCATTTTTAACCACAAATGGGTGTCGTGACACAAGAACTAATCATTTCTTTTTGTGTAATGTGGCATAGTTCATGACAACTGATACCATCCCTGCGACGACTCACGACACTATCGCGGAAAGTCTAGCATGTTTAATTTTTTTTTCGTTCTTCACAACGAGTCTCGTGACACTGTGCAATATAAGCACATAATTTCAGGTGCTGCCGTTAATGCGCTGGTCATTTAATAAAAAAATAGTCTGCATATTTACTTATGGGTGGGTCCCGGGTGGATAAGAATAATTATTGGTTATGCAAACTTTAACTACCTTTTCTAAAATATTAATGTGTTTAAAGCAATTTTATCTGTCAGACTGGCACAAATATGCAGACATCTTCATTCTCACAACGAGTTTCTGAGTTCTCTCAGCCTTCCAACAGAGTTTGTTCTTCTGAGGTAATCTGGAAACATGTTCAGTGCTGCAAACACATTGCAAAAACATTTTCTGCTTATTCAAATTTGTCATTAACAGTGGAAACAGTTTAATATAGGCTTCTCTGAAACTGTAAATATCAACTTTAATTTTATTTAGGCTAGATTATTATTTTATTTAACAAACCAACACAATCTCATGGCAATTCGTGATTTGGCACATACTGTATAGCGGACTTGTTTTGAAACGCATCACCTCAAATGTTATTCGTTATTTTTGTTTATAGACAACTGACCAACAAAAGATACTTTATAAATAAGTAAAAAAATTATAGCAAACTAATTTTGTTTCAAAAAGATATTTTTTTCCAAAAAATATACAAATTGTATTTTTGTATGTGCCTCCCCAACACTACTCAACTATACAGATGATTTGTTTTGCTCTGTGGAAAATAAGGATTGAATAAATGCTTCACTGTGATTGTATCACAAACCTCAAATTTGCAATTTCTTAATAGTGTCGTTATTATTTTAAAGATTATGTGTTGAGCATCTGATTTTTCCTTGCTTCAACTTATGTTCTTAAATTTTCTCCATCTTACTTGTGGAAAGTTCAGGTGAGGGTGTGTTTAATACGCAACCCTGGCAGGAAAATATACATTTAGATTTCAAAGAAAATATCTTACTTAATATTAAAAAGGAATTATAAGTTTGATCTTATCCATGTCATAAGGAATGCCCTTAGATAATGTAGTTATTAGTTGTCTGCAAGCATCAGTGTTTATTGAGATTGAAATATTAAAGAAATATTGTTATAGCAACACTTGTGACTGCTTTGGGAAATAACGCTCGTCGAAGACTACACGGGATGACTGATTGTGAAAGAACGTATAGTCTGACACATTTGTTACCCATGACAAGTTAAGATTTTATCAAGAAAAAAATCACATAATCTGACATACTGTAGTGATTTTCAGGCTTTAGCTTATTCTTACATATACAATTTGCTCCAAAAACATTTAGCTAATGTTACCATAAGGTTATGAAATGTTATTTTTGAATGGTCATTGGTAATTTAAAACATCCTGCTTTGTAAATGCTTTAAATTTTTTATTTATAAATTTATTTTTTGTATAAATGTTACAGTTATTGTGGCGATATGTAAAACTTTTTGTGTATTAATTGGTGATGTTTGATTCTTGAACAAATCCTTTTTATTACAATAATTTTTTTAATTGATTAACAAAACAAACTCAGTTGGACTTCAGTTCCAGGTTGAAGACAAAAGAAACATATTTGACTCAAAAAATGTCAAAATTTACCAAGAAATACAGAGGAGTCCGATGAGTGGGTTTCATACATATTTATCACAAAGTATTTGAGCAATCTTCATGTAAAATGTAAACTAGAAAAAGTAGAAAAGTTGATTAATACTTTTAAGTCTCACATGTAATTTATAATCAAACTATGATAACAGTGTAATTTGAATGACCTCATCTGTGAAATGATGCTGGTAAATTGCAGCTTTCCTTCATCTTTTTTATTAAAAAATGAATGATGAACATCCAACTCAAACTTATTCCATCAACAATGTATGAATCATGTTTCTCAGAATATTAGATAATTTGAATGACCGATTTGAAAGTTACTGGAAGAATGTTTGTTCATAACTTTACCATAAATATTTGCCAAAATCCTGAAAATGTTCCTTGTTAGTTGAGTAATAATTTGGCCTCACAGATATCACCCAATATGCAACAGATTGATGTCATAGAGTATTATTTTATTAGGTCCAGCTGCTGGTACGGTTTTAAATTTAGAAACACAATAATGTTATTCTAGCCTTTTGTCACACTTAAGATTCCATATAGTTTATGTAAGCTTACTAAAACTATAAACCATATTTTTGTTGTTAGGTCCCATGTGTGCTGTGCGAAAGAAACCGACCATCTTGCATCTCTACGACTTCTTTGAAGATGCAATGAAAACGAATGACTGTAACTCAATAAGTTTTCACTACGACTACAGTGCTGGAAATTATGGAGTAACGCAGGTGAGTGTGAGAACACGTCTGTCAACGCTTTCACTGCCACAGCAATGATTATGACTTAACGCTGCAGATGAAAGCATAACCATGTGCAAGCCAGGTAATGGTCATCAACCATTTCCAGACTGCAATAGAGTCTGGAACTGTGTGCTCCAACTGTAAAAGTATTTTTGCCATTCACTTTTTTTCTTATAAGGATAAAAAACTAAACTGAAATAATAAGCAAATCAACCAGCTGTGATATTAATCACAATGAAAAATCGCAAAACAAATCTGCAAAAACAAACAAACAAAAATGTAATACAATAAAAAAAGGATACATTAAAGGGATAGTTCAAACAAAGAGGAAAATTCTGTCATCATTTACCCACCTTTTTCTTGTTCAACACCTGTTGAGTTTCTTTATTATGTTGAACACAAATGACAATAGTTTGAATGGTTGAAAACCATTGACTTCAATAGTATTAGTTTTTTTTACTATGGAATTCAATGGTTACAGGTTTTCAGCTTCTTTTTCCCCCCAAACATTTTCCCATCTTCTTTTGTGTTCAATAGATTTTAGAACATAAGTAAACAGAAGTAAAATAAAATATTATTATGAAATATTATTATATAATATTATATTATTATAAAACATTAAAATAAACTAGACACATGTATGCAATTGTCTGAAACTTGTTACAATGCTTCGTTTCAGTGATTAAATTTCATTCACTGATATTTTGATTCGGTGATATTTCTCTGCCGGATTAAGGGAGATGTAATTTTTCACCAGGAAGTAAAAATAAATATTTTAGTAAGTACACAAAATAAAACTTGAATGAATAGATTGATTGACCAGAAATCAACTAAAAACCGTAAAGCAGGTCGAGTCTGCTTTATGTTGCACTTGTATGATGATTTGAAGCAAGCTTAGCTGATCAGCTGTCATTATTAGTCTGATCAAGCTGGTTGTGCAAAGATGTTTTGTTGGCTTAACCTAGTCCAAGGTGTCTGCGGGGTCCTAAAAAGCATTACAAGTTGATAAATTAATGTAGAGAAAAAAGTATCAAAAAGTCTTAAATGCTATTTTGCGAGGTATTCAGATTTATATAATTTTTGATTGTGCAATGTATGGTTGTTTCCCAAAGATGGGTTGCAGCTGGAAGGGCATTCGCTGCGTAAAACATATGCTGGATAAGTTGGCGGTTCATTCCTCTGTTCCCCTGATTAATAAAGGGACAAAGCCGAAAAGAAAATGAATTAATGAATTCATTCCTATGGTTGTATGCTAAAGTTTGCCTGAATTAAATCTGTGAATATCAGGATGCTGTGTAGTTTATGTAATCAATGAAATCCCACTAGATTTGACATCATGCTGCTTTGTTTACTGCAGCAACCAAGGTAACACTATTTTTCTGCAGTTCTATAGGCACCAGACTGCTGAATTAGCTAGATTTATAGATTTTTATTCAGTATATGCATAATGTTTTAGTTTTGGATTAGTTTCTTACATAAACTTTTAGTAAATATACTGTAAGTTAAAATCTCACTAGTGTTTCTGGTTGAAACCTAAAGTGGTTATAAGGTCTTAAAATGTATGGAAAGAGTCTTAAAAAAGTTTTTGAATTTCACTCTCCGATTCCTGTATATACTCTGTAGTCAGAAAATTTCCAGGGCACACCAGATACATAAATAAAATAAAATAAAATTAACGGCTAAATTGGCCGTATGTGTGTGAATGAGTGTGCATGGGTGTTTCCCAATACTGGGTTGCAGCTGGAAGGGCATACGCTGTGTAAACCATATGCTGGATAAGTTAGCGGTTCATTCCACTGTGGTCACCCCTGATGAATAAAGGAACTAAGCTGAATGAAAATAAAATACATTAAAATTACTGTCCTGGATGGGATGAATGGTTTGGAAAATACAAACAAACAAACAAACAAACAAACAAACAAACAAAAATAGCATAAAATGACTTTTCTACATTCTTTTGAGCTCAATAGTTGGATTCTGTTATTGTACAGACCATGTGCAGAGAAGAAACCCTTTACCTCCTTCTTTCTCTTTATACTGTTAACTTTATCCAGCGTCTGTAGACGTGATTGGTAATGGACTGCATTTACTTCTTTTTTTATGTTGTGAATGTGATGCTAGCGTGATGTAGCATTACCTGTTGTTCTCACATGCAGAGCGGCATCTCTCTCTGTCTGTATAATAACCCTCCCTTAGGAGAGTGAAGCTTTAATGCGCTCTTATCACGTCTGGTTGTCTGGCTTGCAGTCAAGTTGAGGTCCACGAGGTGAAATGAGTTTGGCAACCTCAGCGGGCGGCGCGAGCCACGAACACACATCCTGCTGCAGTAAGAGGGATAAAGAATGGGAAAATTGACTGCATAAGCAGGACAGATAGAGTTTCACCTCACCTCTCTTTCTCTCTGTTGAACGATTTCAAACCCTTAATCGCCAATCATTTCTCAATGAAACCCAATAATGATGCCCACTTGGTCCCCCCATAATCCCTCGCTGTTATGCAGCATGAGAGAAGACGACGTTTAAGTGGGACAAGTGCACTACAAAAAAATGCTGGGTTCTTTCAACCCAATTTTGGGTCAAAAATGGACACAACCAACTGTTGGGTTAAATTAAAAGTAATTTGGTGACCAATTATCACTATAAACTACAGTAGCTGCATATTACAAGTCATATTATTAGCATGTTGACTATTTATTAGTATTTAAAAAGCATAAATAATGTCTTATTCTGCAGGATTATATTATTCATTTATTCATTTTCTTTTCGGCTTAGTCCCTTTATTAATCTAGGGTCGCCACAGCGGAATGAACTGCCAACTTATCCAGCATATGTTTTACGCAGTGGATGCCCTTCCAGGTGCATCCCATCACTGGGAAAGGAATCATCTATACACACTCATTCACACTCATACTCTATGGACAATTTAGCCTATTCAATTCACCTGTCTTTGGACGTGTGGGGAAAACCGGAGCACCCAGAGGAAACCCATGCGAACACGGGAAGAACATGCAAGCTCCACACAGAAATGCCAACTGACCCAGCTGAGGCTCGAACCTTGCTGTAAGGCGATCTTGCTACTGTGCCACTGTGACGCCCTAGGACTATATTAGATTTCTTAAATAACAGCTTTGGTAACTATTAATAAGCAGCAAAATAGAAGTTTATTGAGTCAAATGTTGTAGTTAATAGTCAGTTAATGGCAAGAATTGGTTCCCGAACTAAAGTGTGAACTAAATGTTTAACCCATGTGGGTTATGATTAACCCAGAATTGGGTTAAAACAACTCAACAATGCATTTTATTAAAGAGTGTGTAAATGTAGACCAGTCCCTTTCTATTATTCTCCTAGTCCATTTTGGATAATCTATATTAATTAGAAGATCATTTTTCTCTTCAGGAAAGTTCAAAATAACTTGGCACTTTGATCTTAATTGGACATATTGACTGAGATTGATACCTGATATTATAAGCGAGCCTCTCTTTTGCCTCATTAGATCCGCTGAAGTCGACTGAAAGCACATGCGCACACACAACACAGGGCGACTCGTGACTAATAACCATGCGGCGGTGGCCAGGCATGGCTCGAAGCCTCTTCACCTCTTTTTCTCTTTCTTTCATTCTCATTTTTTCAAAAACTCTCACACACACACACACACACACACACACACACACACACACACACACACACACACACACACACACACACACACACACACACACACACACACACACACACACACACACACACAACCCAGTTTATTAATGAATAATGATGAGCATGGTTTTTGCCTTAATTGCAGAGTCAATCTCACACTTAAAACCTGCAAACTGAGAAACTTACGTGTACAAGATAATAAACTAAAGACAAACAAGTAAGTGAGTTTTGAGCAATAAGCAGCCAACTAGTGGTGGGAAAATGAACAAAAGAAAAAACAGAAAACAAAGGCAGGTAAAACAGGCAGGTGGAAATGAAACCAAACAGACCTTAATTTTTAGACTTTAACTGTAGAGTAGTTTAACTCAGAAATTCAAGTCAAACCAATTTTTTTTGGTAGACTCTTGAAAGCCTCTTTTTGGTTCTACACATGAAGCAATTGATCAACAACCAGCACCTAAAAAAAGCACCACAGGCGGCTAAATGAGGAGCGTCTTGCAAAAAAGTAAACTAAAAGTACTGCCAGTGACACTCAATCTAGTAGCAAGCAAAGTACAATAAGCTAATATAACTTGATATCTTTTTAGTTCCTTTTATTTACTAACACTCACTACTTTTTAGCAGTAAGAAGCTACAATACAAATGATTGAGCTGAAGCTTGACTACAAAATTAAATCGCAAAGCAGCCATTGAAATCTAATTGGCTCGAGATTTCCAGTCTCTTTCACATCCATTGATTTGTAGCCATAAAAAACAGCTTGTTATGCTTCTGTTATGCTTGCCCTGGTTTCCCCCACAGTCAAAAGACATGCGCTGTAGGTAAATTGAATAAATTAAATTGACTGTAGTGTATGTGTGTGAATGTGAAAATGTATGGTTGTTTCCAAGTACTGGGTTGCAGCTGGAAGAGCATCTGCTTTGTAAAACATATGCTGGATAAGTTGGCGGTTCATTCCACTGTGGCGACCCCTGATGAATAAGGGACTAAAATGAATGAATGAATAAACAAACTTGTTTGTAGTTTGACTGTTTATTGACGTTTTTATTTATTGTCATTTCCCTCATATGCAAGTGAATCAGAAATCCTAAAACAATCACAGAGAACAGCTTACATCTGCATAGCAGAATAAGGTCAATACCTTAGAATCAAACAGTGTCATTTTAATGACCTCATATGTCGGTATCTTGATTGTGATTCTGATTTTATCACGTTCAACATGTTCCTGGATCAATATCTCTGTTGATCTATTCCAACTAACCATTCTGATTTAAGGGACGAGTTTATAATGTAAGTTTGGGGTTACAGTCAGGATTAGGTGCTTCTACATCCTTGATATTTACTCATTATTTCTCTCTCATTTTAGGAATAATTTATTGGTAGTGTTAGGAAATGATGTTTCAGTATAACATCTAGCTCTGCGAAATATAGATGTGCTTAACGTGATACTGATCAGTTGCAGCTTCCTTTGAACTCTGAAGTTGATGATAGTGCACACAACACTGCGATTTGTGACTAATAACCACCCAGAGATGACCAGCATGAGTCTCTTCACCTCTTTTTTTCTCCCCCTCTTTCTCTTTCTCATTTTCTCATTTTCTCAAACACACACACACACACACACACACACACACACACACACACACAGACACACACACATACACACACGCACACACACACACACACACACACACACATACACACACACACACACACACACACCCCCACACACACACACACACACACACACACACACACACACACACACACACACACACACACACACACACACACACACACACACACACACACACACACACTTTTCTAAGCGGCCTCATTAATGAGAGATGATGAGCATCACTCTTGCCTCAATTAAAGAGTCAATCTCCTGCATTAGACCACACACGAGGCCATCGCTCCGCATGGTCTCCTGCTCTGAGGCACTCAGGTGAGGAGAGGAGGGATGGACTCGGTGTCACTGCTGGCCTGCAGTAAATGAGTGCTTCTCTGCTTCCTCTGTCCACCTGGTGAAACTTAAACCTGGGTCTCGATAATGATTTCAGGATCAGAGAAGTGGGGGAGGTTGAGCATAATTATGTCCTTAACTTGAGTTAAGAGAGCGGTTTATTGAATACTAAGTGTTAATGAGTGCAGAGTGATCGCCAAATGACTAACTTGGGTAAGATGGATGATTATGACGGCTAAATGTTTTGAAGGACAGTTGCAAAGTGCACCAGGAAACTTGTTTGGAGATGTTCTATTTTAATCTGAGTTTTAAAAAGTAAAATTAAAACAATATAAAACATCAGGGAATCATCACAAAAGTAATGCATGTAAAACTGAAATAAACTTGACATAAAAAGAAAAAAAAAACATAACATAACATAAAAGACATCATTCCAGAAGCAATGCCGGCAAATTTGAAATAAACGTGAATTAAGATATAACATAACGTAACGTAACGTAACGTAACGGAACATAACGCAATGCAACACAATGTAACATAACATGACAACAGAACATAAGCTAACATAGCATAACATAACATAACTGAGCATAGCATAGCACAGCATAGCATAGCATAGCATAGCATAGCATAGCATAACATAACATAACATAACATAACATAACATAACATAACATAACA
>CAIGQZ010001313.1:21520004-21546503 GCA_903798205.1 Danio tinwini | reverse complement strand
CACACACACACACACACACACACACACACACACACACACACACACACTTAAACTGGTTTGGAGTGATGGGAGAATTTTTATTTTAGAGTGAACTATCCTTTTAAGACAAGATAATAGAATGTTAAATGAAATAGAATATAAATAAGCTTTAAATGATCTTAAATAGGCTGGAACGCTGTTCCCTAGGTAGAACATGCCTCTTTTTTGTGTTGGGATCTGGGAACAATTCACCCAAACTCAGTGATCTATGTGGTGAAATACGCTTGAGATGGTGTCTGGTTTTCTAAGAGATTTGTACACAAATAATAAAACCTGTTCTATACGAAATTAGAACTGACTTAAAGAGCCCCTATTATGGGTTTTTGAAAATGACCTTCCATGTAGTGTGCAACACAACTCTTAGTGAAGTGAAATATCCAGCTAAAGCTTAAATCTGAAAGTGGACAGTTTTTAAAACTATTGATTTATCTATAAAAGAGTCGACTCATAGTGGTTTAAATGAATCGTCTTGATAACGAATCTTCAGCCGTTTCGGCGTGACATCGTTACGAAACATAATGGTTGCGTGCGCAGACCCGGCAAAATTCAAACCTGTGGCCCCGCCCACTAATACAGCAGCAAGACGCTCATGAAGACGCTGTGTTTACCTGGATATTATTGGAAGTATAAGGGAAAGGAGTCGTTCAGAAATCGGCACGTTTACAATGAGCGATCTATCACTACACAGCTCATGCATTAGTTTCTGCCTCCATCTTGTAATGGACAGATAAGACACCAGGGGTGCAGGCAAAATAAGGACAAAATATTAGGTACACCGGCTGGCTGCTGAACGCTGGGCTTCGGGCTGGTGAGCAGCACTAAAAAGGCTTGCGAATGGAGAGCGGGAGCCTGCAGAGATAGCTTGTCAGAGGACAGAGGATTCTACAATCTCCCGGCTGGGGATGTGATCGTTTAGAAAAGCAGAATACAGGTAAGCCCTTAAAACATATAGCAGTTCACGGACGAGGTGCCACAGCAATGACTGCAAATAGAAATTATCTACATGTTTTGTTACTAGTAACCGTGTGTTCTGTATTAGGTTAACTCTTTATATTCTCATATCGCGTCTAATGCAATGTTATAAACGCGACGCGTGCTGCTTTGTTTACAGATTTAAATGCTTTTGTGAGCTCATTCCACTGCCGTTTGTTGTTGCTATGGCCACCGTTAGCTGATCCTGCACACGTGCAGCAGTCAAGGTTCAGAATAGTTTAGCTTGTGCTGCTGTATGGATTAAAACTGGATGTGTGTCATACATATGCTTGTGTTTAACTGCACTTCTTTCGGCGCTAAGGTGTCTGAATAACACTGTTGAAAACCGGGTACTGTTTACTGTGGTGTTAGTAAGTTTACTTTGAAGCGTGTTTCGAGCATCCGCTGCGATCGGATCCTATACCAATGTTGGCGACCCGCGGATGCGTGCTTGATAAACCACGCTGGCCATTTTACTGTCTCGCGCTGAACGCTGTCGACCAATGGCAACAGGCTGTCATCAGTCCAATCAGCGCAGATTAGCTTCACGCTAAGCAGGGGTTTGGGAACAAATGAATCGCTGAACGATTCATATGGGAGTCGCTGGGATAATTAGGTAAAAATAAATGCATATTATAAGACCATGAACGTGCTTTTTGACCTTGCATACATATCAGTATATTGTTGGAGACCCTTAAAACCGAAATATGACCCTTTTCAATGTGTAATAGGGGCTCTTTAAAAGCAGCCGAGCCACTGAATATTGAACTAATATACAAAGAGTTACAATAATCCAATCTAAATGTTAAAGTAGTCATCTTTAGTTGATGACTTTAATCATCAGACAAAGTTTATAAAGTTCTGACTTGACTGCAGTTCTGCATATCAATCTTAAAGCAACAATAAAATGTTAAACCATAATTCTAAAGATAGTAGCACTGTAAAGTGACTAAAAGCTCACGATCAGTGGAATACATATTGTGATCATTCAAGCTAAACAGAATAATTTTTTTATTTTATTTATTTTTTATTTTATGTTATAACGCTTATAGGAAATGACACAAGCCATCTGTTTATTTCTCACAAACAGTTAAAAGGTAAATAAATAAAAAGGCTGTTATCATTAAATTACTGTTCAAATAAAAATTTACTCCATACCAAACGGAACACAAAGGAATCATAAAAAGAGAGAACTGTGGCGGGCAGGAACTGAGTCACGAGGAACTCCAGGTGTCAATTTATGAAGGGAATTTAGATTATTTTAAGTGTTCTTCAATCTTTTCATAGAGTGGTTCTTTGAAAAACTTTTCTCTAAAAGACCAAAAAAAAAGGCTCTTCTATTGCATCACTGTGAGAACCTGTTTTTGAGTCTTCCTGGCACCTTTATTTTTAATAAAGCGTATACTATTTTGAATTTAATTTAAAAACCGCATACACTCTTACGAATAAAGGTTATTTTTCTACATTGATGGTTCCATAAAGAAACTTTAACATTCACAGAAACTTTGTTTTCAACAATATGTTTTTTATAATAAAATATAGGTCTCACTTTATATTAGGTGACCTTAACGATTATGTACTTACATTTGTTAAAATGTACTAACTGTGTAAATACATGTTTTTACATTGTACTTATAATTGATTAAATACCTGCATGTAATTGTATCTTTATTTAATTTTGGTATTAAATTTGTACATACACAATCCTTTACACTTTAACCCACCCTTAAACCTACCCATACAACCAACCTGTACCTAACTCTACTTGTATGCACCAGAAGTGTTCTGCAATACATTATGAACACAGTAAGTACATTAAAAAAACATGCTAATAAATAGTAGTTTAGGCCATATATAAAGGGGAAACATTCATTCATTCATTCATTTTCTTTTCAGCTTAGTCCCTTTATTTATCTATTGTCGCCACAGTGGAATGAACCGACAACTTATCCAGCATATGTTTTATGCAGCGGATGCCCTTCAAACTACAGACAATTTAGCCTACCCAATTCACCTATAGTACTGTACATGTCTTTGGACTGTGGGGAAAACCGGAGCACCCGGAGGAAACCCACGCAAACACAGGGACAACATGCAGACTGTACACAGAAATGCCAACTGACCCAGCCAAGGCTCGAACCATCGACCTTTTTGCTGTGAGGCGATCGTGCTACCGATTGCACAACTGTGACGCCTATAAGGGGAAACATAAAATACAATAAATAAAAGCAACCCAGCAACCCTCATTCTGAAAACGCACCGCTTTATACATTTCTGGAGAGCACCAAATGCGTCCCAGGAGCTACGATTTTTTGCAGTTTTTGTTTTCGTGAATCCACCAGAGGCCGCTGTGTACGCTTTTTCAGAGCTCAAATTTCTCTTGCGAATGCCATTTGTGCCTACTGTTGTCGCATAAATTCACCAGAGGCCGCTGTCAACTGTCTGACAAACTGACAGCTGACCTCTCCTCTTTCCCTAAACCCAACCAATAGTGTTTTCAAAAGCACTGATTGACCCGTACACCCACTTCCCTAAACCCAAGGAGAGTTTTAAAAAGCAACACAGAAAAAGAAAAGCCCTCACCTGATTTTTACCATGTTTTCATATTTTACCACATTCCCACCCTGTTATTTACTTGTTTATAAATTTTTTTTGGCTCACCTGTTTTCTGGAACCGTTCTTCACCGGACTCAAGCCCTGTCATCAGGGTTGGCGTCTTAAGTCCGCCAACGTACATGGCGAGCTACTGGTCAAACTGGAAAAGCTGTCCATACGGAGGTAAGCGGTCAGCTGCTAGTGCATAGGAACAGCGTCATAGCGTTCGTTTTAAAGACAAAATGCAGCCATACGTATTTCTGGCTACATAATTTGCAATGTCCAGAAATGTATATAGGGCTGCGTTTTCAGAATGAGCCTGTGTTGAATAAAAATGTTCTTCACAAAATACACAAATAGTCTCTATTTATTGAAAGGTTCTTTGGGGCACCAAAAAGGTTTTTCTATGGAATCACTTTATAACTTCTTTCATTGCACTTTTATTTTTAAGAGTAAAAAAAAAGCAGGAGGCTGGTAGATAAAGAAACGGTTAACTTTGTATTGGAGAACAGATTAAGTTCCATCTGGGATGCTGGCCAGCCTATAGGTATGATGTAAATGAAGTTGAATTACAATAAATAGTCTCAGCAGCTGTCCGTCTCTCTTGTGAGCAGTCTGATTGGAGTGTGTGCGACTCAGCTTTCTGAGATGTGTTGAGGTCACAGAGAAATATAAAACATCGTCATCAGCCCGGGCCGCCCTCTCTTCAACCCCCTAAACTACCATCATCATCTCAGCTCGTGTTTGGACAGCTGGCACCAAACAAGCCCAGAGTGTTTCGTCTTAAAACAAGTGGACAATTCAACTGCTTTTCCCAAACTTTGCATAATATCAAGTGTTTGACTGGGAGGCTGTGAGAATCAGGGAGAAAGAGATGCTGAGTAAGAGACAGAAAAACAAATACCAAGATGGACAGGCTGACAAATTACAATTATAAGATAATTTATTACCCTGATAGCTGGTATCGCTTAAAGAGGAAACTGTTTAATTTGTCTAAAGCTCTTTATAGAGGGATTTAACAACGAGGGCCTCTGAGTCAATAGAATTTAAAGGAGGCTGTTGAGATTTTGCAGAAACGTGAAGATTATTAAATGGATAGAATTGGACTAAATTAGATATGATTAAGGGAAAGTTTTAGGATTATAATACAATTTATTATTATAATTTAATTTTTTAAGGCAAGTTTTGAGATTTTGTGGTTGTCAGACATGTTGAAGTACACCTGTCTGGACACCTGTGTGAACTTGTCACTGACTTCAAATTTCTACTGAAATCACACTCAGACCACCAGGTTAGCTTTGACCAAAGGTCTTTTGTCATTGGTTGGCAAATGATTCATCCTTTGATATTCTCTTATCTAAAGCAATGGCATTCAGACTTTAATCTCAACATGTTTTTAGGGGCTACTAAGTGCTAACAAATGTTGAATGTATTCACTGAACACAAACATATGGTCAGCACTTTACTGCCTTTTAAAATTCTGTGTGTGTTTGTTTATGGGAAGTTATTTCACACCTCTGCTAAAGGTGCAGTAGGTGATTGTCTTCAGAAACATTTTTTGTTGTGCTAGTTGAAAGTCTCTTCACATTCTGATAGTATTTATTAAAGTAAATGATCTAAATGTATTTATATGTATTTTTATATTCTGGTTAAGGCATAAGACTAAAAATGTTTGTCCAATTAAAAATCGTCAGGCTGACAAAAAACTTAATTACGACAGGTAACTCAGACTGTCTGTCAACAAATTTAAATGTGTATTTCTGCGCAGCCTGTACACGCAGATCCGTCATTTGCGTCATAGTGAGTGACATCAAGTAAACTCAGCATCAGCCAGAACTTCCTTCTGAAAGACCAACGTGGCCTTGTATCCATGAAAAGAAAGATGTAACACTTTATAATAACTACACACTATGAACCATTTATTAAGCATTAGCAAATAATTTATTTGTTATCTGTTAAACATTAACTCTACATTAATAGATATTAGTAAGCAGTTTATAACTGCAGATACAAATGCTCTATTCTTGACTTACAAGCACATTTATAACGTGCTTAATAGCTGTACTTTCATACTGTGTTAATAATTTATTTTTCATTACTAAATTAAGTATTGTATTATTTACAAACCAGTTATTTAAGCATAGTTGGTTTCATAGTAGTAAATGATAAATAAACTAATAAAATTAACATTTATAATTCTTATTATTCAGGCACATACTAGTTAATGTGTATGTTAATAAATGCTTTATTAACTCAACTTCATCAATTTTGGGACCTAATCTAAAATGAGGACTGTTTATGCTTTATAAATCCCTTATAAATGACAATTAAAGCCTCAGTTAAATTCTAAACAGGAAAAAAGGAAAATAAACGACATTATTCATTCCTATTTGTTTGAAGATACACACATGAAACTGTACTTCAAATAAAAAATAAATCTTTGCAACCCTATCTAAAATAAAATTACTTTACAGTTAAACATTGCATCCTATTGTTAATTATATTGTTGTTGTTTTATCCAATTTTATGTCATATTTTGACACTCCTGTTATTCTATGTTTAGACTTTACAGTAATTTTACTTTTTAGATAAGATTGCAAACATTATTGTTCACTTGGTACCAAGCCTTTATTTGTCATTTATAAGGGATTTATAAAGCATAAATAGTCCTCACTTTAGATTAGGTCACAAAACTGCATAAGGTTGAGTTAATAAAACATTTCATAACATGCATATTAACCATTAGTATATGCCTGAATAAAAAGAATTATAAATGATAATTTCAATAGTTTATTAATCATTTACTAACTAATTTTGAATTATTTTAACAACCACCAACTACTCTTAAATACAAATGGTTTGTAAATGATGCAATACCTAATTTAGTAATGAAAAATAAATCATTAACAAAGTATAAAAGTACAATTATTAAGCACATTATGAATGTGGTTGTAAATCAATAATACAGCATTTGTAGCTGAAGTTATAAACTGCTTACTAACGCTTATTAATAGAGTTAATGCTTAACAAATAATGAATTCACTAGATGCTAATGCTAAGTAAATGATTCATAGTGTGTAGTTATTATAAAGTATTACCAATCTTTGCTAATATCTGAAAGGGTTTCTGCCATAAATGCAGAATCAGAACTTTTCTAAATCTTGAACCAATACTGGATTTACATTTGCACACTGGAGGGAAATGACTTTATGCAGTTCAAAACAATGATTTAAAGGGTGACACTATGGCTGAAGTGTTACGTTTAGACAGGTATGTTTTAAAACTATTTTAGTCTCGCAAAGCTTATGTAGATTGTGTTCTTGTTTATGAATGAGTTTATATGCATGGAGGTGTTTTTCACCCATTGAAAACGTCCGGCGAAAGATTGGCTATTTTCAAGTTCATGGAGTATCTTATACAGCATCAATAATATAGTTGGTTAAATAGACCTGAACATTCGTTTAGTTGTTCAAGTGTATAAGGAGATGAAATCAAGCGATGTCTGAGGATCAGCAAGCACAACTGAAAATGAAAAGTCGTTCATTGTCCTTGTAATGTAGGTGTAATGTAAAATGATGGCAGGATATTTCTATTTTTAGCTCTGCTATTTTCCTGATCTGATTTTGATTTAGTTGAATAGTAAAACATTAGTAAATAGTGCTTTTCCTGTGTAACCAGTTTTACTGAGGTGAGGTTTGATTTATATTTGCACGTTCGTTCATTTTTTAACAGTGACAGTCTGTGACACGCTCCCACTCTAACATTACTTTGAATATTGGGTCTGAAATAGCGTGTAGGTTTGACTTCAAAACAACATTAGCACTGTTTTATTGACTGTGTGAACAATGTTGTATTTATTATTATTATTATTATTATTATATATTAGTTGTATTAGTCATTGGCTGATAATATGATTTCACTATTTAGAATTTACAAACAATACTTTTCTGAAATTATATTATTAAGGGGAAAGTGTGGATATAAAACCAACTTTACCCCAATGCCAGTTTTGGGGAAATATAATTCCTGCACTCGCTAGCCTGTCAACAACTGGACAAAGTGCGTGTCTCCATAAAGTTTTCTAACTGGTGAATGACATGATCTAGTGTTATATAAGGTTGTCTATTGTGATCAGGTGTGCGTTTGCATGTTCATGACTAAAGGAGGCGTTACTTTGTATGACAGGTGAGGGACATAAATTTTCTAAATTATGCTAATGTTAGCATTCTGGCAAATCACTTACTGCACCTTTAAGTATTGTTTTTTATTTATTTTTTTCATAATACTTAGAATTAATTTTACTTTTATATTACTATACTTATTAGTAATTTTAGGTAATGGCTTGTTTCTATAAATCTAAATAGTTTTTTTTTTTTTGTTTAGTTGTACTTCAATCTATATTTGTACTCTATACATTCAGATATTCACTGAGACATTTAAAAAATATATATTTTTCTTATTCTTGTATACATATTACATTGTTCTTTTTTATTTATTACATTTTGTTCATTTTATTTTAAAGAATACTTATATCTATTTATTTATTTTTTACAATTCAGTTTCAGTTAGTCATTTTAGCACTAGCTTGAGCTTATTTGGGTCAGTTACCAAAATTACATCTACTATGTTGCTGGTGATCATTTTTTTTACTTTTATTTTCTTCTCTTAAAGAATACTTCCAAAAGGGTAATGTAACACTTCAATTCTGTTTCTGTTAGTTCTTTTAGTATGCTTAAACATTATTTTGTTTCAAATGGGGGAAATGTTTGCAGTACAGTATTATCTACTGTTAAATATTGGATCACTTTAAATTTGCTTTTATATTTTGGGTTTTCTTCTTAATTTAAGTTACATGTGCTTTCAAAAATGCAATTTAAAACAATTATTCAATTCTCAGATTTTGTATTTCAGTGTTATTTTTGCTATATTTCACAACAAATGAAGACTTCAGATGCAAAAACCTCTAAATGCTATCTGAAATGTTCTTCTAAAATGAGTATTTTTTTATCGGGCTTCTTTGTGTAGGTTTAGTAATTTCACTTTTTTTTTTTAGCAATTTTCATTGTCTTCAAAGTGAAACAACTCAACATAAAGAAAAAAGGTTGAGAATAATGCTCATTTTCGATGGAAAACTTCTCATGTCACTTAGCTGTTTTTGCATCTAAACTCTTCAAACTATGATTGAAATTAATGCTGAAACATACAAACTGCTCTAAAAACTGATTTCACTTATCATACAAAATAAATAAATGAAGAATCACATAGCTTTTTCAGTAATATCACAACCTCACACTCTGCAGTAATGCTGATGCAGTGACTAAGGGAATAAAGAAACTAACAAGAACAGTAGAGTATTTATTTGAACAGTAGTAAAGCTCTCCAAAAGCGGCAGCAATCACCAAAATTTAGGCCTCTGGGTCAAAGGTGTAAAGCCTGCAAGCTTCCAGCCCATTTCACTCTCAGATTGACACCTCATCTCTGCCCTGACATATCTGATCCCAAAAACCAGGAACCCCTTTCCATCCTGATTTAAAAAAAAATTGCACCAGCGGTTACCATTTAACACCTGTTCGCCCTAATTTCCATTCTGGGGTACGCAATGGATTTCAAATCATTTATCACTTCCCAAAGTGCTTCCACATGTGAGCTCCCTCCTCCCTTTTTCTGGGAAGCCCTTTCCCACCTCCGGCCAACCTTTTCCAAATGTATTAAAATTCATTTGGGCCCAAAGAAGTTCAGACACTGATGTTTCATTGTGGTGATGTCTGGTAATTATTAGACCAAATTACGGGTCCTGCTTTTGACTTGACAAGGTAGACTTCATGTTAAAAGAGGGTGGGGTGAGAGGGTATAAGGTTTAGGTTTGGAGGAGTGGTCTGTGGGTTTTTGTAGACTTTAAATGGGCTCTCCTGTACTGGGGTGTCAGTCATTGGCCACTGTAGAAACAAGTTGGCAGTTTGGGACCATGAGAGTCCCATAGGGACCTGTACTGGGACCATTTTAGAAGTGAACATCAGATGCGTAGTAGCAAGAATCAATGACTCCCAAGGAGCCTGGTCAATCGGGTGGTTTTTATAGAAAATATATTCAGGATTCGATTACAAAATCCACCACGCAATCATTGTAGTAATATACATTTTGTAGGTTTATTTTTTATTCTCAAGGAACTGCTGTATTTCTGAATATCTCAAATCATTTAAGTGCATACTTAGAGAGTCTGAGATTAACTTGTATACTGCAAACCTTTTCAGACATTGATTGATAGTGACTGGGCGACACGGTGGCTCAGTGGTTTACACTGTCGCCTCAGTTACGGTCGATTTTTCGAAATCCGGGTGGATCAGACGGCATTTCTGTGTGAAGTTTGCATGTTCTCCGTGTGTTGGTGTGGGTTTTCTCAGAGTGCTCCGGTTTCCCTCACAGTCCAAAGACATGCAGTGTAGGTGAATTGATTAAGCTAAATTGGCATGTGTGTAAATTAGTGTGTATGGGTGTCTCCCAGTACTGGGTTGCGGCTGGAATGGCATTCGCTGTGTAAAACATATGCTGGATAAGTTGGCGGTTCATTCTGCTGTGGCGACCCCTGGTGAATAAAGGGACTAAGCCGAAGGAAAATTAATGAATGATTGATATTGACATCAATACGACTCTAATTTTCATGAATATAATTAGTGTAACTTGACCTAAAGGTCTTCTAATGTTATAAATACAATGATGCAAAATTCATATTGCTAAAGCCACTTAAAGAGTTTGTAGTAGGCTATTGAAAAAGTTTAAATGAAGTTTCAGTGTGACTAAATATCAAAAGAAGCAAACACTTTGGCTAATTTCTTGAGAGCCGCTGCCACATAATGGAACGAGAGAATGTGGAGGGAAATCACACTTTAACTTAATTAAAACTCTGAACTGCTACATTTATTGTTTACCAAATAGGTTTTTAACATATTTGCTCCATCTTTGAAACGGGAATTGTTAGAAACCATACAGTAAGTGTTCTTAATTAGAGCTGTGCTGTAAAAATGTGCACTAATCAGATATTCTTAATAACAAAGTCCATGAAATTACTAATTAGAATTTCATTAAAAGGTACTGCTTTATCGTCAAAGGAAATCGTAACCTTTAAAATGCTTTCAGGAAGGCACACGCCTCTTCAAATGAGAAAAAAGGAGGAAATTGATGGCTTTTGATGTAATATCTCATTTAGGATTCAAGCTAAATTGGGCTATTTAAACATGTCATTGTTTTGAGCGTAATTTATCAGACTAATTAACACGCGTTATTGCTTGGGTTGGGCAGCTGACAGCAGATTGTGCTTCTCCAGCTTCCTAAATTGTTAAGCATCTCTAAACACACAAAAATCTATTGTGATTATTTTCATTGCAACTGTCAAAAAAAAAAAAGCTCACAAGACAAAAACGCGTTCCCTCAGCTAGTTAATACTATATAACATATTCGTTGTTGTTTTTCAACATGGTGTTTCACCTTTTGTTTTTTCCATATAAAATAATAAAATAAAATTAAATTAAGTAAAAAATAAAATAAAGTGAAATATTATTTGATTTTATTTTATTTGATTTTATGTTTAAGTGAAATAAAATAAAGTAAAAATAAAATAAAATACATTGAAATAAATTAATTTAAGTGAAATAAAATAAAATAAAGTAAAATAAAACGAAATGTAATTAAATTAAGTGAAATAAAATAAAATAAAACAAAATAAAGTGAAATAAATTTAATTAAATGAAGTGAAATAAAATAAAATAAAATGAAGTGAAATAAAATAAAATAAAATGAAGTGAAATAAAATAAAATAAAATGTAAGTAAATTAAGTGAAATAAAATAAAATAAGGTGAAATAAAAATTGATAAAATAAAATAAAGTGAAATAAAATAAAATAATTGTGTTTATTTTGTTTTATTTGAAGACCAAAATTTTGTGTAATTTAATAAATGTATTTTAAATGCATTTGCTGTAATGCATTTCAAATGTATTGATTCTTTAGCAGCAAAAGTGACAGAATGTTTCTTTATTGGCTGGAGACTATTTGTTGAAGACAACAATTAGCAAACATATGCCAATTGATGCCACATATGAGATTTGATCACACATGCCTGGTGTCTCACAGTCACGCCATTTCATAAATATGCTTTCCCACTGCTGTCAGACAGTCTGCTATGAGATTCATTAGCATTTGTCTTTAACAGGACAGCAAGTGGTTGTTTAGGCCAGTGGGGGAGCATCAACACATGCCACGAATCAGCCGTCCACTATAATTAAAGGCCCCTATTAAGTTAATTACCAGTATCTCACGCAGCAGTGCATGCTGGGAAGGCAGCCATTTGATTTGCCCTGTGGGCATCTTATGCAGCTTTCTTTTTTTCCTCATGATTTTCTGCCATGCCCACATCTCATCAGTACCACTGCAAAAATTACTGAAGAAATATTTAAATTGCCAGAAAATGCTTGTTTTATTGGAGCATAGAACAAAAAAAAATATATATAAATATAAAAAAAATATATATATATATATATATATATATATATATATCATAACATATTTATATTAATATATATATAATATAATATAATATATATTAATATTTATAGAAATATTAGGAAAACATAATAAGCAAACATAATAATATTAGGAAAACATAATAAGCAAATATAATAATTTCTGCAAATAGGTTATGGACTGTTGTATTTGTGTTGTATACTGTTGTATTTGTGTTATTATTAATTATTGTATGTTATATTAAACTGAAATGTAGCATTATATTTACATTAGAAATAAAAGACTAAACATTGCATGATAAAAAAGGTTCTGTATGTCTGGTTATCCATAAGAAAATATCAGAATATTTACACTGCAAAATATCATTTTGGTCCGATTTGATATTGCATTATATTACACTGGATAATTACACCAGAATTCAAAAGGATATGTAAGTAATATTTTACAACAAATATCAGTAATATTGTGAAATATCCATTTAAAATAGCATTGTGTAATATAAAATATTAATTAATAAAGTAATATTCATTTAAAATAACTGACTTTTGTGTGAACAAATGAAAAATACAGTTGAAGTCAGAATTATTAGACCCATTTTAATTTTTTTGTTTTCTTTTTTAAATATTTCCCAAATAATATTTAACAGAGCAAAGAAATTTTCACAGTATGTCTCATAATATTTTTTCTTCTGGATAAAGTCTTATTTGTTATATTTTGGCTAGAATAAAAGCTGTTTTTTAAAAACCATTTTAAGGTCAAAATTATTAGCCCCTTTAAGCTATATATTTTTTTTCTATAGTCTACAGAACAAACCACCGTTATACAATGACTTGCATAATTTCCCTAACCTGCCTAGTTACATAATTTACTTAGTTAAGCCTTTAAATATCACCTTAAGCTGAATACTAGTGTCTTGACAAATATCTAGTCAAATATAATTTACTGTCATCATGGCAAAGATAAAAAATCTGTTATTATAAAAGAGTTATTAAAACTATTATGTTTAGAAATGTGTTGAAAAAAATCTTCTCTCCGTTAACCAGAAATTTGGGAAAAAATAAACAGGGTAGCTAATAATTCAGGGGGTCTAATAATTCTGACTTCAACTGTATTCCAGTGGTTTAACACTGGATTTCCATCATTATTCATTCCATTTGTCTTCAGTGCCACAAAATCCTTAAGAAATAATTATAATATGTTGATACACAGTTAATATGTCATGATAAGTTATTATTGGTGCCAATCATCTACAATGGTTATTTTTACCAATGTTAAAAAGCTTTTGTTATCCATATTTTTATTGAAAATTATCCATTTCACTTCTCAGAGTGCTTCGATGAATGTGAAATCCACTTAACTTCTGCTTGCGTGAATATATTCTTTATATACATTCCTTTATTATATAATTTGTGCCATTATGCAGTTTTTTTTACTGTGCTTCTTGTACATAAGTTGTAAACACATATGCACCCTGGCACTAGTGAAGCATTTTCTTTCCCTCACAAATGAAACATTAACTACAGTATAAGTAAGACAGATGTCTTGCCTGCAACCCCAAGATATCAATTCTTTGTAACTCTCATCCTGTTTTAAAAATAAAGGTCAGGCATACTTGTGTTCCTCAGAGTTTATTCCCCGAGCAGATCATTACAGCCGTGTTGCTAATGCTAACACCAGGCCCATGTCCCTCCTCACTATGACTGCGGACACAATTAAAGAGAAGCAGAGGGACTAACAAAGACCACGACTTTACTCACAAATGTGCCGTCAGGTGGTTTCAGAGAGAAAGAGGGTTTGGGGAATTGACAAACGGTTGCGTGCTCAGCGAGCGCAGATTCGCTAATAAGACGATAGTTCTTTAGAGTTTGATTAGCCCAGTTAGAGGCTCATAAATGGACCTCCAAAAATGTGTTACTTCGAGAACAACCTTCATACTAGGAAAAGACTAATGAGGCGTTTTAATGAACTAGTTGTCTTGCTGCTGTCTTTGCGGGGAGGGTAAAAGGGTAGGGGGTCAAGACCATTACCAGACGCGAGGCTGTTGGGTAATCTATTGACAGCCAGTATGCAGTTCAAGTGCAGTGAGACTTAATTAGACTTACATGTTTGAGATTGACTCGCGAATCTGTTGATAAGTTTTCTGTGATACTACTGGTTATAATGAAGCATTGTAAGTTTGGCATTGGAACTGTGGATGGAATTGCATTGCTCCTCTATAGTCACCTCAAATAAACCCTGCACAGAACTTTGGTCTCATTGTTTTAGATCTGTTTATTTCTTAAAACTGAAGTGTGTCCTGTTTTATCAGTGTTAAAAGTCCGACCAATGGTACTATGAAATGAAATTCTCAGCACTATGAAAATATATATTGTTAAACTGATTGTAAAAAGCATACACCTGAAAAATGTGATTGTCAGAAATTGGCAGTAAAATATAATGTTGATAATACTTCAGATATGACTAATAATGGATATTTTATTAACTGATATCGTGACCATTTATCAAACTCATTAAATGACCTAATTATGCTACGTACATTTGAGGTGCTGTTTAGTCTAGTGTTTTCACTTTAAAGGGGTGGTCCACTACGATATCATATTTTAAACTTTAGTTGATGCGTAATGTAGCTGTGTGAACATAAACAACATCTCTTAATATAATATGCTTAAAGTTCAATGCAAAGAGAGACATTGGCTTTTACAGAGTTAGCTTAGCAAAGCCTACAGCGAACAAACTTTGGGGACTACAAAAAAATACATCTGGGCTAGTGAGATCACAAACGCTTCAGGTTACACGCATTCACCAAACACATACACCCTGTGCAGCAAAGGGGCGTGGCCAGAGGCGCTGTAATGTTATAGCAGAGAAAGCTAAAATGCCGTCCAAACGCTGCTTTTCCACTGAGCTTGTTCTGTTTCTGTATTAGGGCTTCCAAAGGACACGGCACAAAGAGAGAAGTGCTTACAGTTTAATTAAATTATGTTCCAGAAAATTATAAAAAAGATATAGCTAGCATTTGACAAAGGACAGCTTCCAGAATCTCCCCCAGTTCAGTGATAGATTCGGCTAAAAACTCCTTAAAGAAGGAGCAGCTCCAACCATAATAGATGAAGCTGTGGATTGTAAGCCACAACCTGTAAGTATTTTTATACTTTTATTTTGTTCAAATTCATCTATTGCATGCATAGTGTCTAGCATTAACAGTATGTTGTAACAAGGGCATAAACAAGGATGCAAACAATGAGAAATGCTGTTTGGCACCGATAACAATTTAGCTACAATTCATATTCATCCGTCAAACCGCTGCAAACACCCACAATCTTCACCAGCTCTGCATTGTCTCTCTATGCGGCCCTATTTCGTGTGTTCTACGACTCAAATAATGAACTCGCAAAAGATATGTAAACGTTTCATATTACTTACACATGCTTATTCTGAATATATGTGAAAGACACTTGTCAGATTTTATTTTAGAGAGCATGCGTGAGGTTCAGCTGTGTCCTTTTCATTTTCTTTCTGATTCAGGCTCAAACTGATACAGCTAACAGCTTAACTGATTGACAGTCTTTACCCAGGCTAGTGTTTTTATTGCATTTCAGAAAAATGATCTCTGTCCTCACTATTCTTTTCACTATTCACTATCTCTTCTCACTATATTTTGTATTCATACTTGAAGCTCACGGGTTGGGTAATGGTCATATGAGAAGGGATCAACAAATCAGGTAACAATATGCAATAGTTCAGAAGACCAATTAGAGAGTGGACAGCTAATTATTTGTAGACAGCCGTGCCATTTTTAAAAGTTTGCATTTCAGTTTGTCTATACTGAAACAAAACAAAACACAAGTGTTTTGGAATTAGGTGAAAAATAGTTTGGACTGAACTGTATCTTAAACAGTATTAATAACAAAAATAATAAATCATATTCAGGAGTTGGGCAATGAAACTGAAACACTGGCTAATTTAGTGTTGGGGGTTTCATAGATAAATTCCAACAGTAAGAGCAGAGTGTGATGGTTTAATTAGCAGAGAAATAGCACAGTTTTGCTTTAAATATTGCAATGCACACAACACTGTGGGTGACATATCAAAAGTTCAAAAGAGACAAATTGTTGATGCGTATCTCGCTGGCGCATTGTGACCAAGACAGTCTTTGTGATGTATCAAGAGCCACAATATCTGGTGCAAAGTCAGCATACCACAAAGAAGGTTAGCATACATCCAACAGGAGTAACTGTGGACTGTCTAAAAGGGATGTGCAGGTGCTAACCCAGCTTGTATGCAAAAAACATAAAACTACAGCTGTCCAACTCACTGCAGAGTATTGATGGAAACAGGAGAGTTGAGCTGCGCATCAAGATGAATTGATACTGTATTGGCCGCAAAAGGATGCCCTACATCACTGGTGCTTAACCACTGGGCTTGACCGTCCATGGATCAATTGGTACCTGGCCGCACAAGAAATCTTTATTTATTTCTGTATTATTTATTATCCGAGTCTAACTACCTTTTATTTTGAAAAAAATCTTTTATTTTGAAAATTACCAATAATTTTGAAAATGACCAAGCAGCAAAATGAGTAAGAAACAGATGTCTTTGGAAAGTTTCTTTGCTAAGGGAAAAAGTTCCAGTGAAAGATCCATGAACTGCCGAGGAATAGATTCGCAACCCATTTGTCAAGAAATCAGGTGAATCTACACATGTAAAAAAAATCCATAATTTTACGGTTTATTTCCAGCAGCTTTTTGCCAGCATGACACTCATACACTAAGGCCAATTTAGTTTATTCAATTCACCTATACCACATGTCTTTGGACTATGGGGGAAAATTATATATATAACTTATATATATATATATATATATATATATACAGTTGAAGTCAGAATTATTAGCCCCCCTTTGAATTTTTTTTCTTTTTTAAATATTTCCCAAATTATGTTTAACACAGCAAGGAAAATGTTTTTACAAGTATGTCTGATATTATTTTTTTTCTGAAAAAGTCTTATTTGTTTTATTTCGGCTAGAACAAAAGTTTTAAAAATGTTTTTAACCATTTTAAGGTCAATAATTATTAGCCCCTTTAAGCTATTTTTTTCGACTGTCTACAGAACAAACATACAATAACTTGTCTTATTACCCTAACCTGCCTAGTTAAACTAATTAACCTAGTCAAGCCTTTCAATGTCGCTTTAAGCTGTATAGAAGTGTCTTGAAAAATATCTAGTCAAATATTATTTTTCATCATGGCAAAGGTCAAATAAATCAGTTATTAGAAATGAGTTATTAAAACTATTATGTTTAGAAATGTGTTGAAAAAATCTTCTCTCCATTAAACAGAAATTATGGAAAAAATAAACAGGGGCTGAAAATTCAGGGGGGCTAATAATTCTGACTTTAACTGTATATATATATATATATATATATATATATATATATATATATATATATAATGTGCAGTTTAACGGGGCTGCAATCATACGAATAGAGAATTTCTTCCCAGTAGGCAACCGAGAACAGCTTCATATGTACATATACAGCAAGGTTACACAATCTGAATAAACACGGTATAATGCCAGCAAATGTTGGCATTGTTGTCAGCCAGCTAATAATCTAAAAACACTGTAAACGAGTCTCCAACATCTAACCAGAAACAGGAGGGAGGGAGGCAGAGATGCAGACAGAGACATGGAAGAGTAAAGAAAAGCGGGAGACAGAGGAACTAAGAGCGAAAAAAACATTAATTATTAGCCCCAGTGGGATCTTTTATATTCTGCCGAGCTTGGACAACACCAATTAATACAGCAATTATTATCCTGGCCTATAGCGAGGGGTTGACTAAGCTGCCTTGCCATCTGACGATCGCGTGAAGAGGGAGAGGCTTGCTGGAACCAGATTACTCATCTCACCAGAAGCCTCTTATTATGCATAGAAGATGGAGAGAGAGAGAAAGAGAGAGAGACTAACACAAACACAGGGTAATTATTTAGTCTGTGAATTTCAACCCAACAATCACTAATACACAGCCTTTCATGAGATAATAAGCAGTTTGCTTTCACCTTCTGGGGCTTGGAATGGAGCTAATGAGATGAATTAAGACTAAAGATGGTGGAAATATACTGTTCTTCCCGCTCGGTTAAAGAGCACTTTAGTGCGCTCGGACCTGTTCCAGATTCTGTTTCCTTTCATCAAGTATGTGCTCCTCTCACTTCTTCTTACGGTCTCTTCTTACGGCTCTCCTCTCAAGTTATTCGGCTAGAGACACTCATATATCCAGTTAATCTGCAGATACTTCATCTGCTTAGCCTGCCACAATGCTCCAGAGCCAATGCTTACCCAAGAATGGCTTTTGATGTTTGCAGTCCACCTTATTGGACTTTTGGCCTGGTGTCACAGTAAAGTAAATTAGATGGTCACTTTTTTTGTTTCATTTCAGCTTCTTAAATGTTTCGAGAACATCACACTTAATTATTACATTCACACACTGAAACATGAGCTTTTAATGCTTTCACAAAGAGCCTTTAACATCTATGAAATCAGTTCATTAAACAAAGTTCTTTTTGGGAACAGTTACAATCCTATAGTGACTCTTAGCATGCATCTGAAATTGCATACTTACCTATTATATAGTATGTGAAAAATAATATGTGGTCCGATTAGTATGTTTGAAGAAATACCTGGATGACCTATTATTACCTGATTCCACAGTGTAAATCTGATGAACACTTTATTGCCATGTGCCATGAGACAGAATTTATGCAACCCAGGCTCACTCTGATTACGTACCGTGAGTCCACCATAGGCTGCAGCGAATGTACTTTTTTTTAGATCTCAAATTTATTTTGTGAGTGCCATTCGTACCTGCTGTTCTCACATAAATCCACCAGAGGCCGTTGTCTACTGACTGACTTACTGACCGACCAACCAACTAATCTCCCTAAGCTCCCTCTTCCCTAAACCCAACCAATAGTGTTTTTAAAAGCACAGATTGACCCGCCCATCCAATTTCCTAAACCCAACCAACAGTGTTTTGAAAAGCAATCAAGAAAAAGAAAAGGATTTTGCCTGATTTTTACTGTTTTCAGATTTTACCACATTGTCACCCTGTTAGTTAGATTTATATTTTATGTTTTAGCATTTGCTTTTGTCTTACCTGCTTTCTGAAACTCTTCTTCACTAGACTTGAACCCTGTTGTCGTGGTCAAATCTGCTCTGCGTCGCAAGTTCGCTGATGTACATGTCGAGCTACTGGACAAACTGGTAACAGCGGGAAAGTCGTTCAAACATGAAGTGAAGTGATGTGCGTTTTCAGCTGTATAGTGTGGAAGAAAGGCTTTTCAGAAATACTCGATGAAACAGCTAGATGATTGTATTTGTTCTAAAATGCCATTTTAAAACTAAGGCGCATTAGTGTAAACGGGGCCTAAGAGTGTATTTTTCATGAGCGGGTTGCTGCTGCGATGGGGGCGGATGTCATCATCGTGATGTCTATAGGCCATCGGCAATGGATGATGGCATTGTCTATTGACCCAACCCTAATTCGTAGCTCTGGCTAAATCATTTTTCGATCTCCAGAAATGTATATACAATAGTGCTTCATTTTCTGAATGAACCTATGTAGAATTTATGAATGGAGGTAACTAGAATGGAGAGAACTAGCAACCTGGTGACAACCTGGTGGATGTAGTGCTTCTGAATTCCATTCATACTTATACAGTATTAATACTATATAGAATAGGGTCGTCCAAACTCAGTCCTGGAGGGCCGGAGTCCAACAGATTTTAACTCCAACTAGCCTTAACACACCAGCAAGGATGTTTCTAGAAGGCCTAGTAAGAGCTTGATTAGCTAGCTCAGGTGTGTCTGATTGGGTTTGGAACTAAACTTTGCAGGACTCCACCCCCAAGATCCAGTTTGGGCACCCCTGATATAGAACATACTTTTTTTTCATACGGTCATGAAGTAAATCCAGTTATTCAAATGCAATACCTACTGTATTTGAGTAGTATGCCATTTCGGACCCAGCTTTAGTGTACTTTAACAAGTAAAATAGTAAAAGTTGGAGTTTAATCACATTTAATTCCAGTTTTTGTGTCACACAACACTAGATGCCTTGACTTTTTTGGGAATTATTGTCATAAAAAAACATGACCAACTTCTGTGTAAAAAAGGTTGGTTTGAACACGTTTTTAATCATTCCATTTAAACACTAAACCACTGCGGCGATGCTGATGTTCATTACAACAGCACTCTTTCTTTAATATCAAAATAATCTCTTTATTTTCCCCCCATTGCCACACCATTAAATAGGCTGTCCAATTAGATTTAATCTTTAGACCATGTGCCTGGAGCCGCTGCTGCAGGGTGAGATTGGTGATGCTGTAGCATAGAAAGCTGTTTTGAAAACCAGTGAAGAGAAATGTTCTGGAAAAGAATGGATGTTGAGTGTTTGCTATCGTTGGTGTCTGAGAACCTGTTGATAAAAGTCACAGTGACCACAAAACACTGATAATAAAGAAGTTCTGTGGCAAGGAATTGCTGATAAAATGGGAATTGGTTGTTGAGTCGTAAACATTTTGCTTTCTGGTAGTTTCTGGTCTAGTATCAAGCTTTATTTATATTAATAAAATAATAATAATAATTATAATAATAATTATAATCATAATAATAATTATTTTAGTAATAATAATAATAATAATAATAATAATAATAATAATAATAATAATAATAATAATACACTTTTTCACTCTGCTAACAGAGGATTCCATCTCAGTTTGTGAGCCAACATTAAACTGATTTAGTCAGTCCGCTAAATAGCTGGTTGTGCCATTTTGTTTTCAGGTGTAAATTGCATTGTTGGTCAAGCTTTCTATTTTCAGAAGGCGATCAATTCTACAGTCAATTCAAAATTTGTTTGTAATTTGCTTTGCTCTACTGCATTTGCTTTACAGAAAAATGCCCAAATATTAAATGCCTTCTTGACTATTACATGTTTTGAGCATTGATGGTTCCATAAAAAATCCTTTAATGTTCATAGTGTAAAAAAGGTTCTTTACTAAATTTATTTATAAAGAACTGTCCACTAAAAGGTTCTTTAGGCAACCAAAAATGGATTTTCCTTTTAGAGTCTTAATTTTTTAGAATGCGCCATTTATAAAACTATCTATTCTCATGAAGCTGGTTTCCTAAATCTTGTTTTCTCAGTTGCTCTCACTTTCTTTTCCTCCCTTTTTCTCTCTCTCACCCCCATATATTTCTTTCTTTTCTCTCTTCAGGTGCTATTTTAAGTCCCCTGTCCCTGCCTGGGAAACATAGGCTCCGTTTCCTCAAGGCCACTGTAAAATCTCATCTGACAGGCAATGAATGCCCACTAGATGCTTGCATGTTATCTTGACATGGCCATGTTAAGCTGGCTTCACTGATGCTAAATGGATGTCATAAACCTTTTAGGAGACATGCCGCCTAATGTGTACTTGTGTAAAAGTGTTCAGCAGTGTAATGCATTTACGTTTTTATTTAGACCGAGGGGGAACTTGGGGCATAACAATGGCTTTAGGGTCCACACTTGTTAAACTGATCATGCAGGCTATGCTGAAATTTCTTCAAATCTTACAAAACACTAAAATAGCACAGGATACAAATTGCATAAACTTAATAGGAATGAACCGATAAACACATTTGTTAGAATTTACCATATTGTTGAGATGTAAAACACATGCATTTGTTTGATATTAATGTTTAGGTTCGTGCAAAAATATCTGAAAATTCTCTTTCTGTTCTTCCAAGCTATTGTTATAATGGCAGCATACTGATATAATGCATTTAAAATATGCATTTGAATTAATGATGATGAACAGATGAACAGAACATATGAGAATTTAATTCAAAAAGGTTATTAAAAATGTTCAGACTTTGTCAGGTTTGGACTTGCATAATGATCCTTGTTCTTTTATGCGTCTGCATATAGTTTATGTTTAGCTAATGATAATACCTCTCAAACAAAGCAAATTTGACCAATTAGGAGCAATTAAAATGGCAAATATGCCATTTATTTGAACTGTTAATAGGTGAAATTATGACCTGCCTTCTCAGCTTGTCTAGTCAAGTTCTTTTCTGTGTTTTGTTCTTTGGCTGCCCTTCCTTCTGGAGAAGCTTCATTTATTTAAAACGGTGTTGTGTTGCACCCCGCGCCCCGGTACACAAAAGCAAAGACGAGCAAGGGACAGAGGTGCTGTCATTGTCACCGGCAGGTGTAGAATAACATCTCTTGAGCAGCTTGTAATTAGAGTGGCTGCTGTGTAATGAGGGTGCAAGATTCCTCCCTCTGTTGTTTGTGCCAAACTGGACCTGACTGTAGGTGCCCATCATAGGGGGAAACTGCAACAGCCAAAAGCATCAAACATCAGCAAATGCAATGGAATGACATTTTGATTGGGTTGAAATTGTTTCACTTTTTTCAAACTATCTAGTCAAGAAATACTTCAAGAAAGATCTAAGGAACTATAAATAATAAGTATTAGAAAGCAAGCATACATTTGTTTGTATGTAATAAAACTGTTTGTTTGGCCTTGCAACATGTTTAATGGAACAGGTACACTTTAGTTTTGGTCACAATTCATGCTATTAACTACTGAAATATTACCTGCCTATTTTTAAGATATGTACAGTTTATTAGTAGTTGATTTTATTCTGCATCTCTAATCCTACCCAAGACCTAAACCCAACTTCTACAGTACCTTACTAACTATTAATAAACAGCAAATTAGTATTGGGTCACAATTCATGCTAGTAATTACCGGATTATTACCTGCCTATTATTAAGATATGAACTGTTCATTAGTAGTTATAAAGAATGATCTAATTCTGCATCCCCAATCCTACCCAAATTCTAAACCTAACTTCTATAGTATCTTACTAACTATTAATAAACAGTAAATTAGTAGTTTATTAAGCTAGTATTAGTTAATGGTTTGTTAATAGTGTGAATTGTGATCTAAACTAGTGTTATCAATGGAACATTTTTATTAATATTAAAAATAATTTCACTTTATTTATTATTATTATGTCCCTTTTTGATTTTCTTTTGACTAAATTTGCAACTACATCAACTGACTCTAGATAAGCCTGGTATTGTTTTTATAGTTACTGTTGTGAGGTAGTTGTTCAAACCGATTGCCGCATAGTACAGTAGTATATAAGTAAGTAAGTAAGTAAGTAAGTAATGTATTTATATAGCGCATTTATTGTGTATGACCATACAACCAAAGCCATTTACAATCATGTATAGTACTTAGTAATTTTGTGGAAAACATTCAGATCATATATATTGATGACATACTATTTTAAAGTCACCTGGTGGTGAGCATACAAACAGAAGCAGCAAAGATGATTACTGTATATGTACTAAACAATAACAAATCACACCAAAGCTTCTGTTATTATATGCCATGCCAGGTTTTCAAATCACACACTGTAGGGTACAGAGATATCAGTGCTAACAATTTATGCCAATGTTATGTAAGACATCAAACTTTTATGGCAATGACATTTCAGAGTGTCTAATGGTATTCATAAATTTGAAGAATTCCATTTCGAGGTATTAATATTTTCTTCATAATTTTGTTAAAATTGTGACATCATCCAAGCAGGCACACAGCATCATAAGTCATTAATGTTAGGTTAGATTTAGGTCATGATGACAGGTGACCAAAATTCAATGTCTAGCCAGCGTCTAAGGACAACGTTATTTTGACGTCCAATAATGACATCAAATTACATTAATATATGGTTGATTTTAGGTTGTGTTGGAAAGTAACCAAAATCCAACATCTGATAGATGTCATAGTGGTAACGTCCATACAACATCAAGGTGTAACATGATCAGACATTGATATTTGGTTGATTTCAGGTTGATTTTAGGTTGGACATTAGACATTGACGTCAGACTGACGTTGGGTTCTGACGTCAACCCGATTTTCATTTCCAAACAAAATCTAACGTCCTCACGACTTTGGGGTTCGTTGGGGTACAACGTCAATATGACGTCATGTTGACGTCCTTTGCCTGCAGAGTTGCATCATGTGTTCAGTCTGTATGCATATGCTACCTGACAACCATGACAACAGCAGAGTACAGGACAGGTATGTGGTGTTTCCAACCCAGGCTCATTTTAAAAATATATATGCGCTATATAAATATCTGGATATTTCCAAAAATATCCCAGGGGCTACGTTTTTTGCCGTTTTTGTTTTTGCGAATGAGGCTGACATGTATGCTTTTGAGCTACCATCCAAAATTGGTAATAGCAGGAAAGCCGTCCATATAGAGGTTAACGGTCAGCAGGTAAGAGCAAAAAGGAATGGCATCATACCGCCCCGTAGCGTTAATTTTAAAGGTGAAATGCAGCCATACATAGCTCTGGCTACATAATTCGCAATCTCCAGAAATGTATATAGAGCTATTTTTTCCGAATGAGCCTATGTTGGGTGTTTCTTCACAAAGCAACATCGCCAATTACTGGCCTGGCATTACAAACGTAGTATTTTTGAATGGGGATTGTTTGACAATATCTAAAATGTCTAACAAAGCAAAGTTGACATGCCCGTACATCCCCTTAGCAGAATGTCATCAAAATAAACAAGATATAAATAAGCATAGATAAATGTCGCATAATGCAATTTGAGGGCATAAAAAAATGACACATAAAAGACACCCATGATTCATGAGATGCAATCAGCTGTTAATTAACAAATATTTACAGTGTATTAACATTACTTGACATGTAGATGCTTACATCAACATAGTATCAGAAGGAGACCATCAAAATTAAGTGTTGTCTTAAAAAAGTACAAAACATTCATAAAAGTCAGCAGTGCAGATCAATTTAATAGTAAAAATCTCATTCAGACATCAATAAAAACCTTTCCTCCCAATGTTAAAGCTACCGCATGTATCCACATAATGTGTATACGGTCTCTACCCTTAACTCTTTTTGCACTCCTGGCAAAATGAAAACTTCTGTCAGAGTCAGATTGAAATTTATATCAGTTTGTCAGGCACAAGCCAAAAACGATCTTACTCAACATTATTGTGATAAGTTTGGTGCCAGAGATAGAGGAGAAATGGAGGGAAGAGGGAGAGAAGTGCCTCACGCTTCGCTCACCAGATAAATCCTGAAGCCAAGATTCTCCACTCTCTCCTCCATCAGAAGAGCTCCCCAACCTGACCCTTCAAACAAGAAAAAAAGGAGAGAGAAAAAAAAATCTTTTGTTGGGTTACTGCCTCTTTGCATAATGTTCAGCCTCCAGCTACACTGTGGTTCCAATTGCACACAATTTTCTCAGGAAAATATAATCGATCCTCCTCAAAATAGACTTGAACTGTCTGACAGTAGAGCAGTGCAGTGTTAAGCAATCTGGCGGTAATGCAGATCAAACGTAGGCGTGCTGGGAATGCCTTGCCCCTCGGTTTTGTTTTGTTTTTTCTTTCACTTTTTTTTTCTTTCCAGCACGTTGGAACACTCGAGCTGAGTTTGTAATTACAGAAACACAAACCGCCTTGTCATGAACAAAACCCCAACATTAGTAGTAGCTGATATGTTGATATCATCTTACACATAATGATGTCTGAAACCAGCATTGAGTCCATATCATTTTTTTGATGGTGAGCCAGTGCCAGCTACTAATTAAGATTAAATTAATTAACGAGTGCCATTGTGTTTGACACCGAGATGCGAACAATTGACAAACAATTTCCTTAATTGCCTAATAATTGTGCCTGATTCCCCAGTCATCTTCAGGCGAGGTGGAATGACTGGAGTTTGTGAAGGCATGGATCTTTGAAAATAAGGAGTTTACTTTAGAAAGTGGGTTTAAGAGTTATTCACTGCTGCATTTGTAAGATGATCTGAAAAACAAAATAGCTAAATGATACAGAATATCATTCATATACATGTACTGTATTCACATATAATCATATCATAAGCCTTTCAGTCTGTCTACTTATTTCTCTATTTGAATTTTTTTTATTATTTCTTAAAACATATAAACTATTTTTATTAAATTGTAAAAATGCTAAATGTTTTCTGATAAGGGTTGTTTAAGGTTAGGTTAAACAATATATGCATAGAAAACACGTCTATAAAATTACTTCATTTTATTTTTTCCGTCATTATTCATTTTCTTTTTGGCTTAGTCCCTTTATTAATCTGGGGTCGCCACAGCGGAATGAACCGCCAACGTTTTATGCAGCGGATGCCCTTCCAGCCGCAACCCATCTCTGGGAAACATCCACACACTCACCCACACTCATACAATTTATGGACAATTTAGCTTACCCAATTCACCTGTACCGCATGTCTTTGGACTGTGGGGGAAACCG
>CAIGQZ010001313.1:21496588-21519226 GCA_903798205.1 Danio tinwini | reverse complement strand
TGTGTATATATATATATATATATATATATATATATATATATCTCCATATTTATGTATTTGTTCGTTTATTTATTTATTCACTATTCCATTATTCATATTAATCATTGATTATTTTTTACATTATTAAAAATATATACATATTATGCTATTTACAGTATATGTACACTAGTCAACATTTGAAGTGGATCAAATCCTTCATCGACAATTCCCAGTCAGTCAATTTTGAAACATGATCCACTTCTAAAGCTGACTAAATATACACACGCATACCACATATGTATATTCTGTGGTTCTAAAATTATATAAATAGCAAAACAAAAGCTGACTATATAAACACATTTATTTTATATAAGGCTGTTAGTTATTTATACCACTTGCTAATCGTCACTTTTTAAACTTTATAATGTAATAACACAGGCTTCTCCCAAAAGATAACCCAAAAGATAATATGACTGTGTACAAGAGGCATCATTTTTTCTGTTTTAATAAAAAAATATTAGGATATTAAACAACATTATTTTACATTGCAATGACATTTAATGATATTGCTGTTTTAGCTGTAATGTTGATCAAATTAATGCAACCTTGGTGACATTATATATTCTGTATGTACAGTGCTCAGCGTAATTGAGTACACCCCATTTTGAAAGTGAATATTTTTATCCATTTCACAGTGAATATAGGCAATGTATGTTGGTGCATTTAAACAAAACAGATTTATTAAACAGATATATTTATTAAAATAATATTTTAGTCACCAAACATATTTAGAAAAGGAAAGATAATACAATTAAATTCAAGCAAAATATAAAAATAAATTACTACTTACAAATTTTTTGCTTCTCTTTATTTTTCCTCTTTTTTAAATTTGTATTTAATATTTCCTATTACATAAATTTGGGTGTACTAGTTTTCATAGTAGTTCATAGTAAGTTCTTTTTTTAGATAAGCTCCAGATTTGGCTTCAGTACTGATTAATCTAATGTATTTGCACAAATATTTCTTAGCTTCCTAATTAAAATATGAATTTAAAAGAAAGATTTAGGAGGGTTGTACTTATATATCCTAAGAAGTGTATATAATTTCCTAAAACTCAAAGCAGAGTAAAGAATCTTGCTGTGTCCCCGTTCAGGAGTAGCAGAATGTCACTGCGCAGTAAAGAATGCCTGGCTAAAATGTCGAGGGGATTTATTAAACACCTGGAAACCCTGGACAAGGATTTGCAAATGGCAGCAGGACTTAAATATTAACAACAACATTACCTGCACTAAATAAATGCACAGCCATACAGATGTCCATTTAATTGACTTGCATTCATTCCTTCTTTGTTCTCACATTTACTCAAGATTATAAACCCCAAAGCAATGCAAACACAAACATGATATTTAATGTACCCTGAGCCTTAATGCTATTGGGCCTTCAAAACCGTGCCGTCAGCCAGAGAAACAGTGCCAACTGTTGGTGACTTACTATAACAGCCAGACAGATTCACTATATAGTCTTTTTACATTCTAATAATTAAAATGATTTGCTTAAGGCGAGATGCTATTAATTTATCTATCTAGATATATCTATCTATCTATCTATCTATCTATCTATCTATCTATCTATCTATCAACAAAGTTTGTGTGCAGTTTTTTTTTATTAAATAGTACCTCATTTGCATATTTAAATATACAATTTTAGAAGACTTTCCATACAAAAGTAAGAACAATGTCATCAATCAATTAGTGAAGTAGGACATTATTAGTTTATTTCCCCGCATATTCCCCCTCACAAGTGTTTTCTCTTAAACTGAGCCATAAATCTCAACTTTATTCATGTTTATATTATTTTAGGATTTTTTTATGTTAAAACATAATTTGCCTGAATATATACAACATTTTATTTACTGTGAAGTGATAATAAAATTCCTCCCAACATTATATAAACAAAATGTATATGTATAATTTCTATCTATCTATCTATCTATCTATCTATCTATCTATCTATCTATCTATCCAAAGTTTGTGTGCAGTTTTTTTTAATTAAATAGTACCCCATTTGCGTATTTAAATATACAATTTTAGAAAACTTTCCATACAAAAATATGAATAATGCCATCAATCAATTAAAGAAGTATGACATTATTAGATTATTTCCCCCCATATTCCCCCTCACAGTACAGTATGATAAAGCACAACACATTCTCATGCACTCTGTGAAAAAACGGACCTCTGGATATTATCCCATGTTAACCTGTAGTAATTGACCTTTGAGACCCGCACTAAGTTGACCTCTCCATAGCCTCAGTTGAAGTCCAGGTCTCTTATAAGGAAAAGGAGGACGTCTCGTTCCTAAAGCAAGGTGCATTCAAGACTCTGTCACTGCCCACCTCCCTCATTGCTTGCACCTGCTAAAACATTTGAGGTATTTGCACGGCAGGGCAACACATTTGCTTTTCATTTAACCTGCCTGGCTAAATCTTTGAAGTGCAAAATGGCAGAGCCGCAAAGGTTTCTCTCTCTCTCTCTCTCTCTCCTTAATCATTTACCTCGTCGAGGCACATTCTCTGCAGCAAAGCCATCAAGCGGAAAACGAGGTTGGCCCACTGTTTTTCCCTCCCTCCTGCTCTCTGCCTTTCATTCTGACATTCTCTTTGTGGGAGACTTCATACTCAATCACAAAGAGAGGTTAGAGAGAAAGAGAGACACAGAGAGAAAGAGAGAGAGAAAAGAACCAGATCTCTGGGCTTGGCAGAATATGAATGTTGAAGCTGACAGCATGGATTGAAGTGACATTGATCATGTTGGGATAATTATCGGATGCATTTAGGAGATTTGTTAGTGTACTTACAATCAAATCAATGCATTAAAGGGAAAGTTTACCCCAGAATGTGTACATTTTCAATGAAAACAATATACAGGCAAACTAAATTAATAGCCATGACTCCTGATAATACATTGAAGACGTGTAAAGCGAAATGGTTCAAGGGACATTATTTAACATTATTTACAACAGTATTACCTTTAAGCCCTCAATGTATCACCAGGAACCACAAGTATTAATTTAGTTTTGCCTGAACACTCTGTGTGCTTTTTTAAACTCTCAATGTGCTGGTAACTGTTAACTTGGATTTTAGGATTTATCAAGGACCACAGTTAAAATCTTCTTAAAAATTCTACTGAAGAAAAAAACAACCATCTACTTCTCAATGATCTGAAGAAAAGAAAATGAAAAGCCAATTTTCAGTTTTGGGTAAACTATCCCTTTAATGGATGGCAAGGGTATATAAGCTGGATGAGCATAGTGATCAGAATGATCATAAATGTATTCTGTGGGATCTCATATTATATGGTAATAATACCAAAAGTTTGACATCCCACTTTTAAATGCTTTCTTGTGCTACAGTATTTGAAAAATAAATCATAGCAGGGTAGCAACAAATTATTTAGTATTTTAGGCATTTCCCAAAAAAATAAACTTAATTATTAAGAATTTTATTAAAGTAGTACATCTTTTAAAATATGGTATGTTACATTGCTGTTTTATGCAGAATATTTATTCCTCTGCTTCTGGTTATAATTTGGCAAGAAGGTAACCTTTAGAGACAGGCCTTCTTTTTTTTAAACTCTTTAATTTGTTGTTTCAGATCATATTTCAGATCATATTTGATTTAGCTGCATAAACTGTCTGAAATAAAGCGGAAAAGAAGTACACTGAAAAAATGATTCAAAGATGATTCCTTGGATTTACAATTTTTTTTAAGTTAAGTGGTTGTAAACTGTATTTGGACTAAATTAAAACAAACAAATTAAGTTGAACATTACTAAATTAAATTTGTTTGTTTAAAAATTAACACATAAATAGTTTGGAACAATTTTGCAGACATCATTTAGTGTAGTGTATACAATGCATACTGTATAATAATATAATATAAAAAATTACACATGTATTGGTAAAGTAATTGATAATAATCAATTCCATTAATGTATTGATGAACATGTTACTGTAATTTATTTAATGTAGTTAATAGATTATACATCTATCACACATCAAATGCTTTCTTTGTATTGAGGTAGATTTGACATAGGTACACCACAATACATTATTAAATAATAATTGTTACTCCAAAAGCATCAAACAGGTATTAAATTAAATTTAAACTGGTATAATTATTTTAGTAAATATACTAAATTATAACTAAAATTACAAAAAAAATTAATTAAACTAAATAAATAGTTTATTTAGGCAAGGCAAGACAAGGTAAGTTTATTTATATAGCACATTTCATACACTATGGTGATTCAAATTGCTTTACATAAACAGGAATACCAGAGACAAGTATAAGAAAATAAAAACAAAGACTAAAAATGATTAATTTAATTAAATGTATAAATAAACAATTAATTAAACTTAGTTTGAACCTGTCAAACATATCAGCAGCCTGCACACACATTTATGAAAACAGCTGCTAAATATCTATATCAGGATGTTTTTCTTTTTCTCTCCTGTAGATGTGACACGCTCCACACAAACATATTACCTATTCTTCAACATGCTAAATTTGCACGCTCAATTTAATGCAATCACTGCACCGCTAGACCACATCAGACCAGGCTATGGTGGAGAATTATAAACCTCCCTCTTTCTCTCCCTCTCCAACACTTCTCTTTGGTTTTAGATGAACACTACTTGACCATGTAGAGCCCCCGGGGCACGAGTACAGGAGGAAATAGCTGGATTGATTCCCTCAGTGGAGGCAATCCACCGCTGCTATTTATTTACTGCTGTTATGCATCTGCTGTGTTTCCCCTGCACTTTATCTTTCCTTCAGCCATGTCAACCATAACCAAAGTTACCTGTTAATATACTCAAATCGTCTTGTTATCTATAAATTCTCAATGGCAGTCAGGTGAAAATTGGGGGATGGTTTAAAAAAGGGCTTAAAAGCAAATAAATCACACCTGCCGGCTGGTGGAAACTGGCACAGCGTTCCTTATATTACACTCAAAATTACTCCATTTGTTCCTCTAGATATTTTAATCCGCCCTGACCTCAAACTTCCCATGAACCAGCGCCCGAACAAAAGGCCGCCCACTGTCTTCGCAGTAAATCTGTTGTCTCCTTTCTGGGCTCTGGACTGGGGCTCATAGATCACCACTGCGCCACAGCTTGCTTCAATTTACTCAATTAACTCGGGTAAAGCACTTGTAAGTTCTGCAGATGTTGGTTTATTATCGAGGACTAAAATGTACAAGTGAGTTCAGGAGCCTGGGGTTACGGTGAGGTTGATGGAGCGGGGGATGGGCGACGACCCTCTGAATGAAATAAATAAATAAAAAAAATAAAGCAGAGCGAAAAAAGGTTGACTTGCTGATGTTGAGAAGAAATCCTGCTGGAGAGACTACATGATTGCTCTCTATCCTGCAGAAAGGTTGATGATTAACTGCTTTTAATTGCTGTATCTTTCTGACAGAAAACGACTGGGCGAAAGACACTAGCGGTCCCGGCTAATCATTTCCGCTGTCACAGCTGTTCGACTCGCGGCCTGGTGTTGCTTTATGAAACGTGCCTCTGCAGATCTTACACACATGAAATGGCTTAGTTTCTGAACCTGAATCACTCACAGATGACAAAGCGTTCGTTAATCATTAGGCTGCTGGAACATCCCGCTAACGCTTTGTTTAGCACCTCGTGTGTCCTCAAAACAAAGACAAAGGCGGCATGTGAAGAATCAATGACTCTGTGTTTATACGAGTACGAATAAGCCATCTTATCTGCGCTTGACCTCCCTCGGATAAATCAAAGTCAGAGTGACGCATGGAATGTAAAATATACAGTAAGGGGGGTTTGCTAATATTAAGCAGGTGTTGCTAGCATCGCCATAAAACATGCTGAGGCTGAGGATAGCTGTGTTTTCTCGGTTAGCGGACTACATTTCAATTAAGAATGGCAACACATTTTGACATTCATGGAGTGTTAAAATAAGCATTTGATACATGATTTTCCTTTGTTGGTGTATCATGCTACTAGCAGGTTAGCATGTTTGGATTTAGCTGTTTTTCTTTGTCATTTTGCCAGTGGGGATGGAGGATTGATATAATGAGATGGCTGACTCTGATTGGCTGTGTGTTTTTGTGCATGTTGATTTATATAATAAAACTGGTTGGGCAGTAGTAGACTCCAGGCAGCTATACTGAGATTACACTGCAATTAACAACTTAGAAATAGCCAGCGGATGGAAAAAGTTTATAATTTAGGCTTAAGATTTCACCTGGAAGTACCACCAGGTACCACCATTACTTTTGATCAGTTTAATACACACACATGCACGCACGCACACATGCACGCATGCACGCATATTTGAATGGTGTGAGTACAAATATAGGCTGCAAGGTTAATATCAAAAGTTAAATAAAGTATATTACCAAATCCAACCAGTATTTGAGGTGCAGTCTAGTCAGGGCCAGATTAACCAATGGGCATTATGGGCACAGGCCCAGGGGCCCGTGCACACTTGGGGCCCCTGCGAGGGGTTTAACATGCAAATTTTGGAGTGTCTATTTAGGCTAAGAGCAAATAGCGCACCTCAATGAAATAAGTTAGTTGAGTAATTCACACCCATCACCGTTTGATTGACAGAGACAACATATAGGTAATGAAAGCAGCAGACATCAGCGTGAGTGGTGTAGCTCGTAAAGCGCATGGCAGCATGTTTTTACGCGATTGATCATGAACCCAGTTCGAATCTAGCGTCTGATGAACACGTTCTTCTTTTTTTCCCCACTACATATCAGATTTTGCCTACTCTTCATTACGAGGAAGACAATAATCATTAATAAGTGTGTGTATTATGGAGGACTCAGATTCATAGAACTGGATTGGAGAGGTCCAAATCCTATTATAAGTTTGTAGTTATACATTAAAAATACCCTTAAATATATTTTTTTGCATTGCTTTAGTGAACTTGAACAATTATATTAAAATGCAATAATTTTCACTATTTTTATTAGTATTTTTGTTTAAAGTATGCTTTAAAAATAAGTTAAATCTTTGTAGACTATAAATATATGTACTGTATATCATTTATTTAATACAATACATTATAGATTCATTTTATTTAAAAAAATATTACATTAATCTTATTTTTCAATTCAACCACAGTATAGGGGTGCTGCCAGGTAAGGGACCTACAAGACATTGTGCTCAGGGGCCTCTGAATTCTTAATCCGGGCCTGAGTCCAATGCTATGACGCTAACACTGAACAGTACGTCAGCTCAATCCTTACATTATCAACCATCCTAAATGACACGCTAAATTAATCAAGACCCGACAATTAATAGATTCCGCCAGGCAGCAACAACCGCAGATCTGTAGCGTGCCAAGAAAAGCATATGCAACTGATAAAAATGAATTACTTTCACTTCGCAAATTGCAGAAAAGTGTAGCTAAATAATCCAGAAAGCAATAATTAGCGATCCCTGCTAATGGCGACGCCTGAAAAGCTTTAATTAATGCAAACATCTGCTTAATTTAGGGTCTGAGGTGTATGTGACTCTTCATCATGAAACTAATTCAATTGTTCGTCTACACGCGGCATGACAAACAGCATCTTGTTCATTATGCTCTGAGTCAGCTTGATCCAATTAGACTAGAACGGAGGCATTTGTAATCACTTCTCTTCCTACGAACCTCCACCCTCCTGCTCATTTTTGTTAGTTGGAGTAAAAATAAAAGTTGTGCTTGGGGAAAAGTTAGGAATACAAATGTTTGAGCTGTGGTGGAAAAAGAAGGGTGACCTTTTTTTGGAGGGGTCGAGGATGTGGGGGTAGGATAGTAGATGGCCCTCTCACCCTCGGGCCCCTGCTAATAGGTTTTGAAGAACGGGGCCGAGCTCTTGCATTTCTTCAATGTCTTCCTCGGCCGCTCCTGAGGGAGTGATGGGGAAGTGAAGAAAAGTATAATGAACTCGTTTGCCTTTTTGTTGCCCCCTCCTTTAGCTGTCATCTAAATCACCAGGGTAGCCTAGCATGTCACTGGTCTAACATCCAACACACACTGCACATCTTTCAGCACCCACTCAGGTCAGAGTAAACAGGCTAATTCACTTTATCAGGGACCTGAGCCTCACTACAAGCTTCTGGTCTTCCAGAGCTGAAGTCTGTTTGAAGTGTCACATCTTCAGTGCTCATTAAACAAAACAAAAGGTATTTGTGAAATATTCACTGCAAATATACAGTTAAAGTCAGAATTATTAGCCCCCCTAAATTATTAGCCCCCCTGTTTATTTTTTCCCCAATTTCAGTTTAACAGAGAGAAGATTTTCAACACATTTCTAAACATAATAGTTTTAATAACTCATTTCTAATAACTGATTTATTTTATCTTTGCCATAAAGGCAGTAAATAATATTTTACTAGATATATTTTCAAGACACTTTTATATAGCTTAAAGTGACATTTAAAGGCTTAACTAGGTTAATTAGGTTAACTAGGCAGGTTAGGGTATTTAGGCAAGTTATTGTAAAATGATGGTTTGTTATAAAAAATAGCTTAAAAATGGTAATCATTTTGACCTTAAAATGGTTTTACAGAAATTAAAAGCTGCTTTTGTTCTAGCCGAAATAAAACAAATAAGACTTCATCCAGAAGAAAAAATATTATCAGACATACTGTGAAAATTTCCTTGCTCTGTTAAACATTATTTGGAAAATATTTAAAAAAGGAAAGAAATATTCAAAGGGGGGGGGCTAATAATTCTGACTTCAACTGTATGTACAATGTCATTCAAAAGTTTTTATTTGATTAATTTTGTTAGGCTTACGTTTGAGGAAAGCAGCACTGAATCAACTCAAAATAAATAGTTACTTCAGTTGTTGATTAATTAAGTTTGTATTGTTTATTATATATTATTTCAGTTTAAAATGTTTTTCATTGGTAATAAAATGTCGTTTAAATTATTCCTGGATATTTTTCCTTTAACAGTTCATTATGGCATGACCCCACAAAAAAATTATGGTGGCCGAGAGAGCATAACGTGCTGCAATTACAAAAAACACCAGCCGATTAAGAAAAGATCTTCAACAGTTTGACAGCACACATGCTGCAAATCCTCACAATGCATACACATTAAAAAAAAACACTGAATTTTTACACAATGCAAATAAATTAATAAAACGTGCTGCATTTTCTCATACTGTAGCGGAAACAATTTACGAAAAAACCCTCAATTTTCTCACAACACTTGCAAAAACAACAGAAATGTGTCAAAGGGGCCCAAAAAATGTGACGGACGTCGCTGTGCTGTGACTATTACTCAGTAAAGTTGTAGGTGATCTTTGAAAGGTGTTGAAGTTTTTTTGTTTATTTTATATCCCGATTCCCTTGTCTTTTGAATTTTATTAGTCTAAACAACCATGGCTGTTTCTCAATATGTGTTCTTTAGCGATCTTGCATCCTTGTGTTCTCGCGTAACGTCTTAATCAACTGGCAAAGTTCAGTTTCAAAACTCAAGACCGCAAGAACGGAAGACGCATGAAAGTTAATGCAGACTTGAGCACAAACTCATGCTGTCACACCCAAAAGTCATTGTGATGGAATAAAGGAGGTGGGAAGCGCAGCATTTTATATAAATTTATTATTAAAGTTCAGAGATGTAACTTATTTGTCTCAGTTTTCCTAAATGAGAAGGTGAAAGTAAACATTGACATGAATATCTTAATAAAGGCATAAACACATTAAGTGTGTTTATTTGCTGAAATTTGTATTAAAATCTGTTTTATTTTTATTGTGCAATATAAATTATTCATATCCTATCCCATCATTTTCTCAAATTAAAAACTTTCCATTGTGTCCACATATCAATATTTAGGAATCAGTCTGGACTCTCACCTCACTTATTGTGACCATGTTCAAAATGTTTATAAAAAGCTGAAACAAAAGCTATTTGTTTATGGGAAAATTCAAGCAAATTTGTCTTTTTCTGTTTTCTGTCATCTTTATGCCATAATCTTGTCTACCTTGTCTTACTGTTTGGTCATACTGCGGAAGGTTAATAAATCCAACAAAGTAAACTAAATAAAACAAACAAATAAACACATGAAAACATCTTCACTAAATTGACCCCAAACTCCTGAATGGGTTAAATCCACAATGAACATGATTAGGCCTATATTTTTTTTCAAATATAAGTAATGTCTACCAGAGCATTATATTTTTCAGAAATTTTCTTTTACTACTTCTGGAGAAAGTTTTTCTTTTTTGGTAGTTTTAATGGAATTAAATAATAAAATAATGATAAAATAATAAAATGGCTAAGGTCAATATTATTAATATAATTTTTTTCAATTGCCTAGTTAACAGAATTTACCTAGTTAAGCCTTTAAATTACACTGTAAGCTGAATATAGGAATATAATATCTTGCAAAATAGCTAGTAAAATATTATTCATTGTCATCACAGCAAATATTAAAGAAATTAGTTTCAGAAGTTAGTAAAGTAATAAAAATATTATGTTTAAAAAATTGTTAAAAATATTTTCTAAAATAAAACTGAAAATCTAAAATAATATATACATATATATATATACATACTTTGGGCACACACTGAATTATACCTAGTCATATCTAGTCAAGCTTGCACACAATAAAATAATAAAATGTTTACCAGACTAACTTTTTCCAACAAGTTAAGAAATATTTCACTCTGAAGGTCTCAAACATTTTGGGAATGCTACTTTATTATTCTCTAAAGATTCTGAAATCATTTGTAAACTTATCTAAACTTAACAACCATTCTATTAAAAAAAGCTAGACCTTTAAGAGCATTATTAAAGACATTCTATTAATATTCTATAATTGCTTGTGGTTTTAAAAGAACTGTCCAGAAAAACATTCCCTATTATTATTATATGTGCTAAACATAAAGTATCACATTGTTTTCTTACTGCTAATGCCATTCAGATATTGGTATGATATTGTCTGTTTCATGCTAATTCCCCCTCCAGCTTCAATAAACACATTGAAAACCAAGCTAGAATTCCATGCAGACACTGGGCGCTCTTTTAGATACTGCTAAATGAATGACAGCAAAAGAGCGAGAGGAAGAGAGAAAGTTTGACACGTGGTCACAAAGTGTGGACAAGCATGTCTGTTTCTGATTAGCAATACAGATCTTCATCAAGTGTCCTCGGCATCCTCGGCATCCTACAACGATTGATTGGAAACGTTCTCTTTTTCCTCCCCCTCTGTAATGATGTAATGGAATCAATTAGCCTCCATTAATTTAGCAAAAACAAATAAGCACCTCTGCCCTCTCGCTCAGGTTTCATACGGGCTCACAGGTGGCTCTGATTTTCAGTACTCTATCAGGGGCTGCCGTTGGGGGTAATCTGAAGGCTAAGGAGTCCTGGACGGTGGAGGCCGTGACCTTTTCCTCCCTTTCCTTGGACATTTGTCCTAAAGTCTGCTGCTGACCTCGGGTCACCTATTCTCAACATATCCTCTGGCATATATACACTCACTGGCCACTTTATTAGGTACATCTTGCTAGTTTTAGGTCAGATCCCTGTTTGCCTTCAGAACTGCTTTCTTTGTGGCACAGATGCAAAAATATTCAATCAATTGGTAATAATTTTACCAAGAAAAAAATTATAACTCTACTGTCTAAATGTCATGGCAGAAATTGAGACTCATCAAACCAGGCAACTTTTTCCAATCTTATGTTGTCCGGTTTTGTTGAGCCAGCAGCAATTATAGCCTCAGTGTGCTGTATTTAGCTGACAGGAGTGTCACCCATGTGCTCATCTGCTTCAAGTGCTGTGTGTTCAGAGATACTCTTCTGCAGTTATAATGAGTGGTTAAGTTACTGAACTGGTCTCCATTACAGATTTGCTTTGAGATACACTATGGTCTAAATGTTGATCAAAACAAAAGCTAATTGGTGTTTCCATGAATTTTTTTGTGGCTAAAACGTATATATTGGTCACACTTTACAATAAGGTTTCATTAGTTAATGTTAGTTACAGCTTTTCTCAATTGTTTTGGCTCAAATCTTGATTGAAATTTTTATTTTATTTAAGAATTTGATTAGATCTCTGAACAATTGGCTTATTGTTCACTTCCGAGTGGCATTTCTTATTGATTTAAGCAAGTTGCAAATGCTTTGGCGCATGTGTGCAAACAGTAAGTACAATTGTCTTCAGTTTGGACAAAAACTAATTGCTTATGACTTGTTGATCAAAACTGATGAGTCAATTCTCTTTTAAACTCTCAAACTCTTTACATCTTAAACCATCACAGTTAAAACAGTCTTTTCAATTATCAAACATTTGTACATGTGCAGAGTTTACACCACAAACATCTGATATTGACATTGTTTGTAATGTCTGCTAAATTGGTAAATAACCTCTAGTTGCAATACAATTTTTGTTATCTATTTATCAATCAGGTTTGGTAGCATACTGTATAGATTGCCCACATCACAATCATTACATTCACAATTCTGAACTGCAGTAACAAGAATATTTTTTTCATAGATGATATTTTGTAGGTTTTTTTTGTGTTTGTGGTAACATAAGAAATATGAAATATACAATACAGTAATTGAACAAGCAAGATTACACTTTGCATCTAATACATTTGTGTATTACAAACTGTATATTATTTTTTTTTCCTATGTACTATTGACTCTTCTCAACAAATATCAGATTTTTTCACCTTAATTTTCACGGTTGATTGTCATGGTGAAAGAACAACTAATCATTTTGAGCAGTGTGGCTCACACGACGACAAATACACAGTATGTTTTGGTGGACTTGGCCAAATTACGGACACGATAACTAGGTTTTGAAGCATGAATAAAATGTTTTGGGTGAGTAACTACATTTTGCAGTTATGCAATAAAGTCCCAGCAAAAAGTTTTAAGATTTGCACTCGCAGTTTAGAAAATGTTAAGACTGTTTTGAAAAAACAAATGTGCCAAAGCAATTGAGAAAAACTGTAATGTATTTAACAACATGGGCTAATAATGAACAATACATGTAGCGCATTTATTAATCACAGTTTAACATTTTCTAATGCATTATTAAAATCCATATGTTAATGCAATGTGAATTAACATGAACTAACAATGAACTAAGAAACATGAAAAATACAGTTATAAAAGTTGTATTCATTGTTTGTTCTTGTTAGAAAATGCATTAACTAACATTATCTAATGTAATCTTATTGTAAAGTGTTAACTATATTTTTAATAAGTCAGTATTGCTTTTATATATGTCAATCAAACATCATTATGATGTATGTAGGTTGTTTTAAGTATATTTTAATAAATGAGGCAAAGGCATATTAAACAGGCATTGATTGCAAGCCATTTATATGTTTGAGCAGGCACCTTGTTGTTTTTTGAAAAGATTATTTAAGGCTTTTTTGATTTGTGAAATGTAGGGTCTCTTATACTGCTGGATTTTACCAAAATGAGCCACAGTCTACAAATGAATGAATGCTTATTATAGCTTTATCTTTAAATAATTATTATGATCAAGATCATGTAACTTTTATGTACATGTAAAGGTGACCTGTAAATATATATTTCTTTCGAAACCACCTTATACGGATGTGGAAACTTTTTGGGGATGTATAGGAGAAAAGCAGCTACTGACTTTCTATCAGCTCAAACCAGTCTGGCCATTTTCTACTGGCATCAACAAGGCATTTTCACTCACAGAACTGCCACTCACTTGGTTTTCTCTTTTTAAACTGTTCACTGTAAAGCCTAGAGGTAGTATAGGGTAAAGCTCCTATAGTATATCAGCAGTTCTGAAATACTCAGACCAGCCCATCTGGCACCAACAATTATGCTTCGTTTAAAGCCTGCTAATCGCCTATCTTCCCCATTCTGATGCTCAGTTTAACAACTTCAACAAATCATCCTAAGCTGCCGCCATGTAATTGGCTGATTTGCATTAGCGAACGGTTGAAGAGGCATACCTAATAAAGTGGCCAAAGAGTGTGAGTATTTTCATGTGGCCACACTGAAGTAACTATTTATTTTGAGTTGATTCAGTGCTGCTTTCCTCAAACGTAAGCCAAGTAGATCATAGAATCATTGGCACTGAAGGTCTTTACAAACGACTTAGTCTACCAATGCTGTAGGGAAAAGCAGTTCAGAAGCATTTAAAGCCAAATGATTGAGAGTACAAATAATACAGGAACAGTACAACGATTTAAAGAACCTTAATCTACAAAAATGTCTTAATAGTTGCAACAAGGAACAATGAAACATAAAAGACTATTTTCTTTTAGATATCTTCCACAGGAACTTTATTGAATCCTAGTGCCTGTGTTCAGTACTGAACTCTCTTAGGAGGCCTTGGACTACTTTATCTCAGTCAAGCAAGCCAACAGCACAGATGGATCCTAGAGCACGGCTCCATACAGAAGAACAATGAGTGGAAAGCTGAAGTGGTCAGATTAGGGGAATGTGTAGTGACTGGATCACAAGGTATGGTTCACAACGCCCAGAAATTTACCCACCCTCTGCGTGGTGGCGCACTGATAAAGAGCCTAAGCAATCATTTGATTCTGGCATGCACTCAAAATACTAACCCAACAATCTCCACTCAAGACTCCGTCCCTTTTGCCGGTTTAGTCAGATGGCTCCTTGTACACATGTTTGAAGTTTGCCTTTGTGATACAGAGTTAGTCAGGCTTTGAACTGGATAAAAGTGCTTTTTCTCAAATTGCAAGTGTCAAAGGATTCACAGTCAATCATAATCAACACTTCTGGATCAGGATCCATTTTGACACTTCTTACTCATTTCCCAAATGTTCACTGATAGTTTGTTTTGGTGTATTCTACACTGTTGTCACAGCTCATACTGTTGGTCAGATCACCAGAATTTAATTTAAAGTTGCCAAGGTGGCTCAGCTAGAAAATGTATTACATTATTTATATTATGTAAGCTATGTTATTCTAGGCCTTAAATGCTACAGTTTCTTTGCATCGGTTTCCTTTATTACCTATACATTAAAAACAACAAAAAGTCCAAAATGAAGTAAGTTCATTTTTAAATGCAAGACCTACTCAAACAGTATGTGATTTTGGATGCATCATAAGGAAAACGAGGCTACTGTAAATGAAACTGAAACTAAACACTAGAGCTATTTGTGAAAGTACCTGCTTTTTATTTTTAGTTATAGGAACACAATTTGACAAAAACTCTAATTCAGAATAGGTCATTCCGGCTCTGTCATCATGACATAAAAAACATAGCTTCAAACATGGTTATTCAAACTCTTATGCTGCAGTTTTGTTTAATGCCACATTTGATGTTGTAGTCCTTCAGATTATGACACTTAAGTGTTTCCTTAGCTCCTTTCACACATACAGAACATTCAGGAAAATTACCGGCAATTTTTCAGAAAAGGATGATGTGTGAACAGGCCCTTTTTGAAACCGGTAAATTCATTCGGGCAATTTTCCTGAAGGAGAAGTTGTAACATTACCAGTAATTTGCCGTAATGCTGCACTGTGTGAACGCAGAAGTCAAATTGCTGGAAAAAGCATGTTCATGTTTAGAATGGGCTGATGTGAAACGTCTACTGCAGCCAATCAGAACATTCAGACGCATTTATATCCATGCTGTTTATGAAAATAAAAGCCTTTGAATATTTTTCCAGACACATTTAGCTGCTATATATTACTTAAATAACCTTTTTATTTTCCTTCCTAAAAATTAGCTATAAAATGCATATGAAAAACTGTTTGTTTACCTTCAAGTTCTGCTTCAGTTGCTTGATGCATGTGCACGTAAAGAAATGTGCCAGTGTGCACCAGCATACACAGATATTATGTCGACATGTGAAAGTGTTCCTCCATGTTTTCATCAAAGTTGTTTACAATACATATCCATCCACAGAATTTGTAATGTCGTCAGATGTGTAAACATTTAGCTACGACTCGCGCTTCTGCTTTTGGATGTCTCTGGGACAAAGCAGCTGCATGAATGCTAAAGCTTTAATTTAAAGTGAAACCGTGTGAAACTTCTTTGTTTACAAACACAAGCACAGCCATTTTAAGGTCATTTCTGGTTATTGATGTCAGAATTTACTGGTATTTTAGAATGGATATGTGAATGGTCCGGATTGTCCATGCCTGTGTGAACAGTGCTTTTTTGAATTTACCAGTAAAGTCGTTTATTTACTGGTATCACTGTGTGAAAGGGGCAAATATTGACAGTGCGAATGTTAGCAGGAAAATGGCCTGATGGAAAGATTTTGTTCTTGGGGACCGGCCTGGTGTCTACTTCATATGAATGACTTCCTATAACTACTTTTGTAAAAGACTAACACAAAGTTTATTTTAACAAATAGGTACCTTAATTGCTTACATTTTGTATATCACAAGGATTAAAAACAATTAGTTTGAAACTTTTTACAGTAAATCACAGGTGTCAAACTCTGCAGCTCTGCACAGTTTAGTTCCAACCCTAATTAAACACACCTGATCAAACTAATTGAGTCCTTTAGGCTTGTTTGAAACCAACAGGTAAGTGTGTTGAAGCAGGGTTGGAGTTAAACTGTGCAGCGGCCCTCCAGGAGCTGAGTTTGACACCCCTGGTCTAAATGTATTGTAGATATTAGAACTTAATGAAAGAGTACCAAGAAATTAGAAATATTCTCGTTTAACTTTGGCCACCCAAGGGAAGTTATACCTGTGCATATTTGTGTCAAATAATTCCATAGACTGGTCCCACCAAGCAACTTCATCTAATACAGTGGTTCTCAACCACATTCCTGGAGGACCACCAACACTGCAAGTTTTGGATGTCTCCTTTGTCTGTCACATCCATACAGCTCTTTCAGTCTCTGCTAATGATGATCTGAATCAGGTGTGTTTGGTTAATGAAACCTGGAAAATGTGCAGAGCTGGTGGTCCTCCAGAAACGTGGTTGAGAAACACTGATCTAATAGGCATCCAAACATCTTGTCTAAAACAAGGCTATGTTTGGGCTGTCAGTGAAAAATGTAATATATATACACACATACACACAAACATTACACATACTTGTAGCTATTTTTTGTACAGCTATTTAACTGTACATATTGTATATTCTGTCCCCCTACCCCAACCCTACCCCTAAATCCAACAAACACAGGAAACAATTTGCATTTTTACATTTTCAAAATGCCTAAATCTGAATAATTTATGAGCTTTTTTTCATCAAAGGGACCAAACAAAACCTCTCACATGTCCTCCTAACATAAGGAATACAACACACACACACACACACACACACACACACTTGCACACACTTGCACACACACACTCACACACACAAAATCTCCTCTAGTTTCACAGAATAAAGATCAGTGGAAAAGTCAAGAGAGCCAGTGTGTGACTCTATAGCACTCTGATTGAAGTTGTTTATCACGACCAAGCCATCAGGAGAGGGCTCGACCAAGGAGTTTATCTGTAGCACGATTCAATTAAACAGCAATGATTTCACTCATGACAAAATCTTAATCTAGACTCCTGTGTTTTCTCGATAGGGGAGCATATGTTGGTTATATGATTGCTTTTCCTGCCTATCATATTTACTTTGGTCTGAGAGAACAGCAAATCTCTAACCCTCTGTCTCGCCTTTCTCACTCTCTGCTAGAAAGCAATTCCGGATACAGAAGTCAAGCACCCTGAAGCGTGTTAATACTCACATATTGAAGTCTTACAGCAGGGTTTAGATGCAGTTCCTGCCGACATGAGCGCTGATAACAGTCTCACAACAGCAGTGCAAAGTTTCTCTGGCCTGTAAAAGAGGAGCACTACACTTAAATAAAAATAAGAAATGGTTTTAATCTTGACATGTTTTTAAAATGTTAATAATAAAAAAGTTTTGGTGCCTGCATAAATGTACAATTTTAAAACAGCCCCCCCCCCCCCATGCATATAAATCATATTATATGCAGGTAAAGTGTCTAATTTAATGTTTAAATAACTTATGTGAAATAAACATATCATAATGTGGGTCAAATATGTACAAACCCAAACATTAGGTTTATTCATTAATTTTCTTTTTGGCTTATTCCCTTTGTTAATCAGGGGTCACCACAGCAGAATGAGCCACCAACTTATCCAGCACGTTTTACGCAGCGGATGCCCTTCCAGCCACAACCCAATACTGGGAAACACCCATACACTCTTGCATTCACACTCATACACTACGGCCAATTTAGCTTATTCAATTCACCTATAACGCATGTCTTTGGACTGTGGGGGAAACCGGAGCACCCAGAGGAAACCCACGCTAACAAGGGGAGAACATGCAAACTCCACATAGAAATGCCAACTGAAGCTCAAGCTGTAGCTCGAACCAGCAACCTTCTTGCTATGAGGCGATTGTTCTATTCACTGCGCCATTGTGACACCCTAAACATTGGGTTAAAAAGCATAATTAAAATTGTAGTAAAAATATGAAATCACTCAATGTTGTTTGTTCACATTTGACTCAACACTAGGTTACAATAAACAGTGATGACAATAACGACGCTAAAAATATTGGCGTTATTAATTACTTTTTTCAGTAACGAATAATCAAATAAATGACTGTTTCCCTACTTTACAACGTTGTTACCGTTACTTACAATAAAATGTGCATTACTACTGTGTAATTAAGAACACTGAAGCAGTGTGTTTGTGAACGTGGTGTAACTGAAAATGTTGGCTTAGACAGAGTACATTTCCATCATTTGCCAATCAGAGGCAGAGTATAGTGCGAGTGTTCACGCACAAGCACACACACAGTCAGTCGCACACACCAATGACCAGGAGCCGATGGGCAATCCAAGAAGTTCAAAGGTAGCATTTGCAAACTGGAAATATAAGCACTACTTTTTCCTCGTTGAGGTATAAAGCAAGAACGTTTATATATCGTGCAACTTATGCCCAGGAAAAAAGAGTCTCTCTGCATTGGTGAAAAATAATTCTAATCTAATGAAACACCTCACGTCGTCCCATGCCGCCACAAAATTAGTGGCTACCCAGGTGATAAGGTGATTTCTGCTACTAAAGGAGGAGACAAAACCGCGACGTCAAAGCAAATCAAACATATTTTTTCTTAACTGCAAACACTCAGACTGAATTAATCACAATAATATCTAGATATATAGTTGAGGACACACATCTCTCACATTGTCCCACAACAACATTAAAGTAGATTGGTAGATCAGTGTTTTATATTTATTTTATAGTCATTTGACAAATTTGATTTTTTTTTAAGTAACGCAATAGTTACTTTCCCTGGTAATTAGTTACTTTTTGTGAGAAGTAACTAGTAACTATAACTAATTACTCTTTTAAAGGAACGTGCCCAACACTGATGATTACTCAGCATTTTTAGAGTGTATGTTGGTTTCAATAATCTTTAATATAAAGATAATCCTAATAATCTTTCATTAAAAAGAAAGAAAACAAAAATTCAGTTAACCTCACCTTCTGCTGAAAATGATCCTTTTTATTTTTTTTATTTGGGTAAAAACAACCTAAACACAGTGATGCTGTTAGCCTTAGCTTATGCTAAAGCAGTGAAATGGTCTAATAGACATTTATTGTAGTCTTTTGGCTAAGCAGTAATAGAGCTCCAGTTGTTTTTTTTTTCTTTCATGTGTGATGGTGTTGTTGACCTCTGGACAGATGGAGCTGGAGGAAGTAAAGGTTGGACGGGTCAAATACTCATCCTCCTGACGGATTCCACTTCAGGACTGTAATGTCTCTATCTGATTATTCATCATGCTGCCAATGAAAGTAAAGCCTGCTGAAAATAAGGTCTAAAATAACAGGAATGCTCAGTGCATTTACACTACCTTTCAAAAGTTTGCCATTGGTAAAATGATGTCATGCTTTTAAAAAAAGTCTCATATTCTCACCAATGCAGTCATTTATGCAAACATTCAGTAGACAATAATCTTGTGGACTATTTTCACAATTTAAAATATACAGTTGAAGTCAGAATTATTAGCCCGCCTGAATTATTAGCCCCCTGTTAATTTCCCCCAATTTCTGTTTAATGTAGAGAAGATTTTTTCCACCACATTTCTAAACATAATAGTTTTAATGACTCATTTCTAATACCTGATTTATTTTATCTTTGTCATGATGGCAGTAAATAATATTTTACTAGATATTTTTCAAGACATTTCTATACAGCTTAAAGTGACATTTAACAGCTTAACTAGGTTAATTAGGTTAACTAGGCAGGTTAGGGTAATTAGGCAAGTTATTGTATAATGATGGTTTGTTCTGTAGACTATCTGAAATATAGCTTAAAGGGGCTAATAATTTTGACCTTATATATATATATATATATATATATATATATATATTAAGTCTTTAGTGTACTTTAGAAATCATTTTAATATGCATATTTGGTGCTTATGAAACATTTATTAATTTTTATTCTTTTAAAAAAAATGTGTATAATTAACTGTAAACAGTATATGTATGTGTGTGTATTTTTGACAGAGCTCTTCATATATCAGCAAAGTGCACCGAATTTCTCTGTACAGTTAACAATGTAAATTGAAGACTTTAATGTGTGTAAAACACCATGCTTTAACACCATATGAACATTCCAGTGCCCTGATTTCTTGGATATTTCGTTTTCCATTGCAGCCTAAATCTGGACACTTGGTAACACACAGCGAGTCAGAGAGTGTGTGTGTGTGTGCGTGTACGCGTGAGCTGTGTGGATAAGCAAGGTGAAAATGTGGAAATAAATAATATGGATTAGGTGCTGTGGAAACCTCATGTTTGTCCACGGATGGATGAGTTTGGATCCTCCCTCTCTCTCTCTCTCTCTGCATGATAATACTTTTGTCAAGGCTTATGACCTAGTTGGTACATAGAGGTGAAAATTACGTCATTTGCAAATGTACTTTCGTTTCAGGATAGGTGAATAATTGTCTGAATGAAAAGAGATTACCTCTCTAGTCCTTTATAAACAGTAATACCACAGTAGAGGGGGAGGCAGGGAAAGGAGGGGATGGTAATTTGCCAAAAAAACCCAAAGCGTGGAAGCATGTACTCAACCCAGGGTCCAGGTTATTCTGAGGGAGCCAATCTTAGATCAGCCAAGCTGAAATGGCCAAGATAAGTAGGAGCTACAACTCACGCCGGGACCCACACACCCATCTGTTATTGCGATTTCCTCTCTGGTTCCTCAAGAGCGGTAAATAGCAGCCCCCCTCACACCGTTTCCCCAACCTTCAACCAGCACCTCCACCTCTCCAACCCCTCCTTTATCAACTCCCCACTTTCTTCTGGAGATCTCTGTCACTTTAATCCAGCCAGTCTGTGGCTGGTTAACAAGGAAATCCTGTGTCAATTATCACCAGGCACTTCCTGCTGGGCGAGCAATGGCGAATCAAAGTGGTCTGAGAGTCTTTCACACCAGAGGGAAGCAGCAGGCCTAATTAAATGGAGCCTATGTCCCGCCGGCAGCTCGTAGCTTCAGCCACAGATCACCGGGCCCTCGATAACCCCCACCTCTCACCGGCCGATTGTTTTGATTGGGTGGAGCCGCGCTGCTCAGGTTTCCCCACAGGCCTTTAAGGAGGGTGATACTGGACTTAGGGAAAGTGATGGATGAATATTTAGATGTGGAGGAGGCATGTGTGAAAGGGAGATCAGGACAATTTGTCCACCATGATATGGATGGTGACAGAGAGGAGGGGCAAAGCGCTTGACTTTTTTGCCTATTTTTTAGGCCATTGCATCTACTCACTTCCTCTGGTCGCTTTGATATGGCAGACTGCTGCATGTGCTGGTTGTGTTGATCCAAACTAACTGGAATCGCATCTCGGGTGTTGTCATTCATCCTGATTAATTTAAGAAAAGACATTAGAGGATAAACACATTGTTTTAAAACACTGGTACATTTGCTTTTTTTGTTTTTTACATTGATTTTGGGTCTTGTAATGGGTTCTTTAAGTGTGTAGTGGAAAAAAAGTTCACTAAGTAAATTGCACTTAGAAACAAGGCATTACCTTTCTTCCGTATCCATATCTGCAGGTTTATACAGAGGGATTTGTTCAAGGTAGTTTATTTTTTTATAAATAATAATTTAAGATCATGTTAACCTTAAATAAAAGTGTTTACAAAAAAACAACAACACTTGAAAGAAGTTTTTGCTGGGATACCATTGAGCAATAGCATTAAATGCTAGTTAATTGGGATTTAAAAAAATGAACTTTAACAGTCCCTGAGAACACAGTTTAATTTAGCATTAAACTATAATATATAAATCTAGGTTTGTCAAACATGTGTATAAACCTGTTTTAACGATAAAATAACCATAACAATTATCCTCGTGGTTTTCCAACAATATAAAAACTTTATTATTTAACATTTAAAAGTAAAAAAAGGACTACTAGAATTACTATTTTTACTAATTGAAATTATATGTTGTTTTTTCTATTTGCCTTTTTTCCCTTGAAATAAGGCACATGCAAAAAAAGGATAAATAAATAAATAAATATATAACTTCTTTGTGTTTTTTTAGTGTGCAGCAGATGAAAAAAAATCTAAATAACCCTTTTCAACTTTAAATAACCCTTTTGTGAAACAGAAAAGCCATTTGTAATTGTGTTAAACCTAGATCCA
>CAIGQZ010001313.1:21465149-21491588 GCA_903798205.1 Danio tinwini | reverse complement strand
ATGTGTATGTATATGTATATTGATCAGCATATGAGTATACCCTATTTTAAAAAAAATATTATTTTATCCATTACTCAGTGAATATAGGCTATGTATTTTAATGCATTTAAACAAAACAGATTTATTAAACAGGTAGATTTGTTAAAATAATATTTTAGTCACAGAACATCTTTAGAAATAGAAAGTCACTACATTTAAATTCATGCAAAATATTTCATTTCATTTCATTATTTTTTTTTATATTTTCTTGTTTCTCTTGATTTAGCTATTTTTGTATTTATTATGTTTCTGTAACATAAATTTGGACTACAAATTTTTGAACCATTATTGTAAGTTATTTTGTTAGATAAGCTCCAGATTTGGTTTCAGTACTGACCAATCTAATGTATATACACAAAAATAATATTGTATAATATTATTGGGGGTGTAATCATATATTCTGAGCACTAAATATATATATATATATATATATATATATATATATATATGTATATATATATATATATATATATATAAATACCTCTTGATTTGCTTCAAGACTGCTCAGAACTTTTCTTTGAAGCACAAAAAGCTAGCCAATAATATCTGTGTTTGTGTGTGTGTGTATAAATATGCCTCTGGCAGTATGACCCTCCAATATGCAGAAAATAGGAATTCTTAGATACGTTTCAAGTGGCTGTTTATAAACCTTTGACTTCAGGTTCAAACCACTATTTATCATCCTATCAGTCTGTGGGGTCAGAATGTGTCCCGCTGCCTTTACTTGTAGCAGCCGCTTCACTGAGGACTGTCATTTACAGAAATAGAGTCGGCTGCATAATGTCAGATTATGCCACCCCCCCTCGTGTCACCACTCGAAAAGCTCTATTTATGACTCCATATATCTATTTATGAGCCCATCTGAAAGTTTAAACTGTTGAAATGAATCATTTAAATGGTGCCAACATCTCGGTCTGATAGAAGCCGAAAGCGGGAACTGTATCTCCAGAAGCATTAAAAGTCTTGGAGTTGAAAATTGAAAACGGTAAAGGAAGCCACTATATAACTCGTCCGACCCATGTTCCCAAGACACATTCTCTCCATAAATGAATCGAGCTCTAAAAATTGAGACGTGCAAACAACTTTCATGATCCAAACAGTCGCCGAAAGTATATAAACACACACACATGTGCGCACACACACACACACACACACACACACACACACACACACACACACACACACACAAAAACTGTGTCAGGGCTCTCGGTATATTCCCAATTCCATATTCTGTCATCTCTTCACCTTTTGCATTTCCATATGGAGAAGCAAAGACAGGGGAAGTGGGAAAAACCAATTTACCCAGCGAGCGACATCATCTGCCGGGGCGTTTATCTCTGACACACCACCCCTCGGTCCACTGTTGACAGTACATGATATTCCATTAATCTGCCTAATGAAAATTTAACCAGTGTTATAAACAAATAATTGGCCATTATCCTCTCAAAGATCCCGAATAAATTACTTGGGCCTTTCTTTTTTTTCCTAGCAGAAGGAGGAGGGAGAGAGAGAGAGAGCTTTAGCGAGCGAGAGACGACCGTCCTGATTGATGTTGGAATAAACGCGTAGGGTTCCCTCCGCCGCTGCGAGTGGGCTTCGGCTAAGCCTGTGATTGACTTAATGAGAGTCTTTGGGGTGAGTAAATGTTCCAAATTGCTCAGTCATTAGCTTTTGCGCGGCTGTCTGAAGATACCCCCGATCTGCTGCGCTGGGTCGACTCCTCTTGTACCAGTCCGCCTGCAATTACATTTTCATTTAGAGCAAACCTCTGAAGTCCGATAGCCAGGCCCCCTTTTCATTATGCTGGCCTTCTTTTTCTCTTTTTTTTATCTAAATGGTGTGAAATGTCTCTTCATTTAGACCAATTAAAGTTGAAAAAGACGCCACTGTAATGAATTATCATACAAATTATTTACTTAATGCTGCCATCTCACTCGCTCTCTACTCTCATCTCGTCCGACGCTTCCCATCAGGGATGCAGGGCATGGATGGAGAGAGAGAGAGAGACAGAGAAAAAGAGAGAGACGGCGATAAGAAAGAAGTGCGTTTGGCCTGCCGAGACCACATTAATGTCTCTCGGCTTTTTAGTGGATGCTCTTCGCAGACTGTGTTTTATGACTGCAGTACGTGGAAAGCGGTGAATATTACTCCACCGTTATAGAGGTGATGAGGACGAGGCATTGTATGAGCTGGGGAATATAAGGACATTAAAACTCATTTCAGGAATTTGATTTCAGTGCTCAACTAACCTCCTTTAATTAAGAAGCTTATGCTTTTAAATTAACTCCACTTGATTGATGGAGACAGACGTTGGCTGTCGGAGGCAGGGGAGAGGATATTCCTATATGTCTTCGGAGGCTTCGCAAACACTGTGACAGTTTGAGGCTATTACAGTCTCCACATCACTTACTACTTTCACTGTCGTTCTCTCTAGATCTCGGACTAGTCCCTTCAAACCGTCAAATTTGACTATTTTTAAACAGCCCTATGTCGTTGTGATGTATTTGGGGTCTGAGAGAGCTAATGGCCTGTTTAAAAGGATAAGTTTGATACTTGAAGACGTTTTCTGATCTAATGAAGGTGATAAACAATGTAAAAACTTGACGATGCCCTAAAAAGTTATCCATTAGAAAGATATAAAGAGATAACCTATTTCAACATCCACATTAAAGAGCCCCTATTTTGGGTTTTCAAAAAAAATAACCTTCCATGCAGTGTGTAACACAACTCTAAGTGAATGAAAACATCCAGCTGAGGTTTAAGTCTGAAAGTTCACCATGATTAAAACTATTGCTTCTTTAACAAAATAGTCAACTCAGAGTCGAATAAATGAATTGTGTTGGGTTCGGATCATTTGCTTGAACGCGTCGAAGTTGATATGGTACATCATCAAATATGAAGTGCTGAATCCAGTAAAACGTGAACACGCATTTTCCTTCAGACACTTGCGGAGTGCAGGGTATCACGAGACTGATCATGTCATCATGAAGATGACAAACACTAATAGATGGAGAGTTGGCTGTGGGAAATAAAGGGTTAAAGTTTATTTTCATGACAATACCACAGTATAGCCAACTGTGTGCTTTGTTTGTTCCTGTCATTTTTCAGATTTTTGATACAATAACGTATGCTGCAGCATGGGATTCATCGGCCGTTTGCTATTAAAGTACAGAAAGGAGCAGCAAAGACTACCAGTACTTTGTCAGATTTGACAGGGACTTTGTCAGTAACTGTTACAGTTCATATAGACCAGTTTCTTTCTTCCTCCGGATCATAACATATAAGTATAATTAAAATTGTTGCCTCATTTTCTGTAGTTTGCAAAATATGTATTTAATTGTGTGTTGTAACTTGTAATCACTCCGTGCGGCTTGTAATCACTTATCTGTTATAGATCAGTGCTTGTACTGTACCTCTCATATTAAATCTTATCGGGGCTATTCACATATAGCTTCCAAAATCATGTTAATAACCCGATGCGTGCTTCTTCCATTATCGATATAAATGCGTTTCTGAACTTGCGATCGCGCTGAACCCATTTGATTAATTACAACAGACCAGGTCATCAGACCATTCAACGCAGATTAGCTTTGCGCTAGCGAAGGGTTTAGGAACAAAAGAATTGCTGAACGAATCACATAGGAGTCGTTGGGATAATTAGGTAAAATTACAGTAAGTGCATAGTATAAGACAATGAAAGTGTTTTTTGATCTTGCATGCATATCAGCCTGTTGTTGAAGACCCCCAAAATCAAAATATGCCCTTTTATAATGCAACATAGGGGCTTTTTAAATCAAAAATAGAAAAGTGATGTGTATGTGATGTACAGTAGAAGACAAAAGCATTAACTCTCCTGTGAAACTGTTTCTCAAGTGATCTGTAACAGAGCAAGGCCATTTTCACTTTTTTGCAATTAGAATTTTTTTTTGTTTTGTACAGAGTAAAATATATATTTTTATTGTTTATTTTTTTTCCTGTCAATATTATTAACCTCCTTAATATATATTGTTTGATTGGATACTAAACAATCCACTTTCGTTTGATGACTTGCTTAATTATTTAACCTAGTTAAGCTTTTAAATTGCACTTGAAGCTGAATACTAGTATCTTGCTGAATAAATAGCTCTCATCATGGCAAAAACAAAATAAATTAGTAATTAAAACTATTATAGTTAAAAATGTGTTAAAATCTCTGTTAAACAGCACTATATTTGAAAGAGAATTAAATTTCACACAAGGGCTAGTCATGTTATATGAATGAATTAATATATAATCATATTTATTCAGTGTAATTTATGTAAAAAATTATACCAGCTTTTTTTTACATGCACCTAATCTGTAATCAATCGATCAATCAATCAATCAATCAATCAATCAATCAATCAATCAATCAATCAATCAATCAATCAATCATACCAGAAACTTCTGGAAACTTCTACTTGACTAAAGAAGCAGCAAAACCTTTTATGCACTCGATGCTTTTTTCTCATTATACATATTGTCTTACTAGTTGGTCACACACACACACACACACACACACACACACACACACACACACACCAGTAAAACAGTTGAATCACTTTATAAATAGACATGTAAGAATTTGATCAGAAGACTTTTAGGTATCATCTTTGTAATATAATACAAAAACATTATTTATTGAGCTTTGATAATAAGAAATATTTGGCTGACGCACACAGAAGAATAATAACGGTAGAGCAACACTGTCTATTACTAGAGGAGACTATGCAGTTTAGACGTACAACTTTTGCATGGTCAGTCTTCTCAGTTAGAGCCAGTCATTTCTGGAACACACTTCCTATTGATTTAAGGGCAGTGGTGGAAAGAGTACTGAAACATCTGAATTAAGTAAAAGTACCATTACTTGCCTAAAAATGTAGTGAAAGTAGAGTAAAAGTATCTGTTTTAAATATTACTCAAAGTATGAGTAAAAAGTAGCTCTTTTAAAAGTACTCTAGTGAGTAGTGAATATTATGCTGTGAAAAACTGATACATGTACTGTAGTTTACATGTGTGTAAACGTAACATTCTGTAGTGCATTTAGTTATTAGCCAGCAGGCACACAACATCATAAGATGTTAATATTAGGTTAAATTTAGGTTGTGATGTCAGGTGACCATAATTCAAGGTCCAGGCAGCCTCTAAGGATAATGTTATTTTGACGTTCAATAACGTCAAATGACATCAATATTTGATCGATTTTAGGTTGTGTTGGAAAGTGACCATAATTGAACATCAAACCAACATCTTAAACCAACGTCATATTGACGTCAAATACTGACTTTTACTCATCAGGTACAGTATGGCAACCAAAATCCAACATCTGATAGACGCCATATTGGTAACGACCACACAACAGCAAGCTAAAACATTATTAAACGTTGATATTTGGTTGATTTTAGGTTGAAAGTTGGACACTGATATCGACCTGACACTGAGTTCTGACATCAACCTGATTTTCATTTCCAAACAAAATGCAACGTCCCCACAATGTTGGCGTACAACGTCAATGTAACATCATGCTGATGTCTTGTGCCTGCTGGGTGTTTAGGGCCATTTTGGTCATCATACAGTAAACATCCATCATCCTCTCATCAGTGACATGCATCTAAACAGTCTCTAGGTCTTTGCGTGTGACAATTTTGGACATTTTCTTGAACACTTTTAATGCTTCCAAACATTTTACTGCAATTATAAATTAAAAAGTACATATTTTTAAAACTACTTAGTAAATTACAATTTCTTAGAAGAAACTTTGACTATTTGTAATTTGTTACACCACTGTTTGAGGGGTATTGCACATTATTCAACATTTTAATACAAGTTAAAGAAATGGCTAAAAGCCAATAACGTTTGCCATCATGTGTAATTCTTTTCTCTAGCTTTTTATGAAATTCTTTGCCAATTGTTTTGCCTTTTTAGTGTATAAAACTTGACTGTTATTGTATGTGTAAAAAATGTTTTTTTTTTATTTTATTTTAGGTTGCCTTTTTAAAATCTAGCTGGGGACAACATGAAAATTAGCCCTTGTGGCTAACTCTGGCTTATTTACAGTTTTACTGATGAAGCAATAATGAGCATTGTCCCTGTTAAGTAAAATAAAATTGAAATGTCACATTTCAAACAGGGGGTTAGTTCAATCATTTGAATTTATAAATATTTCTCCATTCATAACGTCCATCTTATTGGACGATTGTGATCCATAAATCAAACAGTTCTGTTCTCCAATTCTTCTGAATCCAGTTTGATGTAAAGCTGGTTAACACTGGGCACCACTGATTGAGCTGAAGTGGCTTGTCACCATGGCGACAGCAGCTTCAGTGTCATGCCAAGCCTCTGTATACTGGAGGGTTTAGAGAGGGCACCACCAACGATTCCCTGCTCTAAAGCCCTAAATACTCCCATTCTATGGCTTACAACTTTATTCCAAACAAACCGCCTGCCTCATTCTCTGCACATAATGACAGATATCATTTCTGACTGGGGTTCCTTGGGCTATCACATAAAAAGATCATAATAAACCTAGGCAAGTGGCACATCACAAATTTTACAGGAGGTGTCAAGCTGTTATTAGTCCTCCCGGGCAATAACGTTAAGTGCTGGGTGATTTGCACTAATCGCTATGAAATCAGCCACTGTGCTAAAGTGCCACTTCCGCCACTGCTTCTGCACAGCGTCTGTTCAGCATCAGCCTGTATTCATTCTGACAGCTAATAATACAAATGCCAGATTACTCCTGCAGCGAACATCCAACAGGGGCACCATTTCTCCACTGCTGAAAACACATCACAGGTCACCTATCGGCCTTTTGGTGGTTTTTAAAAGCATGTTTTTAAATGTAAGCATTGCTTTTAATGATTATAGAATGCGGTCAGAAAGTTAATACGTTTAAGGATCTTTGACTGCAAATAGCATGATTAACTGATGTACTGAAAATAATTTAATTGATGTTGTTCCAAAACTGTCTGACTTTTAAATTAAGATATATCCTTAGTCTGGGATACAAAACATTATATTTTTACAAAGCAATGGAAAGTTTGGAAGAACAACAATTGAATATTGCATTATATTACACGCCATTAACACCTGGTGTTACTGCAAAATGCATTATCATCAACCAGTTTAGTGTACATATCGATGGAGCTTAAAATACTTGACGTTTGGTAACTTTTGATTACTTTAAGAGATAAAAAGATAACTGAAAACTATTCAAATGCAGCACAGTGTAAGACCAACAAACAGACATTCCATCATTTACACCCTCATGACACTGTTTCTCAATATGCATTCTTCAGCGATCTTGCGTCCTGGTGTTCTCGTGTAACATCATCATCAACTGCCAAAGTTCAGTTCCAAAACTCAAGACCGCAAGAACAGAGAATGCGTGAAACTTCCCAGATGTGTTCTTGATATCGAGAATGCATTGATGCAGACTTAAGCGCAAAACTCTCTCGAGACGTCCCAGTAGTCATTGCAGCCTAATAAAGGAGGTATTAAACATATAATAAAGGAGATATAAAACACGTGTAGGTCATGTGACAAGTAGGAAGAACCAGGGAAGAACGCTGCATCTCTTTTCTCACAGGATGCATTCTCTGTTCTTGCGTTCTCCTGAGTTTGTTCTTCCGAGGTAACTTGGCAAGTTTCCACAAGAACGCAAGTCCATTCTCTGCGTTCTCCACAACAGTGGTCAGTGAAATAACTTGAAACTGAAAAAAATATTTGATAAAAAAATTACTGAAAATAAACTAATGAAAATAAGATATTGCTTTCGATGCGCCATGGTGGCGCACTGGGTAGCACGATTGTCTCACAGCAAGAAGGTCGCTGGTTCAAGCCCCAGCTGGGTTAGTTGGCATATCTGTGTGGAGTTTGCATGTTCCCCCCTCTTCGCGTGGGTTTCCTCCGGGTGCTCCGATTTCCCCCACAAGTGAATAAGCTAAACTGGCCGTAGTGTATGAGTGGGAATGCAAAAGTGTATGGGTGTTTCCCAGTGTTGGGTTGCGGCTGGAAGGGCATCCATGCTGGATAAGTTGGCAGTTCATTCCACTGTGGCAATCCCTGATGAATAACGAACTAAGCCGAAAAAGAAAATGAATGACTGAATTATGCTTTCAAATTGTGGCTCAACAGAAGCATTAAAAAGGCAAACTAATGAACCCAGTCTTGACAAAAATAAAGGGTACCAACAATTTTATACATGTCTGTGTGTGAGTGTGTGTGTGTGTGTGTGTGTGTGTGTGTGTGTGTGTGTGTGTGTGAGACTCATTTTAGAATTGCAAGTTAATTTCAAGAATTTTTTTATTCGTTTTTCTTGAGCTAAAATGATGTGTACATCTTTAATTCTATTTAAATAAACAAATGTATCATTTAGAGTAAACTGAATCCATTATTAATGTAAAATCATGCAAAATACTTAAACGAAACTGGGAACATTTGATTCTGACATTTTTTTTTTACCATTTTGTGCTTTGGCTCAAAATGCTAACCTCAAACCAGATACCACATGGCATGTCTAAAACATAATTTTATGTCATAATATAATTGCTTTTTAAAGCATAAATGAAAAATTCACTCAACGATCACAATAACAGAGTTGACAAATAATCTATAGTGGCGTACTCTAAACATTTTGCACACATTAATGAATGATAAAAGTATAAAGGACACGCTTCAATGACTTCCATCATTTCCTATCAGAGAAAGTGACATCACTTGGTGCAAGTCACATGCTTTTTATATCAGTAATTTAAAGATTGTTATGCTTTTTATAAAGATGTAACAGAGTTGACTGGAAGGGACAAACACAAAACTATATATTTTTTATTACTGAAATAACAAATAATACAGGAAATAGCTGTTTTATGCAATTGTTTATATAACTTAGTAGAGTAAACACACATATATGAAAATTTGATTTAATTATTTAATGGGAGCTCACAAGAGTCTTTAAGTTAATATTAAAGGCTATTAAGGGCTCAACAGGCTAATAACATTTTTGCTGCTGTCGAGGTTAAGGTTAGGTGCAAGTTTAGTAATATATGTCGATTTAAGGGCTGATTAAAATCAACAGTGTAATTATAGATGTATCTACAGAAAGTAAGGTAACACTATAATAACAACACATTATGAATCATTCATTAAGCATTAGCAACTAGTTAATTCATTATTTGTTAAACATTAACTTTATATTAACAGATGTTAGTAAGCAGTTCATAACTGCAGATACAAATGCTCTATTCTTGACTTACAAGCGCACGTATAATCAGTTATTTGAGAGAAATTGCTTTTTCTATTTGAAAGAAATTGCTATTAATTAGCTATTCAAATTAAAATTCATATATCTTATTTATCAGGCATATAATAATAGTTACTTTGTATGTTAATAAAAGCTTTATTACTTTCACTTCATCCAGATTTGTGACCTAATCTATGAGGGCTATTCATGCTTTGTAAATCCCTTATAAATGACCATTAAAGGCTCAGTTATACTCTAAAAAGGAAAAATTGTTGTTATTAATTTATGAAAGTATGACTTTTTTAAATTAACTTCTATTCATTTGCTAAATAACATTGAAATGATTTCATAATATATTGTTAAATTATTATATTGTTGTTGTATTGTCCAATTTTAGGTTATATTTTGACATTCCTGTTATTCGCCAATGTTTAAACTTTACAGTAATTTTACTTTTTAGATAAGATTGCAAAGATGTATTGTTCGTATGATACCGAGCCTTTGATTGATCTTTTATTGTCCTCACTTTAGATTAGGTCAGAAAATGAGATGAAGTTGAGTTAATTAAGCATTTATTAACATACAAATTAACTATTAGTATGTGCCTGAATGATAACATAAATGTTGATTTGAATAGTTTATTAATCATTTACTAACTCATTCTGAATGATCCTAACACCCATAACTACTCTTAAATACAAATGATTTGTAAAAAATGCAATACTGATTCATTTTTCATGACAAAATTAAGTAACAAAGCATGAAAGTACAATTATTAAGCAGATTTTAAATGTGCTTATAAGTCAAGAATAGGGTATTTGTATCTGCAGTTATAAAGTGCTCACTAACGTCTATTAATGTAGAGGTAATGCTTAACAAATAATCAATTCACTATTTGCTAATGCTTAAGAGATGATTCATAGTGTGCATAGTGTGTAGTTATTATAGTGTTACCGAATGAAATTACAAATGTAATTGCATACAATTATTAAAATGTATACAATGCAAAAAAAGTTCACACTTTATGGTGGCACAGTGTTACTATAGATTTAGGAAATGGACACTAAATAAAAACATGGCCCTATGGTTGAAATGAGGGTTAGGATTTGGGTTAGTTACATAATTGATTGGTATTGGTTTAGCATGTAACGTGTTACAAGGAAACTGTAAAATAAAATGCTACCTGAAAATATTAATGTTCACAATAAGTGCACTATATCAAATTATTTGGCATGAAACAGAAGTTAAGATTCTCTTTTTTTTTTCTATTTTGTGCTGGACATACATTTACCGGTCTTGAAATGAGAAAAAAATGTAGGGCGGTACATGCTTTCTTTTTTTGGAAACTGATTAAACTGTTGGAAGATAGGTGTTGCTAACAAAACAAATGAAGACTGACAAATTTATGAAGGCAGAGCATTTCAATCCAATTCATCTTTATTTCTATAGTGCTTTTACAATATAGATTGTGTCAAAGCAGAAACAAGACATTTTCTTATAGCCCCACCCAAAAGCCCTTCCATGTGACCAGAAGTGAAGTAAAGTCATTTCGAGGTGGGATGTAAGGTTATGATATTTGATTAAAGATTATGAGGACAAATGACTTTTTTTTTTACAAAACAATAAAGTGCACAGATAAATTGTTTATAACAAACACTACCATATATATAAAAATTAGAAGAGTACAAATTTATTTAATTATTACCTTAACATAAATAAAGTATTTAGGAATTCTTAATCAAATCTGGGTGACGCAGTGGCGCAGTAGGTAGTGCTGTCGCCTCAACAGCAAGAAGGTCGCTGGTTTGAGCCTCGGCTGGGTTAGTTGGCGTTTCTGTGTGGAGTTTGCATGTTCTCCCTGCGTTCGCGTGGGTTTCCTCCGGGTGCTCAGGTTTCCCCCACAGTCCAAAGACATGTGGTACAGATGAATTGGGTAAGCTAAATTGTCCGTATTGTATGAGTGTGAATGAGTGTGTGTAAATGTTTCCCAGAGATGGGTTGCAGCTGGAAGGGCATCCGCTGAGTAAAAACGTGCTGGATCAGTTGGCGGTTCATTCCGCTGTGGCGACCCCAGATTAATAAAGGGACTAAGCCGAAAAGAAAATGAATGAATGAATAAATGAATGAATGAATGAATAAATCAAATCTGAATAAGAGAATTGACCAAATATCATCCCTTTAGTCTGGTCAAACTGTCTTTGATTTGGTTAATGGAGTTTTGTCGTGGGTGTCTAAACAGGATTCAGAAAAGTTGCCGGTAATCAGGGCTAAGTCCCACCTAAACACTGTGTAATTAAATTGTTGACATGCATAATTGCTCACCAATTAGAAGCCTGATGCACTTGACTCTGCTTTCAGGGTCAGTCTGTAGGGTGGCGAGCATCCAGTCAAGCAGATGCGTGTTTGCACTACTGCGCAGAGCTGTCTGTGACGCCTCTTGATAGCAGTGCACATAAAGCAAGGCTGCATGCTGTCTTCAGCAGATGTATGCTAATTGTTAGCTGAGTGTGGACAACTGATCCAAAAGCAAACATCAGTCACACCGATAAACAAACACAATACTAGCTGTCTGAGGAGTACTGCCTGTGTTGTTGTCATTCACATTAAGGTGTGGTTAGGCTTTATCTGGGTCTGTCGGCTCAGATTAGAAGGACTTCATGATGGAGATTTTTGTAACAAACCAAATTTGTGGCTTTTAGATTTAAACTTGGCATGTACTAAACATGTGTCCTTGTTAGTGTGCTATAAGTGTTATTGCTAATTAATTATGTGTGTACATTGTAAAAAAATAAAATTAAATAAAATTAGTAAATATGCCAAATATTACTGCAGGATGTGTTATAGGAAAAACAAATTCAGCCATTACTTCAGAATCTCTTGTTTGATTCAGTGTGATGCATATGTGAGCATTATATTTTTTCAGTGCATATCATTTTTTGCAATAATTTTGACCTCTAAATAAATTCTAATCAAATTATCCTAGCTTAGTATATGTTTTTTCTTTGGCTTTTTCAAACATTTCACTTGTACAGATGGAGTTGTTTTGATTGTTGGTATTAGGGTTAGCACTTTATTTTACAATGTATCATTTACTTTAGAACTTCACTCAAAAAATGTTTTTTTTTAGCTTGTTGAAACTACTTATTTAAAATGAGCTGAAACAACACAATTCTTAAGATTTCATTGGGACAACTTAATTTTTTTTATGTTCAATCCACATAAATTTGTTAAAAGTGTTAAGTTAACTTAATCAATTTGTGGTGGGTTAACATGAATGAATTGTGTGGAACCCTGCATTTTTTTACGTTGTAAGAAAAATTTTTGTCAGTTTAGTTGCTAATGAATTCATACAATTTTAGTTATTCAAAAATGTATGATTTAAAAAAAGGAGGTGTGACACTAAAACCTTATTATTGGGGATTAGCAAATTGTACTATAATGTACGCATGAGATGGTACAAATTCATGTGAATTAGCCACTAAATCTAAAAATTACAAATTGGCATGAGATAGCGTTGGTTGTTTTGGTTGTCAAAAAAACAAAAGACAAAACTGCTTTATACAAAAAAAAAAAATTTGTGATGTTAAGATAAATATTCATTATTTGGCACAAAGGTATATGAACAAATATAATTTAATACAAACATATTCAACTTACTTATTAATCCTTATTGCATATAATACCATTTCTATTGTTCACAATATGATGTAAAAATTAATGTAATGTGGAACAAACTACATTGAAAAGACAAAATGGTAACATTTTACAACAACAAATCATTACTTAGTTATGTTAAGTACACTGAAAAAAAAGATTCAAAGATGATTCACTGATTTACTAAATTTAAGTTAAGTGGTTGTAAACGTTTTATTTGAGCTGAATTTAAACAAACAAATTAAGTTGAACATTACTAAATTTAATTAGTTTGTTTAAATTAAACCCATATAAATTGTTTGCAACAATTTTGCAGATATCTTTTTTTTTCAGTGTAACATCACTAATAAAAATACAAATACATATAAAAAGTCTTTATTTCTCAAGTTTATCTCTGGTCTGTTAAATGGGCCATAGAATTAAAAACTGTATAGGCATGGATGTATAATGGCTCGTTTCCACTTTTTCACTTTTATAGCCGACAAAAGGCGTACCGAACCGAACCGTACCGTACCCCTTTTTCGGCACCCTTTTGAAAGGGTACCAAACACGAGTAAGGGTACCTAAAGGCGCAAAGACGCGCAAAAAAACAGGCAGAGAAGCCGGAAAAAAGGAGCACATTATTTTTTTCAGCAAACGTGAACAAACTGCCATGTTTAACTATTATTATCACCTTTTGGACTATTATGAACTCTCTATTGAATGATGGAATTTCTCTCTAACAAGAGGCTGCACATACTACTGAAGATTAAAGACACATTTAATCATGAGAGGTTTGCACTGACTATGGGCTCTATTTTGTGTTGTTTTTATCCTAAATAAGGACTAAATGTATGCTGTGTGTAGTTTTTCTGTAAGTGGTAACATATTGAAGACTGTAAGGGTCTGTATGTGTTTATATACGTTGCATTTATTTATTTGTTTTATATAATTGCAGACGTTACAGTAGGCTATTTCGCACTGTCACTGATAGAAAAGTTAGTAATAAACATTTATACAGAAGTATTTATGTGTGTAAAGCATCTGTTTTGTGAGAAGTGCTTCTCATATGTGAGCGACCCGTACAGCATTACTTTAGTCATTTTCTCGAGCGAAAATGACATCGACTGCACTTTTCTGTCGTACACAATGTCCACCAAAAGGGTACAATTGGTACCCTTTTAGCAGTGGAAACGCAAGCCTGATAAAGGTAAATCTTGTTTGACAAACGACCACAAAAAAACAGATAAAGACGAACATAACACCGAATATGATGTTACACTCTGGAAAATTAATATGTAGGATAAATATTATTTATTTAAATCCCTTTAAAAGTAAAGTCTTTGACTAAAACAGCATTTGATTCTGAAGACAGGGGCAACTTCCTGTCATTAGAAGCTCTCACCACAACCAATTAGTAGATATTTTATTGACAACTTGACTGTTGAAGCTATTATTTTTTCAATAATTTTAATTTTAAACTTACATTGTGTACTATGACAGCAGCAATGCAGGTGCGACGTTATATTATGCAGTGCCTGATAATCAGCGGTTTTCAACCAGTATAACCAATGTGATCACCTGTTTGCACAGGGAGCGTTGCTTGCAACCATGAAGACATTTGTGAAAGATGATTCTCTCACATATTTACATATTTACTTTGGTGCAGATACAAACCGTATCAGTTTGAACCGGAATACACTGAAGTTAGACGATTTTCAGGCACTGCATATTTGCACCTGTGCGATGGTATGGTAACACATAATGTTCAGATATCGTTTTAGAAACAGCACCTTTTAATTTTTTTTGTCATTTTTAGTACACAGTGTTACTACAGAAGTGTCGAGCTTTAAATAGGACAGTTAATGAACTTTGCATTTTTAAGCGATTTGCTAATGGTCTAGTCTAATTCTAGTCTATGCTAAGCTAAGCTAAAAGTGCTCCCGCCAGATGGATGAAGATGGAGAATAGATTGAAAAATGGTAAATGTCAACTGTTTAACTACATAAAAAACCTACATATCTGTACACACACAGTCCTGTAATCTATGATTGTTGTTTTGGTTGCACTGGCACATACAGTACCAATAGACGTAATACACATGTGAACAAAATCAAGTTTTGTAGTTTATATTGAGTCAATGATACTTTTCTTTTCAATAACTTTGAAACTTGCATGTTTTCAAAGGTTAGCATTTTTAGCCCTCCAAACTACATCCATAAATTCTGCATCGTTTCCCTATTTTTGCTGAAAATAGTGCTCCCTTTCTCTGTAAAAATGCCAAACTTCTTCAGTCACTTAGCTTACTTAAACCATGCTTTTGCGAGCTCCATTTTTGAGTGCCACGCCCACATCTCAACATCCAATTAAAATTCTACAATGAAACCCCACCCTTTATTCTTTTTCGGTCATGTCACAAAAACAGATCGTTTATGACTTCCGTTTCATCAAGACTTACCAGTACATCCGTAGTCACCTCCCAGAAGAGCTTCCTGAGCAAATGCGCATGATTTCTGTCATGAGTAGTTGGGTGTATTTATAACTGCACGCACAGCAGAGTTACGTAATTTCGTTTGGCAGATCACATCAGAATTAAAAGCTTTTGTAAACCTGTGTGATCAAATTACTCCCCTGCAATCCCATAACAATGCTTTTGTTTTTCCCCCGTGCTAATGAGCAAGCTCACCTCCAAAATCAATTTAAAAAGTCTGCCGTAGCCTTTGAATGAAGACGAGTAGAACCATTAATTAAAAGTGGAACAGGTTCTTATTTTAGTGGAAAGTGGAAAAATCGCGAGCCTTTGTTGAGGAAAGCCCAGGAGCCAGGCTTTCATTAGCCTACATGCATGGCAGAAGCAATTCATCAACCATAATTTTCTCTCAATGGGGAAAAAAGAAGGGGATGAACCTCAGTACGCTATTTATGGCATTCGACGGAAGTGGGAAAACAGTAATGTGATTAACAGTTATCTACAACATGTTTGAAATGGCCCCTCCTGCAAGTGTTTGGGTCTAGATTAAAAAATAGACTGCAGCAGAAAGAAAGAGAGAGAGAAAAAGCGAGAGGGAGGAAGATTGCTAGATATATTAAAAAAACTGCTTTGCTTTGCAGCACGGTAGCACATTGATGGAGATTTTCCTTCTCGCTTTTTTTCCCAAACGCATTCTGTGTCACATTAAAAGCGGATTTTTTCTCTTCCACCCCCCTTCTCTAAATATCTGTATTTAAATGTGTCTGTCCCTCGATGAAGGCGCGACGAGCGGAGTGTCTGCCTTTGTCCTGCGCCAGAGTATCTCCACGACATATGAACTGCTTTTAGGATTAGCTGAGTGCAGATTTATTTAATGCAACCTCGTGGAGTATTGTTGAAAATCTATTTTGGGAAACGCAGGGCTTGCCAAGCTCTAAGCCTGGTAATATATGCCTGCTACAGTTTAAGAGACTGGGTTCAGGCACCCTCTTTATGCTGGGATCATATGGTTCATGCATAACCATTCAGTTTTTTATAATATCGCTGATAGGACACTGTGCGAAATATCCCCCTAATGCAATCCCTCCGGTCACTTGTTTGTCCTGTCTGTTTAAATATTTGGCATGCTGAAAATGTTTGAGATGTTCGGTTGATGCGCTACTGTGCATGCATATGCATCGGGAGGTGTTTAAGAGACGTGGCTGTACAGCGAACAATGGAGGAAAACATGTGAGAGAAAACAAAAGACAAATTGCTTTATGTAAAATGTGTATTTTGAAGTAAAAGGCTCAATATTTGGCATATATGTTTGTAAAATATAATTGGTAACACTTTACAATAAGGTTCATTAATTAATGTTAGTTAATGCATTTACTAACATGAACAAACAATGAACAATACATTTACTACTGCCTTTGTTCATGTTAGTTAACATTAGTTAATAAAAATACGGTTGTTCATTGTTAGTTCATGTTAATTCACAGTGCATTAACTAATGTTCACAAGCATGAACTTGGATGTTAATAATGCATTAGTGAATGTTGAATTATGATTAATAAATGCTTTTCAAGTGTTGTTCATGATTAGCTCATGTTAGTAAATGCATTAATTAATGAACCTTATTGTAAAGTGTTACCATATAATTTAATAGAAACACATTCAACTGAATACCGATATTCCTATTGTTCTTCCCCAAATATGGCGAAAATGTGTGAAATATGGACTAAATTCTACACTGACAAACCAAATGTTACATTTGTGCATAATTTACAAAAAATGAAACAAAAAAGTCTCTAAATTTAAGTAAACTAACACAATATTCATTGTTATTTTGTAATCTCAGCTCTATTAGAATAAACACACTGTAAAAATTTTCAGATTTCAACAACTGTAGTTATTGTAATTGTTCACAGTAAATTACATTAGTATCACTTTACAGCATATAACTGTAAAAATTCACAGTAATATTTTGTATTCATAATTTCATTGTGAATTTAAGGCAGGTAGCATGACTACAGCAAATTACTGTTAAAAGGGGTATATCTTTTCCATGTTAGTTATAGGAATTCAAACTTTTTTATTTTATTCAACATATAGAAATGAATATAAATGAACTTTTATGCTAGTATTGGCACTTTTTTATATTTAGAAATAGCAGAATGTTATTGTAACCCCAAAAACGATTTGGTTACCAACATATATTTGGTTGTGCTGCACCTTTATTCAATTAATTTAATAATGCATTGACATATGTTGAATTTATCAATAAATACGATTTTTATATGTTTTTAGAAGAACACGTTATTTTACAATGTCTTTGTTAGTATTGCAGTAACATCAGGGATCTTCTTTATCACTATAAATAAAAAATACAATTAATATTATAACAAAATAAAGTTTTTATATATGACTAATAAAACATATTTTAATTTAGCTATAGCTGCCAAGGAAATTACATTACACCTAAAAAAAAATTATATATATATATATATATATATATATATATATATACACATAAAGATGTGTAACGTGTAAATCTAAAATAGTAATTAACAAATAAAAACTAAATTAATTAAATAACTTATTAACAAATCAATTAGAAGCACAACAATATGTCAATGCTATTAAAATAAACCCATTACTTACATTTGCAAGAAGTAGAAGTTATTGCAAGGGTGCGAATTACAGGGGGGTTTGGGGGGGATTGAGCCCTCTAATTAATGCTTGATCCTCCCTGAAGGACAAAACAAAACAACATAAATGGGGGGTCAGCTCTCTAAATAATGAGGAATAGTTTGCACTGATCTGTATCTTAAATACTAATATTACTAACTAAAATAAAAGATTATATAAATATACATTTGACCCTCCTATAATAGATTATACCATTGTGGATTCATAATTTCGCCAATCAGTCTACGCTAATAGACATGGTAGGCGTTTACAAGACACTTTTCTTGTAAAATAGGTGTTTGTTTCTACAGCCTAAAAGTAAAGTAAAATTTGATGAAGATTTTGTATAGTTTGACCTATACAAAACCCCCTGAAATAGCTGATCAGAGAATATTGTAGGTCAGAATACACAAAAATATCCCACAAAACACTGAAAACTCAAATATGTTTTATTAATAAAATATGTCATTTAAATAAATACATACATTTGATTCACTGAAGGTTGTATTACACAAAATAACATTATAGAGAAAGTTGACCCCCCCTGATCGTCAATCATTTGCACCCTGGTTATTGCACCACCATTTTTCATTACTCATTGTGTAATTACACATTAACAACAATTACAAAATAAAATTAAACTGCATTTGTCCAACAGAACCTTATCATAAAGTCTTACAACATTTTTCTTTAAATAGATATTATATATCATATTATATAAGATATTATATCGATCTGAAATCACAAAACATGTACAGCACGAGCAATAGTCGAACACAATCAAACTGAAGGCAAACCCTCAGAAAAGCATTCCCCCAACTACATGTCCCATGAAGCGTCGGGATGAGGCGTTTGGGCTCATTCTCCACACAGTGTAATGTGGGCACAGTGACAGCAGACAGACAATAGCGGGCCGCCGGGGGGAACACAGCGCCACACAAAGGCGGAGGACATGAGCTTTGCACGCAAGACACGCTAAACCCGACGGCTTTATCACAAGTGTGAAAGACAGGGGCCAGACTTCAAACGTGATTTTCCTCAGCGTGACGAAAGCACTCTTCAAACATCGCCCGTACCTCTCTCTCCTACTGCCCGTGTGGAGCTGGAGGAGAAAACCGGCCATTTCTGTTGAAAATAAGCTGTGTGATTGACAATGAGGAGGGAGTGGGCTTAGAAAGTGGAGTGAGGGCTTTGTACTGTGCGTTTGGGTATGTTAAAATGATGCTGTTGATTGAGTTCTTGAAAATTGTTTTTGCACCATCTATATGAGACGGTAACCTGAAAATTCTGTCATTTATTTCACCTCATGTTGTTGTAAAACTGAGTTTGTTTCTCTAGGATTTAATAATATATATATATATATTGAATAATTGTGAATATAGTACATTATATTGAAGGATTATTATAAATCATATTTTGGCACTTGAAAAAAATTATGTTTGTGGTGATCTAGCCCAAACATTCATTTATTCATTAATTTTCTTTTCGGCTTAGTCTCTTTATTAATCTGGAGTTGCCACAGCGGAATGAACCGCCAACTGATCCAGCACGTTTTTACGCAGCGGATGCCCTTCCAGCTGCAACCCATCTCTGGGAAACATTTACACACACTCATTTACACTCATACAATACGGACAATTTAGCTTACCCAATTCATCTGTACCACATGTCTTTGGACTGTAGGGGAAACCGGAGCACCCGGAGGAAACCCACGCGAATGCAGGGAGAACATGCAAACTCCACACAGAAAAGCCAACTGACCCAGCCAAGGCTCGAACTAGCGACCAAACATCTTCCTTTAAAATATCTATTTTGCAGAATAAAGGTTTGGAAGGTTATAGGTTTGAGAAAAGAAAATAAATAAATACAAATTGTTTCATTTGTGAATTATGCCTGTAAAATGTTTGGAGAATATATATATATATTTAAAACAATTATAATATAATATAAATAAAAATAAGATTTACACAAATAAAGAATGCAATAAGTAAACAATTATTGCAAAAAATATGATAAAGTATTATTATGAAAATAAATAATGCAAAATGTAATTCATTTATTAAATAAATAAATACAATAATTAGTTAATAAATAATAATAATAAAAAAAATCTTAAAATATTGAAACAGTGAATGTGGCAAGACATGCAGTATATGTAGGTAACTTGGATGAACTAAATTGGCCATATTGTATGAGTGTGAATGCGTGTTTTTGTGTTTCCCAGTACTGGGTTGCAGCTGGAAGGGCATCCGCTGTGTAAAACATATGCTGGATAAGTTGGCGGTTCATTCTGCTGTGGTGACCCCTGATGAATAAAGGGACTGAGCTGAAGGAAATGAAATTAAAAATTAAATAACTAAATGTTAGATTAAAGAACAAATAAACACTAATCAGTTAGTAATAATAATAATAATAATAATAATAATAATAATAATAATAATAATAATAATAATAAATTCTTAATATTGAAACAGGAAATGTGGCAAAATGGCAAAAAAGTATTATTTATATTATTTATATTTTTATCAATTTTATTATTTTATTTATTCAGTAAAACTGCATATTGTGACAAAGTAACAAAAATGTACATACTGTATTTATATATAAATATGGTACTTTATGTATTAATTTTATTGTATTGCATTGTTATTCATATTTTTATTATTAATTTTTACTAGTTTATTTTTATCTAATTAGTGTATATTTTAATCTATAAAGGGCTACTTTCCTCTTACTTGAGAAAGAATGAAAAGCATCTTTATTTCTTTTATATTTATGGTTGTTTGTTTTTCCCAAAGCAATAATTGGCACTAACTTTTCATAGACCATAATAATAAAATAATAATAGCCAATCAGTGCAGTGACAAAATGATCCAAGAAATTTAATTATATAAGGATCAGTGGATATGCATAGTGATATATAGCCTTTCATAAAGTTAATTTAAAAATATTTTTAATGTATAATTAATGCCTGAGTTGTCCTTAATCAAAAACATCATTGTGTTCATTTTAAGCAGAAAAAACCCAAGACATTTCCCCTCCATAACATATGTCATAAACATATGAGTTTTATATCTGTAACCCTGGTTCTTAAACTTTTTTCTTCTATGCTACTCATTACTATAGCAAACAAAGGTACTCAGCAAGCAATTTCCAGGATCATCAGTACCTCATCCTTGAAAACAAGTGCTCTAAGCATCCCTCATTATATTAGCTTTAATTTCACAGACTTCAAGGGGAGCTCGAGGCTTGTCAAAATATCTGCTCTCTGGCTAGGAAGCACACAAAGTTCAATCAATTAGTTTGTGATTATTATTACTACTGTTGTTATTACTAGTCCCACTAGCCAGACTGTTATGGTAACCCCAGACACAGCCCATAATACTAATCCTCAACCTCTCCATGACCCTAACCTTTACACCTTTTAATCAAAATCATATTTTGCAGAGAAGGACAAAATATTGACATGTTATTTCTTAATGTGTTCAGCGGGAGGATCGTGGCCAATGTTCTGGGAACGAAAGCCTTTTTTTAAACATTTGCTCTTTTTTCCTTGCATTTTTCATCATTCTGTATTCACAAGACCATTAGGGTTGGAGTAAATTAGAAGAAGAAAGAGATGGGCTGTTTTGGGTGTGCTTCTCCATGTTTTATTGGCATTATTCATGTACGCAGCTGTCTGTAAAGAGCTGTTTAGCATTGTCTAACTCTGAAAACTTGCGGTATGAAAAGCAATATTAATATTAAAGAGAAACAGAAACAGGAAGTGGTGGGTTTGAGCACGGCTGAAACAGACAGAACTGTTGTCTTGTCAGTCTGTTTTATACTTGGCCTCTTTTGCACAAATAAATAACATTTGTGAATAATAACGCATGAAGAACGTAATCATACACTTTATTGTTGTATAAATATCTAAACAGTTCTAAATAAGATCTGTTTACTTGGGAATCAAATACTTTAGACAGTCTTGTTTTCTGTAACATTTATCAATACAAAATTTAATAAAAAATGTAAAGTGATATTTAAAGGCTTAACTAGGTTGATTAGGTTAACTAAGTAGGTTAGGGTAATTGGGCAAGTTATTGTATAATGATGGTTTGTTCTGTAGACAAGTGAAAAAATGTGCTTAAAGGGGCTAATAATTTTGACCTTAAAATGGTTCTTTAAAATTTAAAACTGCTTCTATTCTAGTCGAAATGAAACAAATAAGACTCCAGAAGAAAAAATATTATCAGACATACTGTGAAAATTTCTTGGGAAATATTAAAAAAAGAAGAAAAAAATCAAAAGGGGGCTAATAATTCTTATATATATATATATATATATATATATATATATATATATATATATATACTCTGTAAAAAAATCTGTAATTTTACGGTTTATTTCCGGCTGCTGGGGTGCCGGAAAAAAACGTAAAATAACAACCATTAAATTACAGAAATTTACTGTAAAATAACAAAGGTTGAATTACAGAAATTTACCAGAAATGAAAATGTATAATACATTTTTAAATATATGTTAAAAAAATATATAATATATATAAAAAATATATAAAATAAATGTAAAAATAAATATATATTAGGGATGTCCAGATCCGATCATGTGATCGGAAATCGAGCCCGATCACGCTCTGTCGGAATCAGGTGTTACATCCCTCCTTATATATATATATATATATATAAACAATCATAATATTAAATAGTGTTGGATGGATACAAGTTTACAGATGAGTAAAAGGTAAAAATTATAAAAGAAATAGATTGATGGATGAAATACAGAGAAGTAAAATATGTATGGATGATGAATGGACAGATGGATAAACGATGTAGAAAATGAATGGATGGAATGTTGTATAGACAGATGAATAATTGATGTAAAAGTGGATAAATGAGTTCATAGACAGAATAAAAAAAACTGATGGAAGGTTAATATATAGGTTAAATATATAAACATTTTGGATGGATTGTAGATTATAAAATAGAAGGACTAAATATGTAAAAATGGATAAATGAATAAAAGACATAAAAAGTGGATGAATGGTAAGAGATATATTAAAATGTAAGGATGAATAAAGGAAACAAAATTAAGACAAGATAACATTAAATACTGATAGATGGCTAAAAATATATGGATAAAAGCTAAAAATTATTAAAAAGTGGATTGATGGATGGACATACAGAAGAATAAAATGATGGTTAAAAAAAGAAAAAAGACGGTTGGTTGGTTGGTTGGTTGGATTGATGGATTGATGGATTAACAATGTAGAAAATAGAAGAAAATGAATGGTTGATAAAAGTGGATGGACAGCTGGATAAATTATGGAAAATATATTCAATAATAATAGATGGATGGATGTGTCAGCACAGCACTCTCTCAAACATTGCTTATGTGCACTGAAGATGAACTAAAATATGAAATATGAACCAATATATCAAAAAACTAAAAACTAGGTCATATGCATTTATATAAACTAATAATTTAGCTTTTTGAGTAAATGTACCATGTTTTAAACATACTTAGATATTTGTTCTCCAAAACGAGCTAAAATGCAATCATATATTTGTTGTTCAGACCAGACGCCATGATTAAGACAGCCTCTAGAAGTGTCTCGACGAGCAAACACAACAGAGAAGACAAAGATATTTCCTATGCAAAGCTCACACACAATGTCATGTGTGATAGCGAATGAGCCTGTCCAAGTCACATGCACATAGAGGGGGTCTGGACGGCGGATGGGGGGATGTGCCGAATGGAGGTCGGCTGGGCTGCATCTTTGATTCGGTTGATCCCGGATCTCCGAGAATTGCGGGTGACACAAAGCAGAGCTCGGCTTTGGGCTAATCTCATTACAAAACTTACCAACAGATGAAAAGAAAAAAATGAGAAGAGAGAGAAAGGGGGAAGCCTCACAAACCACACCATGCCAGAGCGATGGCTCACAGAGGCAGGTGTAATGTTACCAAATTAGCCTCTAAACGGTAAAAAGGAGATTATTGCATATGTCCCAGCTAGCCAGAGCTTGGAGCCCCAAGGGGAGACTCAAATTAGAGGGGGCCCTGAGGACTCTGTCCCACAGCAGATACACTGACTGATGGATGAATGAATGAATGAAGGCAATGCGGAGGAGTGTAGTGTGATGGGCTTCAGTTAACTCACTGTAGATTGAATCAAGGTAAAGATAGTTGGTGTAAACATGGATGGTTTGATGAATAATTATATTCCAATATAAATGAACGGTATGATAGGGTCAAATGTGGAGGGTCAAATGGATGAATAAAATATGTAAAATTGGATGGATGGCAAAATTGATGGAAGAATGAAATGTTACAGTGGATGGATGGATGAATGGATGGATGGATAAACCAAATAGATTGATTGATGAACAGATCGACAAAAGATCATAGGATGGATGGGTGAATGGATTGAAGATGGATTTAAAAATGAAAGGAAATATGGGTTAAGGATGGATTAAAATATATAATGGATGGATGGATAGATGAACGGATGGATGGATGAAAAAATAAAAAGATTAAATGGATGGATGAATTAGATGTAAGTATAGATGAATGAATGAATAAACATATCAACTGGATGAAAGAATGAAAAGAATAGATATAAAAAGATCAAGGATGTAGGGGTGAGCAGATAAAAAAGATCAGTTAGATGAATGGATGGATTTAAGATGGATGGATACAAAAATAACAAATAGACAGAAGAATGAAAAGATGTAAAAATGAATGAATGGATAAAACAACAAATTGATGTATGAACAGATGAATAAAGATTAGTTGGATGGATAAATGGTTGAATATGATCAATGGGTGGATGAATGAAAATATGATGAATGAATGGATAAGATCAAATGGATAAATGGATTGATGGAAAAAGATGTAAAGAATTGATGGACAGATGGAAAAGATATGATGATGCATGGATGGATAAAAAGACAACAAATGGATGTAGGAATGAAAAGATGTAAAAAGGAAAAAATAAATGAAAAATCAAATGGATGGATGAACAGATGGATGAAAAATAGGTGGATAGATGGATTGAAGATGGATTAGTAATAAATGGATGGACGAATGGATGAATGGATATGATAAATGGGTGGATGTATGAAAATATGTAAATGTATATTAATATATGGATAAAAGATCAAATGAAAGGATGGATAAAAGATGTAAAGAATTGATGAACGGATAAAAAGGTATAACAATTGATGCTTATAATGACGGTTGAATGAATGGATGGATAAAAAAGTGACAAATGGAAGGAAGAATGAAAATATGTCAAATGAATGAATGGATAAAAAAGATCATATAGATGGATGATGAACAGATGGATAAAAAGTTTGCTTGGATGATGGTCGTATGGAAAAATTAATGGATAAGATAAATGGCTGGATGGATGAATGAAAATATACATATGGATTAATAGTTAGATAAAAAGATCAAATAAATGAATAGAATGATAGATAAAATATGAGTAGAAGGGATGCATAAAAATATATAAAAATCCATGGCTGAATAAAAAAAAAAATAAAGTAAATATAGATGAATTATGCGATAAGATCAAATAAAAGGATAGATGGATTGATAAAAGGTGTAAAGTATAGGTTAATAGATACATAGGCTCATATTGATGAATGAAAATATCAAAATGGATGAATGGATGTAAAAAAAGATACTGATTAATGAATAAACAAACTAGTGAATTAATTTAATCTGGAGGTATGAGTGTAAAGGAGGATTTTACTGGCACTGAGGAGGTTTTTCGCCTTTAAAAGATGTCAACAGTGTCTTAAAGTGAACTCCTTGAAATATTGATACATTTCAGTACATTTCAATATAGACTAACAAAGTGGTTCTTAATTACATTTCTGCAGTACCAACAACACAGAGAACCACTGAACGTACAAGTCTTACTTTCTAATTTGTATGCTTGTTAAAACATCTGATAGAAAGTTGACATGAGTTTAAGTTTATTTTTTCTTATGTATGAAAAAATTGATGGACAGATGGAAAAAAGAGCTGTACAAACAAACAAAGAGCTGTACAAACAAACAAACATAAACATATAAGGACGGACTTGGTTACAATCACCAAAAACCCAATTTGAACACCACAGGCCAAATTGTTGATTACAAGTGAGCAATAATAAATGACATTTGAACTTTCGTTTGGAACTTTCATTTGACATTTGGCTTTAACAATTGAAATGGTTTTCCAGAGTTCAGGGGAGCAACTGATAAAGCACAATTTTTTTAAAAGTTTGGATCTGGCATTGGGCACAACAACAACAACAACAACAACAACAACAACAACAACAACAACAACAACAACAACAACAACAACAACAACAA
>CAIGQZ010001313.1:21448161-21459862 GCA_903798205.1 Danio tinwini | reverse complement strand
AATAATAATAATAATAATAATAATAATAATAATAATAATAATAATAAAGAAAAAAAGCTCAGTGTCCTTCTCTTCAGATTCCACTAGAAAAAAAAATAGACCACTAAAACATTTAAGGCAGTTTAACTGTATGGCCTTAATTTATAAATCAAAGATGAAAAGTCCAGTAAAAGTGCATTAGTTCATTTAACAAAGTGGCAGAAGCAGCAACACCCCTCTGTAATGAAAACATACAGCCTGTTAAACTACACTATAAACTCACTTGTTTGCTGTTCATCCATCTGCCGGCCGTACAGTTTGTTTTTACCCAATTTTCAACAAAAGAGCTATTCGGGTTTCTCCTCTGACAAGCACCACTACAAACAGCAGTAATGAACAAATCTGCTAATGTTGTAAAACTTGACAGACATAAGAGGACTCATGTATTTGTACACACAACATCTTGACATAAGATTTAGCATTTCCAAAGGCCTCCAAATGCTTAAAAGTGATATGAGGAGGGAAAAAAAACCCAAAAAAAACCCCAAACAGAATAAAAACAAAATGGCCACCGGGGAGGCTCTTTTTCTGGATGTAAGGAGACATCTGGCATGATTATTTTTGAGCTCTTCTGCTAATCCGCTAGAAATGTAAACTGGTGAGGGGACGTGCCAAATGGCTTTGGAGCAAAACTGCCTTTTTGGACTTGTGGAAGATTCAAATGAGTTTTCATAAACGCGTTTGTGGCATTATTGGAAAATGCAGTGAAACAATTGTAATTAGTTTTCATGCTGTCACATTTATCATCATTATCCTAGTTTTTAGACATGCCAAATTTACTCCACCATTTAATGCCACTGCCATATGCAGGGAAGCCTGGAAAGATGCTGTTGTGTTTTTTCTTCCTTCTTCTTCTTCTTCTTCTTCTTCTTTTTTTTGCAAACGTCGAGCATTGTCAGATGTGTGATATGTGGCAGCGATGCCCGGGATGCTCGTCGTGTGGGTACCATTCAGAGGTGGCCTTGCCTCCACTAATCCACTTGTCAGCGTCGACTGCCAAGCAAGTCGTCCCACACACTCCACAATGTGAGTTTATTCAGTGATCTGGGACAGAAACTGCATCTGCCCACTGCTGAGGCCAGAAGAGCCATTGAAAAACACCCACGAGCCCAAACTCACAGCACATCCACAGCTCGCTTTAAAAAGGATCATGTAAAACTCTTTAGCTTAAACGCCGTGGCTTCATTTCCAAATGTTTTCCAGTAAACTTTGCATTCTGCCAGCGGAGAGCTAATGTGTTTTCAAATTGCATGCAGAAGATGTTGTTTTATATGTGCGTTGGTAAGCTTGTGAAACATTTGTGTTTTGGTGTGGGTTTTTTTGTGTTAATCGAGTATATTACATTAGTGTAAGAGAAGACATGTAGAGCAGGGTTTCCCAAACTTTTCAGTCTATGACTCCTAAAATAACAATGCCATTGACTGCAGTCCCCCAATATCCTCTGAGGTGGTTATAAATATACTAATATTGTATTAATACTAATTTATACTAATATAAGGCTATATAGACATGACAATATTGACAGCACAAAATAAATGTACAGTATAACAGCTTTTAATTTTAAACATTTCATATTATTTTAGTTTTGGAGACTAACTCGGACATCATCCTCCATGTTCAGACCTGTATTTATTTTTATTGTATGTCAGTGCTGGAGGTGTTGGAAAGTTTAAAGAGCCCCTACTATGCATTATAAAAGGTCATATTTTGGTTTAGGGAGTCTCCAACAACAGGCTGATATGCAAACACTTTTATTGTCTGATAATTTGCATATATTTTTACCTAATTATCCCAATGACGCCCATACGATTTGTTCAATGATTCAATTGTTCCTAAACCCCTCCTTAGCGTGAAGCTAATCTGAGCTGATTGGACCGATAACACAGTCTGTTCTCTGTTGTGATTGGTCGACTACATTCAGCGCAAGACGGAGAGAAATCACCATCACAGCTATGAAGTAGCACACAGAGTATGTGAGAGCCCAATGCAGGAATGCAGTGAAACACCAGCATATACTTTACTCTTAACACTAATGCTAAGTAATAACAACGACACACATTCAGTATTAATCCACACAGTGGCAAAAGTTGAACTATTTTGAAAATTGACACACCATGTGTGAGAAACAGCTGATGGTGACCATAGCAACAAGAAACAGCAGAGGACCGTGAGTTCAGAAACGCATTTAAATCAGTAAAGGAAGAGGCACACGTCAAGTGCTTATGGATGCAATATGTGAATAGCTACATGAAGGTTTGACCTGAGAGATACAGTACAAGCACTGATCTATAATAGATAAGTGATTACAAGCCACGCGGGCGATTACAACTTATAACACACAATTAAACACATATTTTGCTACACAAAACGAGACAACAATTTTAATTACACTGTCCATATGAACTGTAACAGTTACTGACAAATTCCCTGTCTGACAAAGTTCCATACATAATAGTCTCTGCTGCTCCTTCCTTTAATAGCAAACTGCTGACGAATCCCATGCTGCAGTGTGGGTTATTGTATAAATCGTCAGAAAAATGACAGGAACAAACAGAGCACTAGGTTGGCAATACTGTGGTGTTGTTGTGAAAATGAACTTGAACCCTTTATTACCCACAGCCGAATCTCCATCTGTCAGTGATCGTCATCTTCGTGTCATGATCAGTCCTGTGATCCACTACTCTCGTGCTAGTATCTGAAGGGAATTGTGCATTCACATTTTACCGGATGCGGTACTACATATTTGATGATGTACCGTAACGACATTGACGCGTTCAAGCAAAAGATCCCAAGAACCCAACTCAATTAATTTATTCGACTCTGAGTCGACTATTTTGTTAAAGAATCAATAGTTTTAAACACGGTGCACTTTCAGATTTAAGCCTCAGCTGAATGTTTTAATTCACAATGCATGGAAGGTCATTTTTAAAAACCCATTATATAGTGGCTCTTTAACATGGTGTCATAAAATCGATCTGCTGCATCTGACACTATTGTTGTGTCCTTAAACATAAACTGGAAGCTGTGACAGTTTTTTTTTTTTTTTTGTGAGTGTGTTGTGATGCAGTTCCTGAAGAAACTGATTATTAAATGAGAAAATAGTGTATGTGGCTTCTTTCTACTGTGAGCTGGTTGGATGTAGTAAAGTATTTAATTTAGAAATATCAGGAAAAGTGTTCTAAAAGAGTTATTACAACCTAACAGACACTTCCTCCTCAGTTAGAGGGGTGATGTAAAGTATGTTAACTACACCCAATACCTCAACAGATGTAATCCGAGAATTTAACTGAAAACAAACGGGAAGTGCTTTTTCAGATTTCAATTTTAGAAAACATTTTTTTCTTTATCACATTTACAAGTGAATTGTTCACCACAAAACTAGCAATGTAAGCAAAACAAAATCAGTATGGTTCATTTTGAGTCCATGTGTACTTTAATCTAATGTCATAACCCCAGGGGTCACAATCAAATAGGGAAAATGGCTTTTTATTTGCATGTTGTTTTTAATGTAACTATTAACTAATAAATATGGCTTATATGTTAACAAAATAGGGTGACGCAGTGGCGCAGTAGGTAGTGCTGTCGCCTCACAGGTGGCTGGGTCAGTTTCTGTGTGGAGTTTACATGTTCTCCCTGCGTTCGCGTGGGTTTCCTCCGGGTGCTCTGGTTTACCCCACAGGCCAAAGACATGCGGTACAGGTGAATTGGGTTGGCTAAATTGTCCGTATAGTGTATGAGTGTGTGTGTGAATGTTTCCCAGAGATGGGTTGCGGCTGGAAGGGCATCCGCTGTTTAAAACACATGCTGGATAAGTTGATGGTTCATTCCGCTGTGGCGACCCCAGATTAATAAAGGGACTAAACCGAAAAGAAAATGAATGAATGTTTACAAAATGTAATTGATTATTTAGGAAATCACCAAACTTATTCAACTTTTTATTACTAATATTTTTATATCATGTTACTGTTTCCTTAAAATATGAAGCATAACAACTGATTGCAACATTGATAATAGTCAGAAATGTGACCTGAGCAGATGATTAGCATATTAGAACAATTAATGAAGTATCATGTGATACTTTAGTGGCGCAGTGGATAAGGCTGTCGCCTCACAGCAAGAAGGTCACTGGATCAAGCCTCGGCTGGGTCAGTTGGCATTTCTGTGTGGAGTTTGCTTGTTCTCCCTGTGTGTTCATGTGGGTTTCCTCCAGGTTCCTTCGGTTTCAACTCCAAAGACATGCGCTATAGGTAAATTGGGTAAGCTAAACTGTCCGTAGTGTATGTGTGTGAATAAGAGTGTATGGGTGTTTTCCAGTCCTGGGTTGCAGTTGGAAGGGCATTCGCTGCGTACAACATATGCTGTACAGGACAGGACAGGACTGGCAGTTTGTTTCACTGTGGCGATCCCTGATTAATAAAGGGACTAAGCCAGAAAAAAAAGGAATGAATGAATATACTTAGGACTTGAGTAATGATGTTAACCCTCCTGTTGGCAATTCTGTACACACCATTTTCTCTTTGGGTCAAAAATGATTCATCTTCACTAAACATCTAAAATAAAGCATCTAAATTTGATCTCAAATCTGTTTTGCATGAAGAAACAAGCTCATTCTCATGATTAGGTTTTCCCTCATCAGTGAGAAGTCCTTCATTAATGTTTAATCAGAGGGCAGCTCTAGTTTTTGACTAAAGTAAAATGTTTATGTTTTCTAATGCTAAAAGTACCTGCATCTGTGTAGAAAGGTTTAAGCAAGACAGTATTCATAAGCATTCATAAGTTAAAGTAGCAGACGTCGTTATCGTATGTGTGTGTGTGTGTGTGTGTGTGTGTGTGTGTGTGTGTGTGTGTGTATGTATTTAGGAGGTGTGTGTATTGGAGCGTGCATGTGTGTGCCAATATGTGTAAAATGGTTTTATAGGTGGGTCAAAATTGATCCTGAAGCACAACTGTTGTGCCTTAAATGTGTATAGTCTACATGAAAATGAAAATTATTTGTTTTGGTGGGGTCATTTTAGAAAAAGTCACCTAAGTTTCAAGATGAAATATCAAGAATTTTTTTTTATGTTTCCTGGGTCATTTAATTTAGCCGTAAATCAACAGGAGGGTGTAGAAAACACAAGTAAATTATATATTTTTAGCACATATACATTAAAAAAAGACTTGCATTTTTAAATGGTCTTGTTGAGCAATAAAGATGTCTTAATGGCAACCCCATATTTGAACTCTTTTTTTTATCTTTGATATTTTAAATTTGTCATTGACTCTTTTAGTTTTATTTCCAAACTGCAAACATATCCACACCATTCTTCTATTCCCAGAAGTTCTGCATGCCTTTGAACACTGTCCCACTTTATACTCAATGAAATAAAGAGGCCTAAAGAGACCGTAATACACTGGGTTACAAAAACAATTAGGCTTTTTCATCCACTTGCTTTGACATACAGAGGAACATGTTCTGCATTACACACTGGAAGTTTGACTGGAGCTTTTTCATACAGAGAAAGAGGGATGTGTTCGGTCCACTGAAGTGTCCCGTCTACACTGATCTCTGAATCCCCTTTTGACTTCAAACAAACTTCCACAATTTACAGAGAGTGATGCATTTGATGGAGGTTATAACGGCAGAGTCACAACAATGCTAGAACAGCGTGGCGTGATAGATTGGGCTTCTGTAATCGTTCTCAGTTGCCGTTTCATAAATCTTCAATGGGCCGCTGACCTCAGTCCCAAACACTTCATAAATCACCATATTCAACATCGAAGCCATAGAAGGGGGGAAGAGAGGGAAAACGCAGCAGGGAATATGTTTAATCTAACTTTGCAGCTATTTAAAGCATTCTTCAAGTTCACAAAGGCAAGGTTCACAGATGCACGGGGAGCCACCTGTTGAACAATCATTTAGGAAGTAATAAATTGTGAGGCTTGATAAAGAAGAAGCGAGTCAGGCATCTGCTGCTTATTACAATCGCACAAATTAACTACGAGGAGGATGCGTTTGATGTCAAGTATTAACAAAAGGTCTATGGTTGTTTCGCAGTAGATTGTGCTTGAGCAAAAGGTGTCTGATTCATTTAATTTTAATGTTAAGTATAAATGAGTTCAGTGCAATTCACTATGACACTATGAATAAAATGAAGCAGGAATAAAATGGTACAACTTAAACATTAATATGTGTCACGCATTACATCAAAACATTTTAAACTGTATTTAAGCTTTTATTTAAAAAGCAATATTATAAAAAGTATTTAATATTCATTCATTCATTCATTTTCTTTTCGGCTTCGTCCCTTTATTAATCCGGGGTCGCCACAGCGGAATGAATCGACAACTTGTCCAGCACATGTTTTATGCAGTGGATGCTCTTCCAGCTGAAACCCATCACTGGAAAAGTATTTAATTTAATTTAATTTATATATTTGTTTACTAATTAATTCAAGTAACAAATTAAACTAAGTGATGAAGACTTTATTTTCAAACATTAACATCTTTTACATAGTAATCTGGCCTACATCATTGAAAATTCTGTGACTATCTGTAGTCTTTTTTTGTTTGTTTCAATCTGTACAGTACGGCTCCATCAGTTAATTTAAGTAGTCAATGTAATAATAACTAAAAAACGCATTTATTAATCTTAGATTATGCTTATTTCTTAGCACAATACCTAATACATTCAGTTAAGTTTTTTTTAAATGAACTTTAACGCACCATAACAATTTTTTTTCTCACAGTTGATTTTAATGCATTAGCTAACATGTACTGATAAGACTTTTCCACTTTTCATCCTTTGCCATTATTTTTTGTTTACAACATTTCCTCTGAACATGTATACAGTTGACATCAGTATTATTATCCCTTTGTTTTCTTATTTAATTTTTTCCCAAATGATGTTTAACAGAGCAAGGAAAGTTTCACAGTATGTCTAATAATATTTTTTCTTCTGGAGAAAGTCTTATTTGTTTTATTTCGGCTAGAATAAAAGCCGTTTTAATTTTTTTTTAAAACCATTTTAAGGTCAAAATTATTAGCCCCTTAAGCTAGATTTTTTTTCCAGATAGTCTACAGAACAAACCATCGTTAAACAAGAACTTGCCTAATTACCCTAACCTGCCTAGTTAACCTTAACCTAGTTAAGCCGTTAAATGTCACTTTAAGCTGTATAGAAGTGTCTTGAAAAATAACTAGTAAAAAATATTTTGTTCTGTCATCATGGCAAAGATAAAATACACCAGTTATTAGACATGAGTTATTAAAACTATTATGTTCAGAAACGTGTTGAAAAAATCTTCTCTCCGTTAAACAGAAATTGGAAAAAAAAATAAACAGGGGAGCTAATAATTCATAGGGGCTAATAATTCTGACTTCAACTGTATATAATAAAGCTATACACTAAGTAGTTTTGGGTTACTTTGACAGTTAAGGTAACACTTTTTGCAGCTTATGTCAATATTTTTATAACTTATATCATGATTAGGCATGGGCCGGTGTACGATTCTGACACTATGATAACCTTGGATAAAAATATCACGGTTTCACGGTATCACGGTATTGTGATTAATGCTCTAAAATATATTCTTTTTAAATGTCTGTGTAAAAAACTAAAAGTTTTTTTCTCTTTGAACACAATATATTTTATTTTGAGAAACATTTTTAATATTTTGGAGCAATAAACGTGCCAGGCCAAATAATAAAAATAAATCATTGACATCTGCTGTCTTCATTAGAAGACATTACTTCATTAGAAGATAGATTACTTACACATACCTTAGGAACGGTATTAGAGAAAATTTGGCTGTATGAAAACCTTGACTTTTACAAACTGCAGTATACCTTGAAAACGATTATCGTCCCATGCCTAATCATGATAAAAGCATCAGCAATTAATTGAAAATAAATAAATAAATATATATATATAGGCAAAAGGAAAATTTATACCCATGGCTCTTGACAATTCAGGTCTTACGAAGCTGTATTTATAGTTTGTGCAAGAAACTGTACCCTTGTTTAAAGCAAATGTATAGTCTCTGCAAACAGTGCCAAACTATACATTTAATGTGCTAAATTCTGATCAATATGCAGTAACAGTTTGTTTGTATGGGGCTTTTTTGTGAATGTCATGTCAGTGCTGTTGCTTGGAACCAGAAAAAGCTTTATATGGATGAATGCTTGTGCATCCATCTGAACAAGCTTGCTGAACAGCAAAATCTAACACCAACAATGTTGGATTATAAAAGTAGTATTGCTAAAGAGTCTTTTACAATAAATAGAACACAATGCCTTACAAAAATATTAAATTTTATTTTCTATGTTAAGCATATATAAAAAAGCTGTAGAGGCGCACTACAGAATACACACTAGTTAATTTACCAAAATCAGAATCCATGGCTAAAACATTAGCACCTGGACAGAGGATTCTCTGCATACTTTGGCTTTTAAATGTAAATTCTTAGCGGACCACATCAAAACTGCAGTGTCTGAAGAAGTAGCATTGCTAAGTAAAATTTAAGATCATATGATTATTCATAGAACATAAAATCTGATATAATAGGAGTTGTGCTAGTTCTTCTTTAAGACAGCAAATACTGTAGTACTATATGTAGTTCAGCTCCTTGCCAACAGGGACAATGCATATGGATACACTTCCTTTTTATGGAACAAGTCATCATTGACTTGCACTTCTGATGCACGTTGATCGTTAACTTTGGTTTAAAGCAAACAAAGCATACACAAACAAGACTGTGTATTTAAATATATGTAAATTAACTGTAAATTAAGCATTGTGAATACACAATCACAAAAATTAAAAAGAGACAGACAATCAGAGAGCCTTATTGGGAGACATGGGAGACCAAAAATGTCTACAGCAGTGCCCGCTCACATGATCTTTTTGTTCTCAGCATTAATATAAATGGGAAATATATTGTTTTTATTTATATGACATGCCATATGCAGTCAATGTTTATTTATTTAATAGGTGTCATTTATTTATAAACACATTTAAAAAACTATGCTTGACCAAAGTGAAACAAGTTGAAATATTGCTTTAAATCATAATTCGTTATGTTGTAATTTACACTGTTGGTTGGCTATAATGCTTTACCAGCAACCAAACAACAAACAAACAAACAAAAACTCAACAACTAAAACAGAATGAACGAATGAATGAATGAATGAATGAATGAATGAATGAAAATTTAAACAACATATGGGAAAATAACCGGTGCCCCTTAAATGTATGCACTCTAGTGTCATTATTCAGCTCAAGTCAGTACAATGTTGATTCAATTCAGTTCAAATTTTCAGTTAATTGAATATAAATGAATTTCAAGCACCATTCAGCAGGTTTGGTGCCATTAAATTAATGTTTTTTTCTGAATATTAAATGTCTTTTAGACCTCAACTGAGCTGTCCAAAGGCAACAGTGGCACAGAACCCAAACTCCATCAGGTGACAGAAATTGGGGAAAAACTGAACCTGAACTGCCAGTGGTGCCCTCTCATAAAAGAAAAAAAGAAGAAAATACTGCATGACGCCCCTGCCGTAACAGTGTATTATGTATCTAAAGGTGCATTTCAAGGTCTTAAGGAAACCTTCATCAAAATATTGCTCAAACAGGAATGGGTCTGTTATTCATCCCAGCTGTGCATCCCTACACTTCAATATCCTTTGCACTCACCAGCCCCCATTAATCCTAATGTCTAAGTTATTTCACTCTGGCAGTATCTGCAACTACATTAATAATCTCTTAAAGCAAAAAAAGACAGAGAGAAAGAGAGAGGGAGACAGGGAAGGCCAGTCTGTCATATGCAGCACAGTCTTAATCAATGCATCAAAGTGCTATTGTAAAGCAGAGAACCCGGGCTGCCCATAGAGAGCTTTCTCTGGATTCTCCATGTCAGATGGACTATTAATATGAAATACAAGCTGGTTGAAGAGACTAATATTCAAACCTGCTGTGATTCTCGGGGGGGCAAAGACACTGAAACACGGCTAATGTTCTGCAGACAATCACAGAGCTTTGCTGTCAGTGAGAAAACTACCACAGCACAGTGTCGGACAACCACAGTGCCTGCTGTGACTTTGTGAAACATTGCTTTTCATGTACGAGAATCAGTTTTGAACATTTGTGAATGCGATGCAGATTGTCGGCTGCACATCCATGATGTCCATGACATGCTGTGTGTTTAGAGATGCTCTTCTTCAGACCTCTGGTTGTATTGAGTGATTTTCTGAATTTCAGTTGTCTTTCTATCAGCTTGATACAGACTGGCCATTCATCTCTGACCTCTGGCATCAACATTTCACCCACAGAACTGCTGCACACTGCATATATTTTCTTTTCTTTTTAGACCATTCTCTGTAAACCCTAGAGATGGTTGTGCATTAAAATCCCATCAGATTGGTTATTTCTGAAATTCTGAGACCAGGCTAGTGCCAAGAACCATGTCATGTGGAAAATCCCTTAAATCAACTTATTTGCTCATTCTGCTGCTCAGTGTGAATTTCATCATCTTAAATGTATCTACAGTACTTGCCTAAAGGTTGGCTTGCTGCCATGTAATTGGCTGATTAAATATTTCCATCAAGGGTCAGGTAAACCTGTAAATCGGCCGGTGAGTGTTTGTGGTGTGTGTTAGCAAAATAACACAATGTAGTTTAAAATAACAAAATAATCATATAATACACACATTTCATATAACATTAAACAACAAAGCATACTGTAAAAAAGGATATTAATGTCATGTGGTGGCGCGGTGGCTTAGTGGGTAGTGCTGTCACCTCACAGCAAGTTCAAGCCTCAGCTGGGTCAGTTGCCATTTCTGTGTGGAGTTTGCATGTTCTGCCCGTGTTCGCGTGGGTTTCCTCTGGGTGCTCCGGTTTGCCCCACAAGTTCAAAGATATGTGGTATACTGTAGGTGAATTGGATAAGCTAATTTGTCCATGTGTGAATATGAATGTATGGGTGTTTTCTAGTGATGGGTTGCAGCTGGAAGGTCATCCACTGCATAAAACATGTGCTAGAAAATGAATGAATGAATGTCACATGTGAAACATATAATCATTTTTTTTTTTCTTTTTTAACATATAATGTGGGGTTTTGGTACATTTGGTATAATGTACTGTAAATGTGAAAAACATGGAACACATGAATCATTTGAAATACTCATGAAGTGTGCAGTTTTGGAACATTTTCACATTACATTTTTACATATGAAACACGAAACGCATGAAACAGTTTTTAACAAAACACACATCAAACGTATGGTTTGGCAACATTTTCACATTATATTCAAACATGAAACACGAAACATGTGAAACGTGTGGTTTTGAAACATTTTCACAATACATTTATACACATGAAACACATGAAATGAGTGGTTTTGGATCAATTTGTGAAACGTGGAACACATGAAACAAGTCAAGCACATCAATTGTGTGGCATGGAATATTTGCATGTAAAAGAAAACATATAACAATAGCTGAATCACATTTCTTTTTTCATGCAATTGTTCTGAAACTACACATTGCATTTTAATAATTTGTTTCAGTGATTTTAATGATGAATTTTCAGCTTCATTACTCCAGTCTTCAGTCACATGATCCTTCATAAAACACTCTAATAATAATAATAATAATAATAATAATAATAATAATAATAATAATA
>CAIGQZ010001313.1:21370919-21419930 GCA_903798205.1 Danio tinwini | reverse complement strand
CAACTTTTAGTCAACAAAATGTGCAACAGGGACCATCAAAATAAAGTCTTACCAAAACAAACATAAAAAAATAAAAATAAGATAATGTTATCTTCTGCGGACTTCCTGACCCTAGATCTATACATGCCATGTATACAGATTGATGAAGTTTTGTACTACTTTTGTACATTTGTCTAATTGAAAAGTGAAATCACTGTCCATTCAGATAATCCTCGTTTTCTTTTCTTCCACGTGTTCAAAAAAATGAGAATTTTCCATCACAGAAATGTAATCTAAATGTCTTAATTTCTGTCTGTCCCTGCATTCTCTCATTGCATTCAGTATTCAATGTGACTACATTCGTTTTAATTTAGCAATTTTTTATGGTGAATTAACTAATATAAAAAGTAACTCGCATTGTATTAAAAAAAAATAACTCAAATATTATTACTTAGTTTTTTAAGTAATGCGTTACTTTACTCGTTACTTAAAAAAAGTAGTATTGTATACATAACCCACATTACTTGTAATTCGTTACTCCCAACGCTGATTATCAGCTTTTTCAGCCTGATCTCATGAGGAAACGTAAGTATTTTACGTTTTGTCAGTTTAGTGACTAATTTGTACGAATTTAAAAAGGAGGCGTGGCACCTAACCCCACCCCTAACCCTAATCGTCATTGGGTGATGAGCAAATCGTACTAATTTATACGAATTAGATCGTCTGAATTCATACGAATTAGCCACTAAATCAAAATGTTACGAATTGCCATGAGATTGTGTTGGCATTTTCAGCCACTTGCAAACCAAAAGCTGTTCCACCAAGAACCACCAGGGGTTAAAGGTCAACAAATTTACAAACTTACATAAACTGAAATCTATGCCAAGAGAAAAAAAATCTCATTCTAAATATGCCAGACTAGATTTTTGCTATAATAATTTTTTACACTGAATGTATTGTGTGTATTCTGTAAAAGATTACAAAATATTTACAATACTGATTATTGTTACATAATTTGTTTGTGCAAAAACATAACAGGGCAGCACGGTGACGCAGTGGGTAGCACTCTCGCCTCAAGAAGGTTGCTGGTTCGAGCCTCGGCTGGGTCGGTTTGCATTTCTGTGTGGAGTTTGTACATTCTCCCAGTGTTCGTGTATATTTCCTCCAGGTGCTCCGCTTTCCCCCACAAGTCCAAAGACATGCAGTATAGGTGAATTGGGTAAGCTAAATTGTCTGTGGTGTATGTGTGTAAATGTGAGAGTGTATAGTTGTTTCCAAGTGATGGGTTGCATCTGCTGCGTGGAACATGTGCTGGATAGGTTGGCGGTTCATTCCACTGTGGCGAACCTGGATTGATAAAGGGACTAAGCCGAAAAGAAAATGCATAACAAGTTGTACTTTTCAATACAATTTCTCTCCTTATCATTTCATTTTATCTTCTCTAAGAGTGTCCTTAAAAATCTTCCTCATTTCTCCAAACTCTTATATAATTTTCTCTGTTTTCCAAATGTTGTATTAATGTACTTTCTGAATTTCCCTTTGCTTTCTCTTACGTAGCTCTGTGCTCATCTCCTTTCACCTGTTCTTCCTCTAATAGTCCTGTTCATGTGTCTGATTTCCACCTCAGGGTGTCATCTGGTCATTGTTCACCTGATCCAGGACGCGTGGCACCAATCAAGCACACAATGCCACACACAATAGGGCCTGATGGGAGCCTGTCCTCGCACTGAGAGGCTCATTTGACACCTACAGCACTATAAACCAAGTGCTTTTCCAGATTAATTTACTGTTAACTTCGGAGTGGGTTGGAAGCCCCAAACCTGACATCTGGCTTATGTTAAGGTCAAGTTCAGACTGCACCACCTATGAATATCCAGAACAGCTCATCCATGTGTTGAATTTCACTTGTCGGACAAGTTGTCGCAGAAATTGCTCCAGGTGTTTCTGTCTGAATAGACGCGTGCCGGGTGTCACCGATCCCTGCGCCATGACGCCCATTCATTTTTAACACAGGCACAGATGAACTGTGTGTGGCCGAAAACACACGTGCCGTCAGGTTAGCTCGAACCACGGCTGTCCAGGCCTGTAATTTATGATCACAAGCAGGCGATATCGTGTATCATATTAAAGCCTGGATTTCATGACTGGTGGATGGGATGTGACGCGTGCCATGTTCACCAGACACTACACCAAATGAAACAGTATCTTGTTTTGCTTCTAAAGGAGTTTGTTTGTTAAATGACCTAGAACTCTACCCGTCTCTTTAGAGCCTCTTGAAACACAAAATAATGGCCATCAGGTTGAAGTTTTAGAATTAGGCCTCTAATTAGGTTCTAAATTATACATGATACATTACATTTAAGAGAATATAAGAAGATGTTTTTTTTTCCCCAATTTCTGTTTAATGGAGAGAAGATTTTTTCAACACATTTCTAAACATAATAGTTTTAATAACTCATTTCTAATGAGATTCATTTGCCATTTGCCATGATGACAGTAAACAATATTTTACTAGATATTTTTCAAGACACTTCTATACAGCTTAAAGTGACATTTACAGGCTTAACTAGGTTCATTAGGTTAACTAGGCAGGTTAGGGTAATTATGCAAGTTATTGTGCAACAATGGTTTGTTCTGTAGACTGTAAAAATTTGCTTTTTTAAGCAAAGGGGCTAACAGTTTTTACCTTTAAGTGGTTTAAAAAAATGTAACTGCTTTTATTCTAGTTGAAATAAAACTATTAAGACTTTCTGCAGAAGAGAAAATATTATCAGATATACTGTGAAAAACTGTATCTTCTCTCAAACACAATTTGTTTGTATTTTTACAGTAAAACACATGAAATAAATATAATGATGCCATACGCTTTGAGAAAAGCCATAAGAAAATGAGCCATTTTATCATTTTCTGCCACAAAAATTTACAAAAATGTCCTACAAAATCCTGAAAGGACTGCTAAATTGCATCTGAAGTAATTTTGCATAAATACTTTTGAAAAATTTATAAATTACTTTACACACATGTTTTTCCCAATTGTAGCATCAATAAATTTATACTAAAGTTAATGATTGTAAAAAAAATCTATGGTCATTTTTGACACTGTAAAATGTTGAAAAACATGTAAAATCATGTTAAGACAACATGTTGAAATTAAGTTTATTAGTTTTTAGAAATGAAAGTGATTTGAATATAAAATAATTATGTTGTCACAAAAAAACTGAGCTAAAATAAACTTTATTACAACTATTATTTTAGTTATTTCAGCTCATTTAAATAAGTAGTTTGAACAAACAGCAAACATCATTTTTGAGTGCAGACAAATCAGCATTTGCTTTAAAACAATCTGAAGTGAAATGAAGTTTTTCTCAAAGCAAAGGTCAGCATGTAAAATCATTAAGCAAAAATTTAAATAAATCTCACTTGTGAAGCAAGAGCCACAAGTGACTGACTTGACATCACTTTTGCTGCGCAAACATTCACATATTTACAGGTGATGTGTTATACTTCAGCTGTGAGACTTTTAAACCTTTTTAAAACGTGTTTAAATGATCAGCAAAGGTTATAACACTAAACAAATTACCCTTAATTTTATTTAATTATGTTTTTGTGTAACGTTTTTGGAAAGGCACTGCAGGTTAATAGAAAACAATAATGAACTAATAGTTGTCACCTTACCTCTCAAGTTGATTGATTTAAGAATTAAGAATTGCAAACATTTTCTGCATTACAAGTTTTTAGAATTGTTGTTTAAATGTGCAGATGAGGCATTATTTTAGTTTTAGCTCACAAATCTGAACATCTGAAAATGTCAGATTCAAAATTCAGATTTTATTAATTTATTTTTGACAGAGTAGAGTGATTATTTTGTAAATCTCTTTTTATCATAAATCAGGAAATAATCCAAACAGACAGAAAACTAGACATTTTAGAACTTGCTTTCTTTAAATAAATAAGTGAATAAATAAATAAATAAATTAATTAATTAATTAATTAATTAATTAGTTAATAAACAAATTAATAAATAAATAAATATTGGGAGAACTTTGTTAACCATTTTAACAAACAGTGGACACTGCTTCTGAAAAACTTTAAATACTTCAAAACATAAATACTAAATGTTTTTAAGTTGGATACAGACACAAGCATTCCCTTTTGTGATATCCCTAATAAAACTTATATTTAGGACTTTTTGCTCCGCAATTTTTTGTGGGTTGAATTTTGCCAATTTCCTAAACTGCAACGCACTTTTAGACTTGCTCTTGATTAGTACTTAATTATTTACTTATTAGATAAATACATAATAAATATTTGTAAAAAAAAAAAAAAAACATCTCAAAATTTACAATTGCCTTGAAAATTCACTCATCAAAATCCTTTATTCAGCGTTATTGAAAAAAGAAGTCCAGCAATACTTCTAAAATAGTTCATCCACAAAGTACTCCAAACCTATTAACACAATAAACCTGTGCTATCACTTTAATTTATCTTGTATTTATTTATTGTATTATTATATTATTTAATATTTTATGTTTACATCATTACATTGTTTTACATTAACTTAACCATTAAATTTGCTTTATTTTTCGTAATTTGATTCCTTAGCAATAAAAATAACAATAAATTAAGTAAAAAATGAAACCGTATCCAGCAATGAACACATTATTATTCCAATTAGAGCAGATAAAAAAGAGATGTAAACCTATGCCAGAACATTTACAGCGATGGTCATTGCTAATTCATGTAAAGTGAGCAAATAAAGGTGCTCCTCATTTATTTTTCAGGATTATGCCACATATTGTGGGCTGATAGAGAAATACAGTATGCGCTGACTTTGGCCAAAAACGGATCACATTTCTGATTCAAAGGGGCAAAACATTATGCAGTAATGAATGTAACTACTGGCTTTTAGATGTCCTTCAAAAAGGGTAATTAATGTATTACCAGTCTAAAATGATCCACCGCGCAGCTCATTAAACATTACACCTTCCTCTCTGTGCGTCTAATGCTGCGTAATCATTAACATCAGTGGTACGAGGTGAAACATTTATAGTGACCCTAGAAATAGTTTGGACACTTCATTTCACACTTAAACATGTCACTGAATTAAAAAACAAAAACTGTAAATTATATATATTTAACTCATTTAATTTTAGCTATGGAAAAAAATCACTGTAAAAAAAGGTGTGTGTGTGTTTTGTATTTTACTGTCTAAAAATAAATATAAATATTACCTATTTTGGCTTATTTATGCAAATAATTCTCTAATACATTATATAATAAAATAACATTTTACTCAAGGATAATATTATATATCATATATTCATCTTTTAACTTTTAATGAACTCTTGTTTTTTTCATACTCTTATATCCATAACTAAAATCATTTTAAAATTATATGATAAATGACAAAATAGAGAAGACAATGAAAAAATAAATAGTTTTTTTTTTTTTTATTTCTGTATTTTCTGCCTGTGGGAAAAAAAAAAACTAATAATGCTTATAAATAAACTGCTTCTAATTTCCTTTGGAAAGCATCAACTCATCTGTAAAATAAAAATGATTGATGAATGGCTTAATTAATTATGGTATTACTTGCAAAAAATCTAGCTTCTTTTTTTAAATGATAAAATGAATAAATGGTGTTAAAATATAACTTTTTTACTGACAGTTCAGGCTCTGATGAACTGAAATGTACCGTAACAGATTTCACCTAAAGCAAAGGTCAGCATGTGGAATCATTAAGCAAAAATGGAAACAAATCTCATAAAGTGAGACCCACAAATGACTGACTTTCCATCCCTTTAGTTCTTGTTTACAGCTACACATTTACAGGTGCTGCTGGTTATACTTAGGCAAGACTTTCCTTTCCATAACCAGATTAATTCATCAGCAATATTTTACACATTAAAATAGTATTTATGTATTTTATTTTATGATAATGGACTCCATTTTTTAAAAACCAGGACACTCTAATAACCAATATACCATATTTCATTATTTCATTGATTACATTAAGAATTGCAAACATTGTTGAATGACTTTGTTAAATGTTAGATTTAAATATACAAATGAGAAATTATTTTATTAAACGTTCTACTTTGCATTCATTTCTAGCCCCCCCAAAAAAATGAAATACGGGGATTATTGGGAATATACTTAATAATTTTGTAATTCAGAAAATACTGTAAACAGCCAGGAGGAAAAACTAACAACAAAAAACTTAATTGCACTCATTCACTTACTTTCCTTCGTCTAATTCTCCTCTTTAGTAAGGTTCGCCACATCGGAATAAACCAGAAATATTTATCCCCTTGCAAAAACCTTCACTATAAAATAAGTGAATAAATTAAACTATGAAGTTTCGTTTATGTTGGAGCAGCTGAAGTGGAAATTGATAGCTCAGTGCAAAAGAAAAGACTCATTTTAAGAAAAAGGTCTGTGAGAAATGTATTGTGATTGTATTGTTAGAAAAATGCATTGTAATTGAAACCTACTGACACTCATTGATAATGTTCAACAACAGAAATACATGATTTTTGATTTACTTTACCTGATTTTATTTACATTACAACGCATCCTACATCTTAAAAAAATCTGTTATTTTACCATACAATAACAGATGTTGAATTACAGAAATTTACTGTAAAACAACAGATGTTAAACTACAGAAATGTCCTTAAATACAATTTTTGGTAAATTTTTTGTAATTTAACGACCATTATTTTACGTTTTTTTCCCCCTGCACTCCAGCTTTAGAAACAACAGCATACTACTAAGATAATGATCACCTCAGGTACAAATAATGTACTTTATTCAGTGTTACCAATGTGAGATTAAATATAATTTAAGCCAATATGCTGAAAGCAGCAGCGGATTACTTCTTAGTTACTTCTTATTCTGATTAATTACAGATCATGAAAATAAGTAGCAGATGGTTTTAAAAATGAAAGTCAGAACTGTGACTCAACAACAACATCAGTCATTCAGTAGCCTATTAATAATGTTAAAGAGGTTTAATATGTATCAATTAGATCAAATGCCTTTACCATTTCATTGGGAGTGCAGCCGCTGGTATGCATTTAAATATTTCTGTCATGTTTGTTGCAGACAGCCAAATTGCTTGTCGTTGGAATCTTGTTGTGTCGTGTTTTCGTATGACACGGTATCAGACCGAAAAAACTATGAAAATCTGAAATCTCCAAATTGTGGAGTGTTTTGCTTAATGGCTTCCCATACATCTCTAAATCAAACAAACAAAACTAAACCAAATAACCCTCCTTGTTTTAACCACCCTCTATAAAAACTGCAGTACAGACAGCATCTGTCGACAGCACATTGTCAAAACAGGCAGTGTCTTATTGAAGAAACTACTGGAAATCCTTGCTTTGAGAGGTGTCCCATGTTTCAATAGGGAATCTAGTTAATCTACATATCATTGCCTTTGCAAAAAGCTCCATTTTGATACAAATGTTGCATATCTGTGTAAAGGACTCTGGGCTGATTGTGAAGGAGCTGATCTCGTGAATGAAGAGCAAAGATACTGTTCTTCAGAAGGAGAAGATGGTAAACAGCTTGAGTGGCACTTGTACATGCAGTGTTTTCCACACAAGCATACAAGCACACACACTCCTGCTACTCAAAAACAAATGAGGTGAGAAGTTTAACAAGCTTCCTTGCAGCTAAAGAGGCTGTTTTATTTGTTTGGGTGGCATGAGAATTTCCTTCCCATTAACGGCCCTGAAAGCTGTGCATTCTGTGTGGTTTGCAGTGCAATGCAAATACAAATCTAATATGGGGAGGTAATTGCTATAGATCTAATGAATTTTAATTTAAAGGTCCTGTGAAGTGCTTTGAAATGTGCAGTTTTTTTATTCAATGTGTAACGTAATCTCAACTTAAAAATGTAGAGAGGGTGGGACATAAAGTAGTTTCTCCTTGTTTAAAAAAAAAACAAACAGCCAATAGCTTTTCGTTTTATCATAGCTCTGCCAGTGAGAGTTGTTGAGCTCAAGGGGTGGGACATGTGAGATGCTAGAGAGTATTTGATTGGTCAAGATTTAATAAGAAAATGTAGTATGAGGTGATGTGAAAAAAAAAGTTGAATGATTTAGGCGGAAGTGACAAACTGCAAGCTTTACATGTTTCTTTTTGTTCGTATTTGTTTATATCTTCTAAATGACCTTTTGTCAATTACTATGTTCACATGGACACCAATAATCTGAGTTTAATATGATTAAGACAATACTCTGATTAAGAGTCTATCATGTAAACAGTCATTTTTGATTACCTTAAGGTCATAATCGAACTAAACCGAAATTGAATTAAGACATGTGGAGTATATATACACACAGCTGTTTGACAGTATCCTCTGCACCTACCGAGTCAGTGAAGGACCACAGACACCTGCATTGCAAAATGCGAAGGGTTTTTTCCCCATAAGGTATATGGTATCAAATTCCATTAAAACAACACTCTTCCAGCAGTTCATACTCAGATCCAATATCTCGTTTGTCACGGGTGTCATGCATGAAATAATCCTGAATGACAGTGAACGTGCCAAACTGCAGTTAAAGTCCACAAATTTAAAATGAAACTCCTGAAATTACATGAAACTCCAGAGGAAATATGGATAGCGTGGTGACTCAATTACATTAATTGAATTTTGTGCTATAACATGTAAAACAGGATCATGAAAGAAACGTTCAAAAGGCAACTCATGTAAACACCTTAATCATATTATTGTCTTATTCAGATTAAGACAAATAATTAGATTACCGACTGAAACTAACATCTAAAAAATATATATATTTTAAGTTTTATGGGTCCCTTAAATACCTAACTGATGTGAATACCAAGTTTACTCTAGTATAGTGTATTAAAATATAGGTACACACTTAATCCTTTTGTGGCGAAGAGCAGTAGTAATAAATAATATTTGGGTTTTATCAGCTTGTACTGTTAAGTAAAAATATGTTTTATGCTTTTCTATTTATATGTATGGCATAACTGACAGGCCGTTAAATAATTTAAAAAGGTGGTTATATGTTCACGGCATGAATAACAAAGTTAGCAAATCTCGAGGTTTTCATGAGGTTTTATTTTTAAACATTCCTGTGTGCAGTACAGATTTCTATACATTTCGTATATGTTTCTTCAACTTTAGTGGTATGAGTTGGTTAAGTTAAGGGTCAGGTTTAAAGGGTTAGTTCACCCAAAAATTCTGTTATTAATTACTCACCTTATTGTTGTTCCAAACCCCTGAGACCTTTGTTAATCTCTGGAAAAAAAATTAAGATATTTTCTCATCCTCATCCTCTATAGCAGGAGTCATCAACTATATTTATCAGAGGGCTAGAGTTTTACTAGACAGTCTCCTTGGGGGCCGGACCCCCTAGGCGAAAATCAAATAAAAACCTAATTTTGGCTTAACATTATGTTTAATGTTTATACTTTTTCAATTTCATTGCAAAACTGAAGGCAATTGATTCAAGCTCCCATCACCTATACCACAGTAAACCACTAGGAGTGATAGATATTTTGGCTTAACTCAATTAGGCTGTGAACAAGGGGAAATGTAACTTTAGCCATTGATTAAGCACTGTGAGTAGCCTGTTTCAGCATTGTGATTTGAATTCAAGCCCACTTAACGTTTCATTTGATGTGCGAACATTATTTGTGACCTGTTTTGTTCTGGTACCAGGTTATTTATTTACCATGCTATTTTAAGTTGTGCCAGATTGTTTTCCTCCTTTTTTTTTGTCCTGAGGCAGACATCCCAAGTCTCCCAGAAGTTCTGTGAGTCTCCCGCAAATGCATAGAGACTCCCGGATGCCTGGAAATGAATGATAATCTCCCGGAAATCGCGCGTCTTTCTCCCACTCCTCAAATACGTAGCGCACCTCTCCACTGCATCCCTCCTTGCTCTTCCCCGCCTACACCCCACCCGGTCTTCACTAATGCTAAAACCTGTTTGAAACAATAAATGCTTAACATCACATAGTCTGTGTGAGTCTGTCCTCATTTCAAAGTGTAGCCTATAGTCATAAATAGTGTGGTTATTCTGACAAGAGACTCAGTTGTTGTTATTTTTAGTTGCTTTAATAGACCACTTTTTTCGTTTTGATACTCACAATTTTGGAATACAGTCGCAGGCCGGATTTGGCCGTCAGTTGATGATCAGTGCTCTATAGCAAGGGTGCCCAAACTTTTTCTTATAAAGGGCCAAAAACCAAACTTGATTGAAAGCTGTAGACCTAATTTATTAATTGAATCCTAATTTATTTGTTAAAATGTAAAAGTAACTAGAAAACATTGCATCATTTTTAATGTTTCATAATTAACCTCTCATAGTAAAAAACAGAAACAATCCCATTTATAATACAATGGAGATCAAAGCTGAATACACTAGCCAAGCTGCTCCTGCTTTTGCCTTAATTTGCTTACTGATGTCTTGTGCATTGTCCTTTTCTATCTGTCAAATGACAGTATTTACATTTTAAAAGTCTGATTCATTGACAACATTTAATTTTAGTTGTAGCTCAATTAAACAAAGAAACAAAAGGTTACATTAAATAGGAAATGACGATCTCTGTCAAAAGCATTCTCCCTCTTATCAGATAGGATAAGGTACTACTTTGGCCACCTCTGCTCTATAGACAGTAACAGTCCTGAGACTGACCCAAAACATTTCACGAGACTTCAGTGGTTCAATAGTAATCATATTGTACAAAGCTCCAAGAACACTTTTGTGCACAAAGAAAAAAATCTAAATATTACTCTTTACATCTCTCCCATGTAAGGTTGTCATGGTGTATGTTTACTAATTGCAGCAGGACATATTTCTATAGGGTATAAGCAAAGCTAGTGTTGTTCCCATACTGATAAACTTCCGGTGACCTGTTATTGTGAGGGTTTTTTACATTTTATACAATTTCTTTTACAGCATCGATGTTGTAATGTAATTAAAATACAGTCATTTAGTAAACCAAAACCAGTCAAAAGCCATTTACTCGCACACACCTGTCAGAATCGGCAGGCTAGCGCAGAAGCTTCATTGAATATACTGGGGTAAAATAAATGCTCATATTATACAGACAAGGCAGGGGAAAATGTAATTTAATGCAGTGCTTGTACAATCTGAGACCCACTTTATATCGGATATCACTCAGCCAGTGGAGATTGCAGATTTTTTAAGAAAACAGACCTTAAACGAGCCGATTTTGCAATGGCATACAGTTCACCGCAGGTTACTGGCAAATTAAAAGTCCTAATAGCATACTTTGGAATATACCCTATTACAGTCAGTAACTCAACTCAGGTGTTTGGAACAACACAAGGGTGAGTAATTAATAACAGAATTTTCATCTTTGGCTGAACTGACCATATAATTGTATGAGTTGGTGCAGGTTAGGGACAAGTATAGTAGTGTGCTAGTGTACAGATTTAGTGGTACAGTACTGTACTGTATATGTGCTGGTTCAAGTTTGAGATAGATTAAAGGTTGGGTAAAGGTTGGGAACAGGTTTGAATGCATGGATTGGCTAGTAACTATAGTGGTTTTAGTAGGTGTTGGACAGGATTAGTGGTATGGGTTGGTAAAAGTCTGTGTAATATAAAAGCCCACATTGTTAATCCTTCAGTGATCAATTAATGTGTGCAAGTAAAAGCACTGAAAAAGGTTTTGATAATCTTCAATAAAATTGTGTCCATTTGCTTCTGCATTTGGAGTGCAGTCCTTTTCTGGTGACGTCAAGCTTCAGCCATAATTTTCTTAACCACGTCCCTCTTACCATTATTTTGCTATAAGGGAATGATGTGGAAAAAAAAAACACCTCCTACTCAATATTCCGTTTAAGTTGGAAGTTTATCAACGTACTGAAATCTAACTCAAAGTCAAGCAACTTCTGGTTCACACAGACATTAAAGTTAGAATGAAAGGTTTAGTGGTAAGAGTTAATTAGACTACAAAGAGAATTAATGTCATGGGTAGGTCAAGGTTAGGTGCAGATTTAATGAATTGGTTTTAAATTAACCTGTGGCTAATCATCTGATGCATATGACACACTTTTCTGGAAACACTTCAGCGGATTTGAAGTCATTCTCTGATTGGTTAAAATATACAGGATTTCCTAACTGAATGTGTTGAAATCTTATCCAGTGCACATGGAAAGAAGTTTAATAGAATAAAAAAAACTGTCGTATTGACATTGGTGACTCCAAAATACTAAAACTAAAACTAAAACACAAAAAAACTAACAATACTGACCATTTAGGAAACTTGTAAACTTAAGATGTTTGTGAATGGATGATGCACCGGCCGCGTACCAGGTTGTTATTGTGCACACATTTCCACACCCCTAACTAGGGCTGCACAATATATTGTTTCAGCATCGATATGGCAACGTGTATGGTCACAATAATCACATGGCAGTATCTGCAATGTTGAGTTGGGACTATAGTTGATCAGAAATTAAGACTGTAGAGTGTTATTTTAAATGACATTTGATTATTCAATTACTGTACCTAAATATCTGACTACTGTTTGACTCTCTGGAAAACCACGAAGCACTGCTTATTTCAACTTGATCTGTGCTCCATCTTATTTATGCTTGCAATTTGTTTCATTCACTCCACTGCAAAATTATCCCAATTAATCTAAATTAAAGATTGCATTCCAAATTGAGCTATTTAAGTCACCTGAAATTGTACTCATTTTACAATATATATATATATATATATATATATATATATATATATATTGCAGCAAAATAACATATCACAATGTCACATTTTTTCAATATCGTGCAGCCATGATGACACAGCACAAATTCCAACATAATTGTTTAGTTAACCTGTCAGTCATAGCATCGTGGGCGGTCGATGAACATTTAAAGCAGCCAAAGTTCCCAGACCTTCAGCTGTTAGTCTTAATTCAGGCTACTTGAGACAAGATTAAAATGGTTTTATGGTATGGGCTGGTTTAGTTTAGGAACAGGTTTAGTGGTACAGGTTGGTTTGAAAGTTGTTTAAACAGTGTAGGTCAACAGTTTGTTATAGCAATTAATAACATGCAGGAATTTTTTTAATTAATGTAAAAAATTATATGCATGTGTATTGCATGAAATTATTAATTTAAATGTACACTACTTGACAAAAGTCTTGTCATCAAACCTAGTTGTAAAAATAACAAATACTAACTTGACTTCTAGCTGATCATTTGAAAACGTGGCATAAGATAAGATGTTTCTGATGAATCATCTGTTGAACTGCATCCCAATCATCACAAATACTGCAGAAGGCTTATTCGAACCGACATGGATCCAAGATTCTCACACAAATCAGTCAAGTTTAGTGAAGGAAATATCATGGTTTGGGATTACATTTAGTATGGGGGCATGCAAGAGATCTGCAGAGTGGATGGCAACATCAACAGCCTAAGGTATCAAGACATTTCTGCTGCCCATTACATTACAAACCACAAGAAAAGGGCAAATTCTTCAGCAGGACAGCACTTCTTCTCATACTTCAGCCTCCTCATCACAGTTTCTGAAAGCAACGAAGGTCAAGGAGGCCAGGGATTGGCCAGCCTAGTCACCAGAAATAAACATTGTTGAGCATGTCTGAGGTAATACGAAGGAGGAGGAATTAAAGATGAACCCAAAGAATCTTGATGAACTCTGGGAGTCCTACAATAAGCTTTCTTTACCATTCCAGATGACTTTATTAATAACTTATTTGAGTCTTTGCAGAGATGTATGGATGCAGTCCTCCAAGCTCATGGGAGTCATACACAATATTAATTCTTTTTCCACTGCACCATAACTTTATATTTAATACTGTACATTATTTCTGTTAAGTGACAAGACTTTTGTCCAAGCAAAGTCAAACCTTACTTTCCAAATAAAAAAAAATCAAGGCATGATCATATTTTATTTTAGTATAATAAGTGTAATCTAGAGGTGTTGCTTTAAAAAAAAAAAAATTCTGATACCAAATGATCAACTAGAAGTCAAGTTTTTATTTGTTGTTAAAACATGGATTAGATTAAAATTGATTACACATTTATGACAAAAGTCCATTATTACAGTTTTTCTCAGTCGCTTCGGTGCATTTCTCACAACACTATTTACATTTGCAGAAGAGTTAATGCATTTCTCAAAACAATTATTCATTTGTGCACATCATAGTAGCAGTTTATCATTCCTTTCAACAAATTGCAAATGCTTTTGGACACGCATCAACTGCTTTCATACAACTCTCTGCTGTTTATAACATTATCATTTGCTTATGTCATGTAAGTCAAAATGAACTAAACTTGTGTATGCTGAATAGTCAGTCCATAGAAATCTAATAGTCCTCATTTCATTACTTGAGTCATTACATACAAAAATGTTGAAAATCTGTCAAGCTAATTTTATAAAAAATAGTTAAAACTTTTTTCCCCTGAAAATGTCATCTATGTTGAACAATTTCATGAATGATTTACAGACCTATGTATGTTGTAGGTTCAGTTCCAATATGTACTGCAATATTGTATACAGTTTTGCACAGCTCTACCCAAAGGGAGTTTATGTTTGTTGTAAATAAGGGCGTTTTTATTATTTTGCACAATGCTGTGAATAAAAATGTGAAACATACATATTCAGTGTCTTGTACTCAGATACCTCACTAAATGCAGTGATGTCTAACTTTACTGTAGTTTTCAAATGGCTGTGCAAATAGTATATAGTGGTGTCTTGAGCATTTTCAGCAACTGTCACCAAAATCAGACTTTTTTGCATTGGAAAAAATGTACAGAGTAAAGTGTCATAATGAAAACATAACAAAGCCATTTGACTATCTTGTTCATAAACAATCGTGTCAGGACTTTTCATCTTGATGACACTGACACTTTCATTGACATGAATACTTGCTTTTGAGGAATGAGCTCTCCATTTTGAGCAAGTGACATGCTTTTGCAGGTTATCAACTAGTTTAGCAGTTTGTACTAATTGTTTTGAGAAATGCATTTAATGTTGTGCAAATGTAAATAGTGTTGTGAGAAATGCACCAAAGCGATTGAGGAAAAACTGTAATTAATTAAAAAAAAAATAGAGCTAGTAATGGAAGCTTGAGTTAGTCTCTCAACAGCGTCCGATAGTCACTAACAGCAAAACTGTAAGTTTAACAACTTCAATAACTTTTCTATTGAAATATCACAGAGCTTTTCAACTTCAAAACTTGAATTGTGACAGGGCAGGGCAGGGCAATGTTTATGTGTGTTTCTGTGTTTGTATTCAATCAACACCCTACTAGAACTACTATTACCCCCGTGTTCAATCAGAATCAAGCTCATTCAGCAGCCAAATAATATAACAAAGCAATAAAAAGACACACGCCATGAAGTACAGGAGATTTATTGAAATGGGTGGTACCGTCATTTTCACCCTTTTATATGGTAGTCACATAGACAATGCACTCAGCTCTCGCTTTTACACTCATTCATGCCACATGCCAAGAATGCAAAGACAGACGTGTTCCTTCTGGATGATTCATCAATAACTAGATCTACGCAAAAATGTGTATCCTCCCTACAGAAATGTGTCTCGCTGAGAAAAGTTCTCATCTTAACAATGATCCTTCAAACACCGTAAGCAAATTCTGAGGGTAAAATTCTATATTCTAAGTAGTGTTATTTACACACAATTGGAAATTCAAGTTTGTTTTTTTTAGAGGAAAATTATTATTTTAAAAAAGGAAGGAGTGTATGATACAGAATACTGAAAAACTGGTCCAAATGTATGAGATATGACTGCAGCACCAGAGATTAATGTATACAAAATTAAACAGAAAATAAATGTTCACTTAAAAAAATGACTTATGCTGCTTGTTCAACAGTTGAAACAGCACAATTCTTATGTTTTTTTTTTTTTTTGGACAACCTAATTGTTTAAGTTTTGATCAATGAAGTTATCAATCGATTTGTGTTAGGACAACATGAAGGAATTGTGTGGAACCCAGCATTCTGTACAGTGATTCACTGGTCCAAACGTATGAGATAAAATTGCAGCACTAAGATTGATGTATACAAAGCCAAACAGAAAATAAATGATACTCTTGCTTCTGTGTGTTTTCACTTTACTTTTGTCTTGCTACTATCCTTTATTCAGAAAATGTAATATTATATTATTTTTAATTCAGATCTTTTTTTTATGTTTCATGGTTCAATGAAACTATGTAAATTCATTTAAACCATCTGTTAGAAAACGATAGGAAAATAGCAGCATATGAATTACTGTAACACACTAAGCAGTACAGAACTATAAACATACTGTTGCTAAACAATAAAAATTGAACAGCCACAGGAGGAAAGAAGCAGAACAAAAAATGTACAAACAAAAAGTTGGGGTAAAAGGTAGTCTAAACATTTAAAATAGACCATTAAACCTATGGATATTAAAAAAAATACACATAAGAGCTAAATGGTTCTCATTAAAAACATCAGATGAATGTTTGGCTTCTTGATGAATAGCCACGACGAAACCATAAATAACGTGCTGACCATTGTTCATATAAATGAAAAGAAAATATCGCGTCAGCTGTGTATTCTGTGATATAAGAAGTGCTCGATAAGATCTACACAGGGTGCTCAACACTTGTGTTTGAAATTACAGACATTGCTGATTGGTCAAAATACATTCAAAGTACCACACAGAATTGCTCTCTAGGGAGATGCATAGCAGTTCCAATTCAATGAGACAAAACAGAAGGGAGGAAAGTGCTTGGCTGAATATGATAAAAATACAACAATACTTACAGTTAGTAGTTCTAAACATTTGATCAAAAGCTCTTGGGGGGGAAATAGAAACATAATGAATGCATAGCAATGCAGATATGAAACAATAAACGGAGAAATAAAACAAACTCAAATGGTAAGAGCAAACTGCACTACAGTTAATGTTACTCTAAACTGATTCTTTTTGGCCATTTACACATATAATGCGGAACAAATGATTATTTACATGTTTAGGTCTATTGCTCAACATGTTTTTTTGTATTTGCACAGTAAATAAACCCTTTAACACATTTGCCTGTATTAAAATGGCAAAAAATTTAGCAAGTAAACAGCACTATATGGAAAAAAAAAAAAAACATTCCAACTTGCACAAAACCTAGTAATGGTCTCATTTCAATGACTGACGTTAAATAAGAGCCTTAACGTCAGCACTGTGTAACACTGCATGTGGCACTGAATGATTTTAACGTGAATTGTCTATTACACACATGTAAACCTCTCCAAATACATACTAAAAGGTAAGTAAATTAACCTTTGAACAAACAAAACATATATAATGTACAGCTAGAACAACACTTGCTCATTGTGACCCAATTTTAGAGAAGACGTGACTTCTTTTCCAGCAAACTAACTAGCACAGTGTTTTTTTAGCATTTTATTTAGGAAAAACTACCCTTGGAAAGATTTCAGCTGATCTATATACACTGAAATTATGCATTATGTTGTTTTATAAATAAAAAAGAAAGGTAATTAAACTAAAAATTTTCCCGGTATGAAGTCATTAAGAGCTAACATATTAGTTTTTATATCACTTTAAAGTATAAACTAAATCTCCTTTACAATCATTCTAGTTTTCTCAAATGCACATTTTTTCAATGTCTGGTGTGCAATATGCACCGCTGTTGTGCAAAAAACACACATGCTCCAGTGTAAGATGGTGAAAAATAAATGCTTAGATTACCATGAATAATAGCCAATGTAATTTTCTGAAGAGATATGTACCGTAGGTGATAGGAAATGAGACAAATCCCAGTAAACACTGTAAGTGTATAAATATTAAAGAGTACTGGCTTAAAATCTAAAATTAATTAAGTCAAAAATCGCAATTGGCCATTCACTTTTTTTTTTAATTCTAACAATACCTGAAAACGTATTACAGTTTAGCACAATTGCAAAAACATACAGTGTATATAAACATACACATACACTGTATGTAATCTGATGCTGTGAATTTTTTATTTTCATAAATCTTTTTGAGCAGCTGATAAAATCAGTGTTAAGTATCTTTGAGTGACTTGGTTGGCTTAAAACTTCCCAAGTTTATAATGGGAATGGTTCATAAGTCTGTTGTAAACAAAAGAAAAGAATTTCAAAAGAGAAGATTCCTTGTGGTTTTCCAGCAAAAATACAAGCTTACTGTTCAACAAAGTCATAGAAGCGTTGGTCAATTTTGGCTGGTATAAACTATAACGCATACTGTAAACATACTAACATACTAAAACATTGTAATGAATCCAACTGGCGTTTTCTATAAATGTTTTGAACTAAACGCTTACCAAGACCATCCAAATTAATCGATTCATTTTCATTTTAAATGTACTGGCACTGTTCAACTTAGAAATTAAGTTTCATAAGTTGCTGAAAGGAGATTTGTAATACTTCTGTGCTTGACATATTGATTAAATAGCTAAAGTTTAATCAAAAACCGTCAAAACTAGAGAAATATATCGATGTCATATCAGTATCTGTATATAAATGCTTAAATTTAATGTTACTGTTATTGGCCCGATAAGAACGATGTCACAGTATGGTAGTTCTCCATTGTGTTTTTTTTTTTTTTTGTAAAAAGAAACGTCTACATATTTCCTTGCAGTTTCCTTATTTGCTGTCGATAAGGTTTTAAAATAAAATATGTTTGCCCACTGTCTGCCATTTGTTTTTGTAATTAGACAGATTTTTTTTTTTTAATCGGCCTATTTGTATATCAGTTATCGGCTTCCAAACGTAAATCGATGTTGGTTATCAGTAACTCATAAAAATTTCCCCAGTCAAAACATTCAGTCTACAATCTTCGACTGTACAGCAATATACTGAATATATTCAGCAGCAGAACTTTCCAATTCAACATTCAAATTTAAGTCTTTGGAGACTGGATGCTCATTTCTACACTTTTCTTTTGTTTCTGGGACTTAAAAAGTGAAGCGTGTCATTCACATATACCATATGCTCACTGCAATTAAGCTCAAAATAAATATTTAGTAGTGTATTCCGTACCAGCGTATTATTATTATTTAGATATACCAGCATTCTGTAACAAACCCTTCAATATGGCACCAAACACAAGTCTCTATCACTTGTTTACACTTATTAATAGAATTACCCTGTCTAGCCCAGAAGTGGTCTTCCAGTAAATCAACACCCCGCTGTTAAAACATCCAGTAAACATGCATTTCTGTCCCGTGGTGCCACTAATCCATGTGTTTCCATTTTTGCATATGACAAATGTGTACCTCAACTGATCAGAAGCAGCTTTTGCAGCGTGAGTTCAGTCACAGCAAATTCAAGGCCTCATATAGATAGTCCACCTCATGGATAAATGTAAAACACAGTAGTACCAAGACTTTTAAGTGCTGAATTCTGTTAAACTGACTGAATTCAAAGTAAAAGTCAACTTAAACACAGTTATTTTCGGTAAAAACACAACGTCATTCATTTCACTAGGACGCTGCTCTTAGCTTGGAATGACTGCTTGTGAATATTAAAAAAATGATTCACTCACCAGTATTAATTGAGAGCTCAAAGAAATCTTAAAAAAAGAAATCAAAATAAAGTCATGGAAAATAATCTAAAAAGAGAGTTTGGCATCACCACATTTAGTGCCTGGCTTCTGTCACAATGTTCTTGCAAACCTAGAGTAACATTTTCACAAGACATATGTCCATGTGTGAACAAATAGACCTGCGTTCAATCCCAGGTGACACTCCAGGGTCCTTTTTCAAGCAATATATATTTTGCCAGAAATCTTAAGCTACAATATTCTTTAGCGATTCTTTACTTTTTCGAGATCTTGCCAGCTTTTCTCTTGGGCTCATATGGTGTTCTCAGGATGCTGGGCGTCTCTTCCATTACCCTGACCAGCAGGTTATCAATGTAGTTCTCCAACTCCCGAATATGAGCATCTTTCTTCCTCACAACATCCTTCTGCTTAATGAGCTCTTGCACAACTTCCTCAAAAGAGAGATTGCTGTAGGCCGCCACGCTCGTCTGCAGATGTTCAGGGTCCTATTCATGAAGAAAAACACATGGCATTGCATTGTTATTGCATAGAAAAACTTCTCCTGAAGCCACTACTTAATCGCTTGTAGTATGCTGGAAATCCAAAGTTCTATCCAAATGAATCACATGCTTATTTTGGCACACAATATGATATTTTCCACCATGCAACTTGCCAATAGGTTCATCTAAAGCAGGGATTCTCAACCGGTGGGCCTCAGTGATCCTGCAGGTGATATATATATATATATATATATACACAATAAGAATGGTGAGCACAATATTTACAGCATAAGACTATTCTTGGTTTAATTTTAAAGGTCGCCACTTGAAGATCGTCCTCTATATTCAGTCGTGGCCTTAATATTTAATGTAAGTGAGTGCCATAAAAGTGTGAAAGTTTAACATTGTGCTGTAAAATCAGTCTGCTGCAACTAACACTATTGCTTTGTCATTAATCTAGTGCAATAACCCCAGGGGTAGCAATCCAATGGAAAAAAAATTAAAAGGCTGATGGCTGTTTTATTTGCATGTTGTTATTTTACGTAACTATTAAATACTATTTTGTATTCTATAGGTTATGGAAAAAATATGGTAATTCTAATAGTTTAAAAACATATATGATACTTTTGAAAATCACCAAGCGACCCCCCTCGCGACATCCCAGGGGATCCCTACTTTGGGAACCACTGGGTTAACTGGCTAATTAGGATAGCTATTGGTTTTAGGTTTGTTTACAGTCTACAGAATAAAGCCATATATAGGATGACTTATGGAATAATTTTGATATATTGTCTACTATTTGCTATATATTGTCTACACAATAAAACCACATCATAAAAAAGTTACTTTCCACAGTCTTCATAACACATCCTTGCAGAAAATGTATTTAAAAAAAGTGTTCCGAAGTACTCGGATGAGCCTGTATAATTAGTTTCAGTGATTTGTATCTGAAAATAGCATAACTTGAAAGGCTCTGATTGACCAATCAGAATCAAGTATTTATGAGAGCTGTATAAAAATTATGTCTAATGCAACCGCAGTAAGTTAATTAGATATACAAATCTTTTTAAGTCTCAGTGTGCATGAGCAACTTAAAAAAAGGCTAAAGAAACGGTTATGAAATGGACATGCCATTTTCAGATATATACTGATTAATGTAGACACATGAAATAAACATGTTATTAAATGTTTCCATCAACAGAGAGCTTACTGCATAAATGAGCTTTTATTAACGGTGCTGCTCTAAACGCTCATGCTTTGCTTCTCTCAAGCAGAGCGATAATGTGTTGACACAAGAAGTGTCTGTGTCTGACTTCAGCATGATATTGAGGGAACAGCAATTTAGAAACATTTGCTCATCTGCCATCAAGTGTTTGACAAATTCACACTTTCTGCTGTCAAGGTGAAAACATGCACTAAATGCGGTCAGTGGATAAAATGTCTTGAAGAGCTTCTTCACTTCATTTGTGGAAAATATTAATCAATGTCTTTCAGTCAAGTCTAATTACAGAAACTTCGTTAATTACAAGAAAACCGCCAGCTAAAATCAACATCAACACAACAGAACACAAACCTGGATTTCATTTCATTACCAAACAACTCGAGAAAATAACTTGCAGAAAATCCATTCTGATAGTTATCTATAATTTTAATAAAATTATATGAAATAAATTAAATTAAAAAAAGTTAAAAGCTAAATTATTAAATTAAATAATGATTTTAAGCTTTTAAATAAGATATTTAAACTTAAACAACACTGATGTTATTCTACATATATATATTTATTAAATGGTAATTCTGTTTAAATACTATATATTTTAATATCTGTTTTAATAGAGATTTAGCATAAGTTTATTAATAAAATGTGAAAAATATATAGTCGTTATTCATTATTTGTCGCTTGTTAGCATTTTAAGAGTGCTTGCTTAATGTATTTGGTGGTCAAATAATGATTGTAAGATTTTTTTCCACCATATTTGGTCATTTATAAACACTAACAAAATAAAAACGTGTCAATTCCCACATCTTTCAACCTCTGCTATCAAGACATTTTACAGCCTTAAATTTAAAACATCTGAATATTGGTAAGCCCTATGTGATTTATCTAATATAAAAGCCATACAAATTATCTCTGTTTATATGTATAACAATAAATGAAAGATTAATAATAACCTGCACATGTTGGGTAATAATCCTTTGCAGAAACAAGCCCGAACACTTTTAACCTGCAGCCTCAGCGTCTGAACTGCTTCTGGGTTTGAACTTGATCCACCATATCGGACAGCTGTTTATACATGTGACACTTTGATTATGATTATCCTCCTTAGATTACGGTAATGAAAACAAAACATTCCTTCTCTTTTTCCCCGAGGAAACAGCAGAGCAAATTTGACTCCATAAAACTGTCATTCTAGGAACTAAAGTGAAAATACGGTGGCCCTGAGAAGTATTTAGACACATAAATCACATTTAAAATATGCGAACGTCATCGCATTAGATAGCAAAATAGAAAGCAGAAATTATTTGCAAGACAAGTTACGCTTTTCAAGAAAAACATTCGCGATTGACTCTATTGTTACAAAGAAGAAATAGCGTTCAAAAGTAATGCCAAAAATGGATGCTTTATGATGGTGGAATACTTTCCTAATGCAATAATCTAGTCAACTGACTTCATAAATCCACAAAAAAAAAATCCTCATCATTTCATAACAGCTTCATAATTTGTTTGCTGACGCCACTTGCATGCAATAAAATTCATATTTTTAGGTGTCGAGCTGAGTGTCAACAGACAATGCAAGCCAAACAACACTCCCTGGCAAACGCAGAGCAGCGAACGGCGAATCAAAGGAAGGTTTAGAGAAAGAGATGCTGCATGAATTGCAAAAACCCACCAGGGCACAAGCAAGCGGGGGCAGGAAAAGAGCCCAGGAAATGACCATGAACTGGCAAGCAGCTGATGAGCAGATTTAGGCAATCAGGAGTGTGGGAGAGATAAGACTTCCACTTGGCATTCTTCAGTTGTCTCATTATGGGCACTAATGAGGGCCTTTGCGTTGAAAATCTGAAACTCCAAGTCCTTTGAAATGCCTCGGCCGGCTGGCTCTCCCCGACGCCCCCCATCCTTTAATTAAGGCCTCAGAGTGCCAGAGACACTATTTCACGGATGTGGTGTTAACATAACCTCAAAAATGGGTGAGGAAAGCCATTTTCAGCAGTGCGTCTCTAGTTTCAACATCGCTTCTCACACGGCAGGCAAGCAAACGTTACGTTACCGGACGCGATGACGATCGCAATCAGCATAATTATGACAAAGCGAGAGAGGGCAGCTTTCCACGTTTAACGCTGACCGCGCTTTGACCTACGCTATAAAATTAGACCAGTGACAAACTGAGGATTATTAATGATTAGATTTCCAATTATTGAGTGAGAGAGAACATGCCGTCCGAGATGGCTCGCTAACGAAATGGAAGCGCACTAATAACATCACACTACTTCAAATTACATGCAGATCAAAGACGTTGACCACCCATTTCAGCTGTTAATTAGATAAACGGCCCTCCATGCAGGGCGACCACCAGTGATACTCAGTCAGAGATCAGCATCATCCTCTTGCATGTGTAATAGGGCTGCAGTAAATGACCAATTAAAACTTCGGCCAAGTTTGGAAAACTTATGAAAAATGTGATCAAACTGTATCTGGACAGACTGGACGATGACAACGTGAAAATGCACCCTTGTTTAGTAATAATTAGAAATGGAAAATAATGTGCTTGCTTTTCATGTGGTCGCATGTACAGTGTGTGACAATATGATGATCTTGGTCTCAATGATACAAATAAATGGATTCTTTCACAAATTTTCAAAAGAACTTTTGAAAATGTTTGCTAAAATCAGTCCTTCATACTAAAATGAACCATGGTGTTACATTCCACCTGTGTTTGTGTATATTAATTTGTTTCCTCACTTTCATGTCTTTGTCTCCCTTCATATCCCACTTAAGGCTGGTTTATACTTCTGCGTCGAGTGATCGGCGTGACCCACGGCGCCAGCCTCGCGTGTAGCCATGCATTTATACTTCTGCATGCTGTTTGTGTCGCTCTGCAATAACACTTCCGAAATGCTAGCTGGCAGTAGGTTATGTTTATGTTTTGTTTTGTCTAAATGCTACCTTAATGTACAAGTAGCTAAAACTCACTCATTCAGAGGCTGGAACTGGCGGACGTTCAACAACTTTAATCATAAGGTAAACACAAAACAAAAGTTTCCATCTGGAGCTCCTTCATGTGACTCGACACTTGTTAACATCGCTCCATCAAGCTCGCGGCTCTCAGCACCGCCCACACTCGTCACAGCTACTAAGCCAACCAATCACAGAGCTTGCGCTACTTGTTGTCGCGAGGTGTAGTTACATTTTTTGAGAGGTGCGCGTCGGTGTCAGCCATGGCAAGGGCTATGTGACTGTGCAAAGGCTGCGTGCGCTTGACGCAGAAGTATAAATCAGCCGGGTTTGTCTTTATTGGTTGAACTCCCTGTCAATCACGGTTATGACGTCATAAGCTCGGCCTGTCCACTGATAGATTAGATGGCCTTCAAATTCAATATATGGTGTGTGCTCTGCCTCATTATACATCATGCTCATGGTCTTTGGTTGTTTGTTAATTACTTCATGTGCCTGATGTAACTTGAGTTTATTTGTTAAACTTTGTGATTCTGAGTAAGATTTGTTCTTTGGTTGCTGAGTGACACTAATTTGAACAAAGATATTCTGTTGGTTTCTTTGTATATTAGCAAAGTTTGTGTTTTGTTAGATTTAGCCGCCTCTAGATTTTTAGTTCGATTGTTGTATGCACTGAAAATCTTGATTTTATTTGACGTTTAAGTTTAGGAGTTAGATTTAAGGGTTGTTTTGGTTTGTTAATTTCTTAAGGTTTGGCTAACATGTTAATTTTTCGTTTGTTTAACATTATTGTAAATATATTTTTAGTACATATCATTACTGCTGTTTCTCATTCTAATAATTGGTGTAAAGAAACTCATCCTTGTATATTGCCTTATGATTGAGTTTTCTCTAACTTATTTCATTGTCTTACTTATGTTACAGTCTCATCCCATTTTAATATCAAAATTCATAACACATGGTTTTACTAAAAAATAATACCTAAAAGCCATGGTTAGTATGGTTAAGGTAGGTGCACAGACAACAATTTTATTACAAAAAAATGTATTATGGTAAGTGTATGTAGTGATTATCATGGCTGAACTACAATATGTTTTTTGCTTTCATTTGTTAGAAAACTAAACGCTTCATTTTCTGAACGAACAACATCCATGCACACCATAGGTCTGGTTTACACCTTGTATTAGGATGCATTTTGGTCAAATTAGATGAAAGCATCACTTCAAGAAACTTTTAGACAGCTCAAATTGTTTTAGACTATTAGTTTTATTAGCATTGTCATCGGTTTGACAAAACTCAAATCTTAATACCAAATGTAAACTGAGCATAAATATGTTATGCAACATAGATTCAATATTGCAATATATATTTTGATTGAACTTACATGTTCTCTTGCATTTTTCATGGCCTGTTTCTTTTCAGGAGAGGCTTTAAATCTCTGTGTAAGGTCCTCATTACTGGTGGGGTTTCTCATGTTGTCACTGAGAGAGAGAGAGAGAGAGAGAGAGAGAGAGAGAGAGAGAGAGAGAGAGAGAGAAGAGAAGAGGAGAGAAGAGAAGAGAGAGCGAGAGAGAGAAGAGAAAAGAGAGAGAAAGAAAGAAAGAAAAGACAGTCAAAAATTGCCTTTACTTCAATATAGACATCAAATACCCTTTTATCTTACATGTAACGTGACAGAACCTTCAGAGCAACTGCTGCTTGCATGCAAAAGTTCAATACGATATTTGGAGTTGACCTTTAGTGATGTGAAAAACAGAGGGTCAGGAAATGGTTTGACGCCTCCTTGCATGCAAACAGCAAGTCTACTCTTTATTTCCTAACAGTTGGTCATTGACCACAACAAAGGCATTACAGCCAGTTACAGGTTCTCAGTAGGGGTGGGCGTTATGAACAAAATCTCAAATCGCATTATGAGTAATTTTATACCAGCAACGGTGCACTTGTATGTATATATATATATATATATATATATATATATATATATATTTATTTTTCTTGATATACAGATTTAAAAGTGTGTTGTTGCTAGGATTATTTTTAATGCTTAAAAAAAAGTCTCTCACCAGGGCTGATTTATTTGATCCAAAATGTGAGATTTTATAACAATTTAAAATGAATATTTAATATTTGAATATAATTTAATGCAATTATTAATGCGATTTAAAGCTAAAATTTCTGCATAATTACTCTAGTCATTGCTCACGAATCATTTCTTATTATCAATTTTTTTTTTTTTATGTGAATATATTTGTTTTCAGGATTCTCTGATGAATAATAAATTGCATTAAATCCTAATTAATTTACTATAAAATTTAATGACTTTAATAAACTTTTAATTTTAGTATATTACATGCATTTTTTTATATGAAACATTCGAATAGTAATTTTACTATAATAATGTTAACAAGCAGCAAATCTAAAAAGTGCTATCTATATGGAAAATACCTGTCTGAAACACTTTGCAGATTAGACCATGGTCTGCATAATTTCTTTAATCATAACAGGAAATTAGGAAATTCAACCGCCTGACACATTTCTTCCACCCATACCACAACCATCAAACAGCACTGCGACAGGAAAACATGCTTACATGGATGTACTGTTATGAGTGGTCTGATCATGATAAATTGGATGGATGAGACCTATTAAGGATGCTAGTTGTCAAAAGTGAGTCAATGAAACGAACAGACAACATTACAGGTATGTTAAATGTCTTTTTAGCCAACCTGTGACCCCTGCAAGACCTGTGATCTAAGATGAGAAAGTAATCGGAGAGGAAGGCCTGATATGCTCCGGGCAGATAAATTGTTAATTGAACGGTCTATCTCTCATTCAGATCTCATTACTGTGACTTGGTCAGGCCCCTGTAGCCTGGATTGGGCCTAATGACATCGATAAGGTCTTCCTAATGACAGACTTTCTCTGATAAACTTTAAGGGCTTAACTGTCCTCACCTAACTGAGAAAAGAGCAGAGGTTGGGAATGACAAGCAGCAGATGTACTGTAATTGAAGATGCAGTTTTCAGACATTATTTTATTAGAATATTATTTATATATGATATGTGAGGGATAATGTACATCCAGACAGTTCTTCTCGCAGAATAAGGCCCGTTGTACAATGTTAATATTGTACTAGTTTTAAGGCCTTTATTCTGCAAAACAATTGACTCAATGTACAATAACCTGCTTAACAAGCGGACCCAAAACTTGTAGAACAAAAAATTGTTCTAACCAAATGGCTTTACTGATCTACTTATTAATATTATTATAATTATTTTGTGATATATATGCGCGTACGAGCCAGCTTTATTAGTTTAATACCTGGTAATATCAGGGGGGTCAAAATTAATTGTTTCTTCGATGCACCGCGATGCAGAAGCAAACAATTTGGTATTGGGTCAGTAATAATCATAACATAAGTTATTATGTACTGACATCATTTATTACATATGCGTTATATGGCGGTAGCTTACTATGGTGAGGGAAAAGACTGCAAGTAATTAAAACACTCCAACTACCTTAAAAGCAGAAAACTGTGCACAATTCACTGCTTGTGAGTTTGCTGAACAGTCTTTCGCTGACAGGAAAGTACTTCAGAACCCAGCTATGAAAAAAATGAAGGTGTAGCTCTCTTTCACTCTCTGTGGCCCCTTTGACTTGCTTGCATGCTCATGAAGTAATGTTTTATATTCTCTCTGGGCTGTTACAACAATAACGTTACTTGTGGATCCAGACACGAGCATGTCTGCAGAGCAGGTTTTCTCCGTGGCATTGTCGTCTATAATGGATCAGCTGATCACCGCGTCCATTTAACATCAGTGTCCGTGTCACTGTTTGCTAAACAGTGCCAGATCCCTTTTCTATTGAGCTCATGACCAGTCCGATTCATAGGCATTTAAGAACTCACTCAACACTGCTTAAAAAGTAAGCATGATATTGTTTACATTTGTTTATTTGCTATAAATGCTCACGTGCATGTACTGTAGTTTTGTTTGATACATACAAAAGAGTGTTTTCTTTGAGCAGGTAAAATTAAAGGTACAGTAAATATATCTGACTGCTCGTATTTAGGGACAAAATTGCATTACAAATAATATACAAATATAAATATATTAATAAATGATCAATTTTAACACAATAATTATTGTGTTGCTAAATAAAATCTGAAATTGTTTATGGAAAGCATCATCAATGGACCGTGATGCACCGAGATATCAAACTGAATCGAATCGATGACATGATAATCGTAACCGAACCAAACCGTGAGACCAGTGTAGGTTTACACCCCTAAGGAATATCATTTCTGTGATTTTATTGATTGTTGAATCAGAATCAAGTATTCCAGACAGCATGCAGTGCATTAATTGAAATAATATTTACATGTTTATTTAGAAATGTATTAAATTCATGGAATACTGTATACTCCATATACTCCAGTATACTCCATCCTTTATGCTTATTTTTTCATTAATTGGTTATCACACATTAAAGTGAATACTTTACTGAACACTTTACAAAATCATGTTGTCCACTACAGTCTCTAGTCTTGCTGCATCCCAGACACCAATACTACAAATTTATAAAAGGAGTCTTACTGTCTGACCATTTGAGATTAGGCATGGATATAAACCTTATGATCATAATTTTTTTAAATATCACTTTGAGCATATATTTGTATTCACTTTTGGCATCTGATAGAGCGTTAGTTTCAGGAAAGAGTGACGTGACATCCTGACTTAATTAATTTGACCTCAATCAAATGTAGTAAAAGCTTAATTAAACCATCTGTAACAAATTAAAGACAAACTCTGACAAAAGCAGATCAAAATAATAAATGAAAAACCTGGATCTGTAGTGTGAGAGGAAAGGGTTGGTTTCGCTTGAGGATTCACTGGTGAAGGGGTTTGGAGATCGCAGGTCTCCAGAGCTTCCTATTCGTGCTCCAGTTTTCTTTCCGTCCTTCTTCCCAGTCACTCTGCCCAGAAGACTGACCTTCTCCTTCTTCTCTTTCTTGTCTGCGCCCCACAGCGTCCCCTGATCTCCCTCGAAGGGATTGCGGTTGCGTGGAAGAGTGGCGAATTTCTGGGGCATGTTGTCTCCGATGTCGGAAAAGGGGTCGCATTGAACGTCGCTTGCTGGGCACCCGTATCCATCGCTTTGAGAGTGACGGTGAGATGCAGCACTCCCTACAGATGACAAAGACAAGCCATTTTTAGATCTATTTAAATAAGGTTGACATATTTCTGTAGCACAAAACACAAAAAGAACTGATCATTTTAGCACATCCGGTTAAATCATGCTGAAATCAACAGTTTTTTGACAGAATTCTTGGTTATAAAATGAAAATTAAGTCTGTGCTTAACACAAGCTCATATTATACTTACAAGTACATTTTACTCATACATACTCTAATACATATAATACATCAAATATATATATATATATATACACATCAAATATATTTTATAGAGTAGAATGAGTAGATTTTTTCTACTAGCCCGATTGGGCCAGTGGTTCAGATATTTACTTGCCCTGCCAAAATTTTCACTGGCCCCACCAAAAAAAAAAAAGAAGTTAATAGCTATTTCTTAGCCACATACAGCATTTTAAATAATGTGTCAAAAGCCAAACATAATTGTAATACCAACCCTTTTTTATTCAGCATACCTTTTTTTTTAATACAACTGACAATTTAAAAAAATTCAATTGTGATGTAACTTATACTGTGTAATATATATATATGTAATAAGTTATATATATATTATATATATATTATATATATATGTAATAAGTTATATGTAACTTATATATATATATACACGATCAAATGTTTGGGGTCAGTTTTATAAAAAAAGTCATGTTTTTTTTAAGGAAAATTATTCAGTTCATCAAGGCGATATTTATTAAATGTAAAAAAAATGTTAAATTGTTAAATATTTATAAAAAATAAATAAATAACTGCTTTCTTATTGTATGTAGTTTCAAATAAAATTATTACTCCAGTCGTTATTGCTTTCATTACTATTAACATTATTAATAATAATAATAATAATAATAATAATAATAATAATAATAATAATACGCACATTTACCGGTAGGAATGACATTTTGCCCAGCTCAACATTTTGTCTTCATATAGCCGTATATGTGGCTATTACACAATCATAATACACTGTGATATAGCCTGGGTCGTTAGTTCGTTGGATTGTTTTGTTTTCTCACTACAATCGATCAGCTCAATCGAGCAGAGACCATCTCATTCAGGCGATCTTGGACCGATTACCACAAATTTGGCGCGGATCCGAGCGCTGGATCACATATGCCAAACAAACCGCGCTAACGGGGGAAAGGAAACAAATTCCGAAACAAACATCTATGTGTGAAAGCACCCTGAGATTGTGTTTGCACGCAATTGACAGACACTCGCAGCTAAGTAAACTTTTGTGACTAAGCAGCACTGGCCCGATCGGGCCAGTTAACATTCTGTACACTGGCCCGAGTTTCTCGCACATTGGCCCCGGGCCATCGGGCAGTTCTTATTGTCGAGCCCTGATATATATATATGTACAGAATTATTAGCCTTCGTATTTATTTTTATTTTTCCCCCAATTTCTGTTTAAGGAAGAGAAGATTTTATCCACACATTTCTAAACATAATAGTTTTAATAACTCATTTCTAATAACTGATTTATTTTATCTTTGCCATGATGACAGTAAATAATATTTTAGTAGATATTTTTAAAGACACTTCTATACAGCTTAAAGTGACATTTAAAGACTTAACTAGGTTAATTAGGTTAACTAGGCAAGTTAGGGTAATTTAACATGTAAATGTATAATGATGGTTTGTTTTGTAAACAAATCGAAAAAAAAAAAAATTGGCTTAAAGGGGCTAATAATTTTGACCTTAAACTGGTTCTTAAAAAAATTAAAACTGCTTTTATTCTAGCCAAAATAAAACAAATAAGATTTTATTAAAAAATATTATCAAAAATACTGTAAAATTTCCTTGCTCTGTTAAACATCATTTAGGAAATATTTAAAAAAGAAAAAAAATTCAAAGGGGGCCTAATAATTCTGACTTCAACTATATATATATATATATATATATATATATATATATATATATATATATTTTACTAGCTTTAAAAAGATGGGAATTAGAAGGTAAGTAAATTATACTACACAGGTTGAGAGGACACTAAAGGTATTTTCTACATAAAGATCATATTTGAAAAAGCCCGGCAGCAGTTTACTACTAGCAAACACCCAGTTTTATTTAATATTTAGTTTAAAAAGTATTGAATAAAAACCAAACATCAATAGTTACTACAAAAGTTTCACTTTTTTGTCATGTACGAAACGTATATATAAAAACTGTGTACACAAACATCTTATATTAAGTCATTTTGTAGTCGTCAACTATGATACACTGTTTGAGAGTAACCATTGATTCTTGCATTCTAGTTGCCATTGTTGCTTATGAAACACCTCAGCATCCTAAGTTAAACAGATTGCACAAAAACCTGATATTGTTTTCTCTCAAGCAATAAGAATCATAAAATTGTGACAGTAAGTATTATTTTATTTGATAGCTAACAAAGGCACTAAGGTGTCAAAAAAGCCCAACCCACAAAAGCATGCAATTACTCAAACACTCCATAGTGTAAAATACATATAATTTAGAATATCACACAAAAATTATATATATAGATTTTTTCTTTTGAAGTCTTTTTTTCTGCAAGAATAATAGCAGTTTTTAATTTATATATATATATATATATATATCTATGTATATATATATCTGTATTTATGTATATATGTGTGTCAAAATTAATCAAATAAATGAAAAATAACCATGAAAAAAAAAAGAATAAATATAATGAAATAAAATAAAAATAAAAACTGCACACTGTTCTAATGTGAACATTCTCAGGTCCTCACCTTTCTCCTCAATGGAGTTCATGGAGTCGAGTTTGGGCCTGAAGTGAGTTCCTATCAGATCAGACATGGAGTGAGCAGCAGACAGTTTCTGCGTGCCCGTGAGCAGCGAGCGTTTTGGCTTGGGTTCAGGCGGGGCCTGTGGGTGCTGATGCGGGTGCTGGTCTGCCAGAGAATCAGTCTCGCTCTGTCCTGAGCGTGGAAGGATGGCGGAAGATGTGTCTGAAAAGGCACTATCGTGTTTGCGACCCTTCATCTTCTCCTTGAGCTTGGAGAATGGCGATCGGGGCTTGTCTCTCATCGACAAATCAAACATGCTGGCAGTCATGTTGTTCCGCATGAACTGGATGCTAACTTGAATCTTCCCTCTGTCTTTTCTCTTCTTACCAGGCCGTGAATCTAGAGTGTACCAGCTGATAAGAGAGAGACAGAAGAATAAGATATATATTAATATGTGAAATACAAATAAAAGAATAATATAGATCACAGTATATTTAAATCCATAAAATATCCATAAGAATAATGCTTCATCAATTTTAATAAACGTATTTATATTTAACAATTATTTAAATTCAATTTAAATAGTTATTTTATGTTATTATCCATATGTCAAAACTACAAAGTAGTGTTAGGAACTATGACAAAATCTGAATCACTATATTTTATTGGCTTATTTGTATTATTGTATTTTATTATGGTTATTTTACTCTCAAGAGCACAAAATTGATACAAATTTACTATCAAAATTGTTGGTAATGAACCTGATAAATAATTTAGATTTCATTTATAAAACTAATAATTTATTTTAACTAGGGCTAGGCCGATAAACAACATGATATCAAATCATGCTAAAATGTATGTCAATAACAATGATAAGCTCTGGACTTTTTTACTCTATATTGATCTAAGAGCCAATTACACAGCAGAAATGTGCAACAATAGGAATCTAAAAGGGTGTTGATATTACAGATGTACCAAATTTTCGCCCAACGCAAACTTATCAGCAGAATATTTGTTATGCTATTTAATGGACTCTCTAATTTTTGTGGCTTCAGTCATTGGTGGGATACTCTTTTAAATCTGGAAGCATTAACAACTGATATCGAAATATATCGTTATTGTTCAATAAGAAAGAAGAAGGAAGAAGAAGAAGAAGAAGAAAAAGAAGAAGAAGAAGAAGAAGAAGAAGGAAGAAGAAGAAGAAGGAAGAAGAAGAAGAAGGAAGAAGAAGGAAGAAGAAGAAGGAAGAAGAAGGAAGAAGAAGGAAGAAGAAGAAGAAGAAGAAGAAGAAGAATGTTAATAATTCTGATTATTAAGCATATGGTTTAGATAGAAAAAGTGTGATATTTCTTCAAAAAGGAATATTTATTATGACATTTCATTCATACTTTTTTCAAAGTAGACCATTACTACTTTTGGAATAATAATAATAATAATAATAATAATAATAATATTTTTGCATTATATTATATAAATATTTATTTATATTGTTTGTGTGTTAATTAATTAAAAACAATAGGCATTTATCTGCTTTTAAAAATCAGTACATTTTCCAGTTAATGCAAACTCTACATAACTCTAGAACTAGCCATAAAAACTCAATTAGTGACTGCCTGATACATCCATCCATCTACGTACCATCTACTTTTCTTTTGATAACTTGAGTAAAACCCTCTTGAAAAAGTTTGTGAAATCAAAGTGTACTTTAATTGAGAGCACAGCCGCTCTGGTTCATCTTGGGGTGTGGTGTGCATGCTTGGCCTCTTAGGTGTTATTAATAACAGCCAGGCAAGCACCAGTAATTTGCAGATGTTCCAGTGTACTTTCACAGCTTGATAAAAAACAAACAGAAGAAAACCGCACACTCTTTCAATTCCCCTTTTCTGTGAAACCCCCCTAGTGGGAAGACTCTCTTTCAGGCTTTGCTCTGTATGTATAATTCATACAAAAACGACATGGGGGCAATGTGTTTGTCTGGCCAGAAACCCAATTTCACTTCACACAAATCCACAGCATAGTCCATTTAGTCCATTTGAAAGCATTCCCCCTTCCTGAGAACGCATATTATAGTAGGGATAAACATAATTCCCTGGTAACTGCAAAGGTTTGGGCCACATAAAGAATGTGAAGTAATACGCCTCCATCTAGGCCATTCCCCGGCTCCTGTTTGTTTAACCTCTTGCTCTTTTTTTCTGCTGGAAGTAATGTGATTGATGCTGTAACTGTGTGAAAAGGAGGTGGCATTTGCACAAATTTGCCCTTTGTTCATTGATGCTCATACCGGTATTTGGAGATTATGAAATGGACAATATTTCAGCAGAGCCGCATGAATCTCTGGAGTGGCTGAATATTGATGCTCCTGCGATTTAACACACGCAGAGCAGGATCATCCATTTAGAAATGATCACCACAAACTGTTAAGGTATAGGTACGGTACTTGACAGAAAGTTAAACTCAATAGAGAGCCAGGATCTTCAATGAGCGGATGCCATATTTCATCTTGCACAGTCCAAAAATTCAATAAAAGGAAATGAAATAATGTATTCGATCTTTTTAAGACCTTTGCTGCTAACTAATGCCTATAAATGTATAATAATAAAAAATAAATTGTACAACATTTTCAACAAGAAGATAATGTGGAGTGCTAAATAAAAAAATAAAAAGATTACAAAGCCCTAATGACAGATTTGATAATAATATAATACTATACCAAATAAACTTACTTACTCTTGGAGTAAGAGGGGCCGTTTATCGAAGTTGATTTTTTAGCAGCACCATGTTGGCGTTTCGTCTAATTTTTACGAGGTGAGTCATTAGCCCAATGTTCAACCCCCAACCTGGAGGACCAGGACATACACAACGGACAATTTTAGTTTACCTAATTCACTTATAGTGCATGTCTTTGAGAGAAACTAGAGCACCTGGAGGAAACCCACGTGATTATGGAGAGAACATGCAAACTCCACACAAAAATGCCAACTGACCCAGCCGGGGCTCAATCCAGCGAATGCATAATACATATAAAAATATCATATTGCATTTGTGGACCTTATACACAATGTAAGAAAAACTAAATGTAAAAACAAAACATCTACAATAGTATAATAATTAGAGGTGTGACGAACCGCTTACTCCACGAAATGAGAGATTGGCTTTACGAGAACTAGACGAGATGAGATTTTTTACACAATTTTTAACAAATCTTAAATGATAAAATATATGAATGGAAAATTCTTCCATAAATATCACAAATTGCAAAACTATTTTATTTCTGTTTTAATGAATGCTATACTAAAAGGACATGCAAACACTGCAAAATATTTAGCTAATAGCTTATGTAAAATGGAAAATATATATTTTTGTCTTTTTATATATAATTTTAAATATTAGCAAAATGTTAATTTTTAAAAAAAAAGCAAATATTAAAAAAGCAAATCAATTTAGGTGCTTTTTTGAATGGTATTTTATTTTTATTTTAAGGAATTCTATGCTGCATGCAAACACTGTTAAATGTTTAGCAATAAACTCTGACTGGCTTCTCTCCTGTACAGTATCACGTGACAAATTAAACTCCTTTCCACAAATTAAACTTTAAAAAAGTATATGTAATTTGAAGTAAGGACTGATAGGAGAAAGTTGTTTTAATGTAGTGATAACACACGCCGCATGAAAAAAAAAATCATAACGGACAGCATAAACATGTGTTACAGCAGTGTGTGTGTGTGTGTGTGTGTTTAGAGATGTGTGTGTCTGTGGTTCTTTGCTGTCTTAAGCTGGATTTATACTTTCGCCTGGCGCCGCATCACGCGCCTCTGCTGACTGCGTGCGCACCTCGCGACACAGACGAGGCTTTTATACTTGACGAATTCGCCGTTGTGATAAAACGTCGTTTTTTAAAACGACAGGGGGAGGTCAAAAGTAACTGACCGTAAAGTCAGACAGATAAACAAAGAAGTAGGAAGTTTTCGGAACTACGTCATATCATTAATATCATTCACAATTTTTTACTAATTATTTGTATTGTTTTTATAAATAATTTTAATGATCATAAGGATCTTTATAACCATTCAATATTTTTTTTTATCAAATTTGATGCATCACTTGCTTTTGTTCATATCTCGGACAGTTTTACCTATTATAATATATATAAGTTTATTAAAATATTAATGCCAACAGAATATGGGTTGCTCTACAAATATATTCTTTGTTATGGCAAGAATAAAAGCAAAAAAAGCACACTTACTAAAAAATACTGATGTTTTTTAGATTTAGCCCGCTCCACAATTCACACATTATTGTCTGGCTAGTTTCTGTCCTATACTTATGCTAAAAGGGTAATAATGGTCCAACATTACTGACCATTATCGCCAATAAAGCCTAGAAAAACAGGGCATCAGTATACTGTAAACCGATAGGCTCAAATAATCCTTTCCAGTTATCAAAGAAATAATTTGTTCCTTAATTATAGTTTTGTAGCTATTAAATTGTTTTAAATTTAAAAGTGTAACATACACATCAGTGTTAAACCTATGACTGGTGGAAAAACATTTTGGTAATTGTGTACCTGGGTCTCCACTTTTGTCATGGCGTCTTTTGACTTTAACAAACTTATCCTTCAGGTTTTTAACAAAACTTTCCTCCTTTCCCATGGCTGTTGCAATTTCTAGCCAAGAATATTTTGCTCATCAGGTTATCTCTATGATCACGGATCATAAAGGTGTCTGTACAGGCGTGCTGTTTCAGACAAAATCTCTTCAAAGTGTTAAATTTCCAGACGCGGCGCCAGGTGCACTGTTCGCTCGGGTCTCAAAAAAATGCTGTGCGCACCGCCAGCCAAAATGATGTTGCGCGCACCCAAAGCTAACTTCCGCTAACACCACGATGACGTCACATTCGCCGCACGCACTCAAGCGAACTAGCGGACGTGTTGAGTATAAACCAGGCTTTAGTAGGTGCAGAGAATAGTGTCAAACAGGCATGTGTGTATGGCTTAAAAATGCGGCTAAAAGTCTTTCACAATGTTAATAGTTTGATTCAGGTGGTTACATGTCTGTACTCTGTACTTTAGTAATGCAACTAAAATAGGAATACTCCACGTCTTAATTCCATTTTTATGTTTATGTTTACGACGATTATGACTTTAAGCATATCTGAAGTGCTAGTTTACTGCATGGATACGAACCATAATGTGTGTGGCTGCAGTTGTAGCCTCGGTTGGACGTGGCAGCCGCTGAACTCCAGTGAAAAAAAGCAGTTACAACAGCCTAAGTTGCCAGGTGTGTTCAAAGCACCTGATTTGCGGATCAAATCCAATCCTGCCTCTAATCTTCAATGCTAATTTCACCCTTGCGCTCCATCATAACGCCACAACTCATGACAACAACGTTTCACCTCATTGAGAAATCTCGTCGTGATTTAATCTCATCATATAAGATCTTGTCACATCCCTACTCATAATCCATTTCCCACCGTGTACTCTACAATGGTGTGAAGTCTAAATATACTTGTAGAGTTTTATTTGTTTTAGTAATTTGTAGAATGTGTTTAGACAGATTGTAGAATTTTAATACTGGCAGCACAGCACTAAAATGCTTAAAAACTACATTCTTAGAAATAAAGGTGCATAAGATAACTGTTTTAGCTTCCTTAAATAACCTTTTAGTGAACAGTTTTTAAAAAAAACATTTTGTTCTTCATTTGCTGATCATTTAAATGTGAAAACCTCTTCCTCTTTAAATATTGTCACAGAACCATTCATGCTAAAAAAAAAAAAAAAAACCTTGTTTTTAAGTGCATTCCAATAAAACCTGATTCATTTTTAAAATTGAAAAACATCTCCTGAGCCTTTTCTTGACCTCATCACTGGTTATAAAGACACTGTGTACACTCATGAACCAGCCATGCAGAAATGCAGCTCGACACTTCCGACAGAATGCAGTTCTTCCATGCAAACACTACTGTAAACACTGCTTCAGTATCGGTACACTGTTCCCTCTGGGGTCTTCACAGGCTGCCATCTTGCTGAGTGCTCTTCTTCCATCATGGCACAGCTAGTGAATGGTGATTATGTTTCTTTCCAAGACCATCCACACACTAGGGAGCTTGTAGATCCGAGGCAAGAGGGTTTACCTGGTCTCAGGCCCAGTGAGGGAGCTCTGATCTGGGCATGTGGAGAGCCAGCCAGACCCTGTTCTTCACATGGGAGTCAAGGCCAAGATAAATCTTCCACTGCCTGGAACCACAATACTCCCACTCTGCGAGGGCCGCTGGGAACCAGCGTACAATCAACAAACACAGGTGTGCGATAATTAGGGCCTGTCGACTTCAATGTCGAAACGGACTCTTGTACCCTTGCGTCAGTTGCAGGAAACCCTTGCATGAACAGAGTCAACAGGGACTGCTAACCCTGAGAGCCCTTGCAGAGGATACAAGAAGCATGGTGCAGTGATTTGTGTCATGAGTGTCAACAGCAAAGTCAGCAATCGCATACAGCTCATAACTTCCCTTCAAGGGTGTGAATACACAGAATTACTGACCAAATAATACCATGCATTGATTGTGAAATATTGACAATGATTAGGAAATGAGAGGTGTAAGGATGCATTGATTTTACAGTAAAGGGATCATGAAATGCATCTTCACATTTTTATGTTTCTCAAGGTTGTTTTATTATAGCACCAAAAAACATCTAGTGCTTGTTAAAAAAATTAATGTTTCATGCTAATATTCCCTTTCTCTTGAAACCATAAATTTAAATGGCTGTTACATTTGCTGGAAACAGAAGTCAATTGAAAAACGTCATTGCACTTCGTCCACACCATCTTTTCCAGCATGACCTTGCTGTATAGTCAAGATGGCATGGGTTCTTATAGAGCCATGTGTTTTTTGGGTGAGGCAGAAAAACTGAAAGAGCACAACCACAATAACTTCAATAGTGTGTTTTGTGGTAGCAATTGTTTTTGCTGGTTAAATGTGTATAAAAGAGCTATTTTTTACACAAGTAAAATTTTCACTTACTGCATAAGATGCTGCATCTTAGTCAAATGACAAAACACCAAACACCAAATACTGGATAAAAACTTGAATATACTAATATTTTAATAAAAGTTATTTTGGTATCTCCACAATGTTATGTCTGTTATAATATCTTAAAAAGTGATATGGAACGATGTATTGCGCATCATGAGAAAGATAATTATCGCTGAACAATAAGACAACAAATAGATATTGGATTTTTGATAACGATAAATTTAAAAAATGTGTTTTTAGCTGGATTAGGTCTGTTATGTAGTCCCTCTAGGATTTCGCAAGTCCAATGGTTCTCAAGATCAAAAAAAGAGACAATTTGACAATTTATTTTTGTGTATTTACACAGCAAAACACAGGAATTAAACCTAATAATGTTATAAGTTTTGAGAAAAGTCATCACAAAATCAGTATTTTTAATGGTTCAAGACTTTTTTTTTTTACAGATTTGTGTTTGTTGAGCATCAGTTAAGACAACGTTAGCACCTGTCAGCTTTAATAATGGGGAAAACTGCATAATTTTGAGCTTTTGTTAGCTAATTTCATCTTCAAGGTTACATTTTTTTTTAGAGCGGGATCAAAATCGGTGACGTAGAGTAAAGCCGAAGTCACACTACAGTTTGAGCTTGCGAAATTCTGTTGTACGGCGCTGCGAAAAGGGGCGGAATTAAACAAGATGAATATACATTAAAAAAAGCGAGCGATTTCTCACGCAGTCAAGTGATGCGATTTCGCAGGTCAGAGTTCACCAAGCTTGAACTTTGCACTGCAGCAACCTGCGAAACTCTGACGCATGACCCCGCGTTTCCGGTCTGACGCATTCGCGTGCGTATGAATGGAAGTCTATGGAGAGAAAAGCCCAGTGTGATCGCAGCTTGAATCTGCTAGTGGAGTGATGACGCATCGATTTCTCATTATTATTTTCAGTTTTCATATCCTATGAGAAAACCCTGCTTCTTAATTATATATGAGAGCACGTGCTTTCCGAAGGCAAGGCAAACCAGCCAAGCTGTGATACCCAATGACTGGCTGAGATTGCGTCCGTGCACAGCAAGGGTTGTATGTGTTTGTTTCCATGATTCACAGGGTTTGTTGCATGTTTTTCCCCACGATGCTGTCAGGGCTGTTGGCTTGCAGGAAACATTTTTGTTGGGAGAGCTGTATGAGAATTAGAGAATGGCGGACTTTGTCTTTTATCAGCTGAATTTGTTACCATTTAGACACACCGCCTATATCCATGCTGCTGTGTTTGCCTATGAAAATCATCCAGATTACCGGCAGGGCTAATGGTTGGAATAGACAAGACAAGAGACCTGCTGAACTACTGTCCACTGTTGCTGCAATCAGACCCAGGGATTCAGGAGCAAAGAAGTTTAGTGTTTATATAAACAAGATTGTTTCCCAGAGATGGGTTGCGGCTGGAAGGGCATCCGCTGCTTAAAATCTTGCTAGATAAGTTGGCGGTTCATTCCGCTGTGGCGACCCCGGATTAATAAAGGGACTAAGCCGGCAAGAAAATGAATGAATAAACAAGATTATCTTTTTAATAATATAAAAAATTGAGGTTGTTTATATGAAATTAGAACAAATGTAGCAGGGCATTAAATTACTTACTGTTTATTTCTTTGCATTTTAACTTTGTAAACTATAAAATCATCGGTTTCCTCACGGTTTGTGTCTCATTTTGTGAGCCAACTGATAACAGTTGTTCGCTACCCTCTTTTTCCCCTGCTCTGAGGTAGACTTAAACTGAAAGATGAAGGTTTCGTGGCCCTTTAAAGGCCGCACAAGTTCAAAAAAAAAAAAAAAAACTGTACCTGTAAAATCCTGGAAAGACTGGTTATGAACATATGACACTAAAACTATCTGTAGGTAGTCATAAGCTCCTGTCTTAATGAGTCAATCATTGAACCACTTATTTAAACATTTGTTTAAAATGGCTGATTCCTTTAGAAATTAAGCAAGTGACTATCGTTATATCATTGAATGACTGACTCACTTTTTTAGTTCAGGAAAAAACACTGTTGTGTTGCTCTAAGACATAAAAACACACACAAAAAACAGACAACATTGTGTCTAAAATTTCTCAATATTAACTTCTAATTTATTGAACTGCTGTGATTGCTTGCGATTGCGCTTGTGCACATACATATTCAGTGTAACACCACCTTTGCTTTTATGATTTCACTTGAATATACCATATAAAATAAACTCATACAAGGATTTTATTCTGCTCACAATACTTGTATTATAGGCTCATTCACTACATTCATGCTTCCTCACATAGTTAATGCTTTTGTTTTATTCCATTATGAGTTCTGTTAGACACCGGCACTGCCCTTACTACTTCAACCAGCCATACTAGTTTCTGTCCTAATACTCTAATAAAACACTGCTAGTCTGTACATGCCCCAAAAAAGACAAATAAAAATATTAAGACTGATAAAACGCCCTATAAACATAGGTTTTGACAGCCTACTGTTCATCACATGTGACAAAAAAAGGAAGTCAGTTACATGGATTAAAAAACCCAACAGTTAGTCATCAGGCCCTGACAAACGAAGAGGAAAATATAATAGCATGCATGATAATCATCATCCTCACTAGACCAGTTCATCCACCATGGGACTGTGACTCACACTAAAGTTAAATAAAGCCTTTATCTCACACAAGAATAAAAGCAACCTGCATAAGATGGTTATAGTATTGCACAGCAATAGCATGTTCATAGAAACTTAAAACTCAGACAACAATGAGTGTCAAAAACAAAGACTAGAGATTACGTCAGAGGACTAGGTAAAAAAAAACATTCTCTAAATGTTAAAAGAAAACCGCCTCACTAAGTGTTACAAGAGCTAAAAATGGCTATGTCATTAAAAATCTATTTATTCTGCTACTCCTGGAGTATTATTGACTGACCTGGCTTCAATATGCTGACACACATTACCTACTAAGGTCTCTATAGATGTCAGAGTGAGACTTTGAGGTCTGTTCTCATGAAGGTAATCGGCAAAATCTACAAACCCAGGAAATCCCCATAGCACAGCACTATAAATAGAAAACTTAACTGCTTTAATTCAGTCTAATAAGGATTTTATTCTTTGATTCTGCCTTGTAATCTCACGACTACGAAATCATCTCAGAGAATGATTTTTTCAAACACTTGACTGTTATGGCAGTTATGTAGCAGGCTTGAAGTAAAAACATGTTATTAAATGTGTTCAGTATTTACTACACATAAGCAGCCGTCATTTTCACAGCACAATTATAATGATGTCAATGTCATTATCATTATCATCCAATGAAACTGATTTCAACTTTGAATGTTATTATACACGGTCAGTGTACTACAGCGCTGTATTAAATGCTGCTTAATCTAAAAGCATGTGCTGGAGGTTTAAATTTAAAATTGCATATTGATAATTCGATACCTTAAAAAGATTTGCACATGGGGATTACAGCATTCAATTCTAGCGATACCATTTAATGTCACTTACTTCACTGTGCTATCAAAAACCAACACAGACGTTGAGTATCATATTCCTCTTTTAAGCTACACTTCTGCTTATTTGAAGGTATGTTACAGTTGGGTGTTTCTAGAACATTTATGTCTGTAGACCCTTAAAGAAATAAAATGAAAAATGACCCTACTTACTCAGTTTTTCGTCGCTCCTTGTTGTCGAATATCTCATTTAAGTTAATGAGTTTTTGGCCCAGAAACTTGTCCAGTCCCACCAAGGACCTGTGCATGACTGTGAGGCACAGCTCATAAACCTCTGGATTGCTCTCCATCAGCAGCCCTGGAAGCTCAAATGAAGCCTCTTCTCTCCACACTGGGTTGAGGGTCTTCTCCGCCACCGATGTGGAGTACTTCTCTTTGCCCAGCTGGATGATTGTGTAGGCATCATTGGTGCCATTCTTGCCCTTTGGTTGCAGGTCTGAAGCTTGGAGAACAGTGGCTTGGACATGAGTCGGAAACCACTTCTGCGACTGTTCGCCCAATGACATGATGAACTCAAGTGTAAAACTATGGATTTTGGTTTAAAGTGATGCTGTGTAAAACTTTAGTTTGGCCTTGGCATTTTTTCTTTAGCTTCCAATCAACAAGAAATGAGCGACCGAAAGGTGATACAAACTGAAAGTTGTTCAATGGCATGTGAAGAGCATATTTAGCTTTACAGTCACATCTATTAATGGAGCAGGTAATAATTGTCACACTCCGCAAACACTCCACATTCACCCCGCTTCAACTTAGGTCACCTATAACCAAAAACAAAAGACAGAAAATAGTGTGAAAAATAATATTACATTAGATTTATATTTTTCAATATAATGTTCATTCATAATAACGATAAATATTACTTTACATTATTACTACTATATTGAAATATTAGAAATGGCATCACGATAACAATAAATAAATAGATTAATGATAAGCAGGGGCGGATTTAACCAATAAGCGACGCAAGCGGCCACTTAGGACCCCCAATAAATACTTAGAAGTATAAATTAAACCTATATTTTATATAGCATCATTTTCTAACATAGTATGTATGGTGAGGGTCTAACAAATACAATTTTACGTCAATTATCATATCTATGCAAACTTGTCCCCACCCTCAATCATGGAGCAGTCCAGCACTCAAATCAGGTAAAGATTTAGTTTTAAAAACAAAATACTTTATTTATTATTTTTAGTTGTGGATTCATTTTAAGGAAACAAGTCATTTAAAATGTTGAGATTGCATTGAGATAAAACATAAAAAAGAAAGAGGAAAAAGAGAAAATAAATAAACTAAAAACAAATAAAAGTGCAAAGGGTGCATTTTAGGACTGCTGGGCCCCTTGGCTGGAAATGCTTAGGGCCCCCAAATCAATAAATCCGCCTCGGACGATAAGTAAATAAAACACAACAATAACATAAGAAAAAGTTGAGCACATCCACCAAACAAATGAGACATAATATGCAACACATCATACGTAAATCTAAGACTATATAACCATTAATAATTAAAATAATTTCACCCCATTGTGCACATGAAGTTATTCAAGTGAAAATCAAATAGACTTAAATTGTTGCAACTCACACACACACACACACACACACACACACACACACACACACACACACAAGTATATACTAGTAAAACATACATAGTAAATAGTGAAAGTATTTAGTGAAAAATAATTGACAGCCATCTGTAAACAAGTGTTAGCAGAGTAGCTTAATAGTGTAAGTTTTATAGTGTCTATATTATAACATTTAAAGAACTGGCAAATTATAACAGCTACATGGTTTATTACATTTTTTGACACTTTTATGCTAAGGATTTTTACCACCACATCCTCATCATCTTTATGGTTTCAACCCTGCGGTCTTCTCTTACTTAATTGATCGTATATGACAGAAAAGCACCGGTGATGCTCGGCTAGCTGCATTACCTAGTATCAGTGGTGCTGTCAAACACCCATTCAGCACAATGCTCTGATATTTACCTGTGAAGCATCTTTCTCGAGCACAGCGAGCGACGCCACAGCACGTGTGAAGAGCGCTACAGCGAAACCCCCTCAGTTCTCCACATCTGCGGTAAATGGAAATTAATAACTTACTCTAGTTGACACTAATTCATTTTAAACAAATGTGTGGTATTCCACATCAGCCCTGCTCTCGACTTCCTGCTTCCTCATTTCCGCCGATGCGGTCACGGGTCGAAGTGCAGACTCCTCCTCTGTTGCCGTGGATTTGATCAGCGCTGTTCCCGGGATTCCGGTGACTGAGCTGAGGAGGGTTGTTTTCATTAGTGCGCTTTTGCTTTTGCTTTCATGTCAAGAGTTAGAAAAAGCACAATTGTTGTAATAATTGTTATAATAAGTAAAAATATATATTGACATTACCAGTCAAACATTTGGGAAAATAGGAAATATTAATACTATGGTCATTAATGTTTATGCTAAATACATTTGCAAAAAGTTCTAAAACTAGCTAAATCTCTTCTTGTCACCAAGTCTGCATTTACTCTATAATACAACAACACGAAATATTAACATACCATTATATTATATATATTTTTAATAATATTTTCATGGTGCTTTTATAAATATGTTTACTTTCACTTACAATATTTTGAAACACTATACATGTTTACTGTCAATTTTGATTGATTTAATGTGTCATTGATTATTAAAATTATTTGAGAAAATATAATATTATGACAGCTGCACGGTGGCACAGTAGGTAGCACTTTAGCCTCACAGCAAGAAGGTCGCTGGTTCAAGCCTCAGCTCTGTCAGTTTGCCTTTCTGTGTGGAGTTTGCATGTTCTCCCCATGTTCGCGTGGGTTTCCTCTGGGTGCTCCGGTTTCCCCCACAAGTCCAAAGACATGTGAAATGGGTAGGCTAAATTGTCCATGGTGTATGTGTGTGGGTGTTTCCCAGTGATGGGTTGCAGCTGGAAGGGCATCCACTGCGTAAAACTTATGCTGGATAAGTTGGCGGTTCATTCCGCTGTGGCGACCCCAGATTAATAAAGGGACTAAGCTGAAAAGAAAATGAATAAATAATATTATGACATTGGGGTGTTAATGTTTAATGTTCATCTCTGAATCACAGAAATAAATTACATTTATTCTAAAATTCATTAATATTTCGTTTTCCTTAGGCTTAGTCCCTTTATTTTTTAGGGGTCGCCACAGCAAAATGAACCGCCAACTTATCCAGCATATGTTTTACACAGCGAATGCTATTCCAGCTGCAACCCAGTACTAGGAAACACCCATACATACTCATACACTCCGGCCAATTGACCTATAGTGCATGTCTTTTGATTGTGGGGGATACCAGAGCACCCGGAGGAAACCCACGCTTACACAGGAAAACATGAAAACTTTACACAGAAATGCCAACTAGCCCAGTCAGGACTTGAACCAGTGACTTTCTTGCAATCACAATATTACAATTAATTTAATGTGTTTTTGATTAAATAAATGCAGACTTATTTTTTTTTTCTTTAGTAAAACAAATGTCAAAATATAGATGAAATGTTCCATTACCATACAAATTGAAATACATATTGTTACATCTAATTACTTAAAACGGGATTGCCCAAATTTGCTCATAAAGGGACAAAAACTAAACTTGATCGAGGATAGTTGGCTGAAGGTCAATATAGCTTTCTTGGGTAATTTCCTCAGTTATTTTATAACATGTAACAATAACTAGAAAACGTTTCGTTATATAACTATAGCCAATACAGCTTTTTTATTTTTTTAAATTTTATTGTTTACATTTTATAATGAACTTTTACAGTAAAAACATCTCATGTATAACAGAATGGAGTTACACTAGTTTTTGCCTTGATTTGCTGACTGATGTCCTCTGCATAGTGCTCCATCCATCAAGTGATATATTTACCTTAAAAAAATCTGATACATTTACAACAATTAATTAAAACAGGTTTTTTGGTAGCTCAGCTATAAAACAAACAAACAAACAAACAAACAAACAAACAAACAAACAAAAGGCTATGTCAAATTAGAAATGACCATCTCTTTTAAAGGCATTCGCCTCAACGAATGGTGGGCCAAATCAAAAGTTACAATGGGCTAACTTTGGCCCGCGGGCCCTACTTTGGGCATTTCTGACTTAAAAGAACTCTTTTTATGTCATGAAATGATTTTACGCTCAACAAGATTTTTGACGTACTCCAAACCTAAATGAAATTGTAGTGGGCACTGTCTGTAAACGTAAATGTATGATTATCCTTATTTTTAATCTTATATACAGAGAACATTTATGTTTCCTTTGATTAAGCTTAAACCCGATTATCCTGTTATAAGCTTCATCAAATATTAGAAAACAAATCAAATGATTAGGATTACCTTTGAATATTTCTTCTGTCCCATCCTCAGCCTATTGAAGATTCATACAATGTCCACCCTTGTAGACAGTAAAGTCAATAAATGTCTATTGGGGGCTCTTGACAAAACTAAACAGACCAAACATGTTAACATAATGCCTGCCAATGTTCTTGAGAGGAGACATTGAAGTACTGATAAGAGATACATTTAAATACAGACATGTATGTGTGTGTCACCCACTTGACAGGTAGATCTTAACCAAACACACCTGCTCTTTCATTTTATTATTTTTTGTCTTCTTATCCCCATCATCCTGCCATAACCACAGAGTGTTGTGTACATACCAGAGTCAGAGGCATGAGTCTGGCACATCGTCACACATAGATTATAACTCTTATCTGGAGTGTATCTCAGGATGAAATGGGCCTGGTGTGGTGAAATATTAGGTCATATAAAATGCATTTAAGACAGCTTAAACTGAAGAGAGGCCCCTAGCCTGTGCCATTTCCAGTTAAGCCTCATTGCAAACACCAGGAAGCAGCTGAGGAATCAGAGTGGAAGAGCTGGTTGAAAGTCTCTTCACATTGCAATAGTACTGATTAACGCAAATGATCTAAATGTATTTATATGTATTTTTATATTCTGGGTAAGGCATGCACTGTAAAAAAATGCTTTTCTTACTTAGTTGTTTTGTCTTGTTTGTCTAGTCCAAATATTTAAAAATTCTTATATCAAGAAAAAAAAATGTTGGCAAGCAAAATATAATGTCTTGTTTTCAGAAATAATATGCCATCATTAAGTCAGTTTTCCTTAAAAACAATTAAAATAATCTGCCAATGGGGTAAGAAAAATAATCTTTTTTTTATGTAAGATTATTTTGCTTACCCCATTGGCAGATTATTTTGCTTGTTTTAAGGAAAAACTCACGTCAATTTGGCTTATTATTGCTTAAAACAAGACAACATGTTTAGCTTGTCTAGAAAATTCTTCTTGATTCAAGAATGTTTAGATATTTGGACTAGAAACAAGACAAAAAATCTAAGTAAGAAAAGCATTTTTTTTGCAGTGTGAGATTAAAAAAAGGCTCATCCAATTAAAAATTGTCAGGTTGATAATTCCTATAATTCTGATAAGTAGCCCAAACTAACTGTCAGCAAATGATTAGTACAGATTTGTACAATTGCGCACCTCTGTTCATGCAGATCTGCCAATGCCCATGCATGTACGCAGTGGCAACGAGTGACAGCGTTAAAAACCAATGTTGAATCTAAACTTTTTAAAATCCTGAATCAATATTAGAGTTACTTTTGCATGCTGGAGAAAGGATCATAATATTAAGCCACTGCAATCTTCAATTTTCAATTTCATAAGGGACCTTTTACAGCATCAATAATGTCATTTTTATTTAGTTTAACAACAAAACATAAGTAAATAGCGCTATTCCGCCTAGCCTGCTTTACTGAGCTGAAGTTGGTTTTATATTCACATTGGTTCATTTTTAAACAATTACAACCTGTGACTGAATATTCAATAATAAAAGTAATAAGCATAACTCCTGCACCCCACTGGCCAACCAGCATAGAGTTGACAAAGTGCATGAGAGAGTGCATGAACTATTGCACATTATGAAAAGTTTTGCTTGCTAACTACACAACTGAAAACATGCTAAATATAATACAGTATTTCGTTCAGAATTGTAGTAATATAAAGTACTATAAAGTTTTCTAACTAACAAATAACATAATCTAGTACGTCTCTGTCATCTTTAAAGTGCATGTGTGGCTTTGGACGGCAGGGGAGGGAATGTATTTGAAAGATAATATGCTAACAGCATTTAGACAGATCACCTACAGTACTGCACCTTTAACCTATTCATTCAAAAAAGGAGATTCATTCTATTCAAGAAGTGACGATTGAATCATTTACTCGAACTCAGCTCACAAATTGCTTACGTTATATATATATATATATATATATATATA
>CAIGQZ010001313.1:21345689-21360919 GCA_903798205.1 Danio tinwini | reverse complement strand
ATATATATATATATATATATATATATATATATATATATATATATTATTTTTATTTTTTTGCATTTTTCTTGGCTGTGCAGTAAAGTGAAAAACACTTTGGAGCTAGTTCACACAAAAATGAAAACTCTACTCACCCTTTACCTGTTCCAAACCTGTTTGACTTTCTTTATTCTTTTGAACACAAAGGAAGATATGTTGAAGAAAGCTAGAAACCTGTAACCAATCATTTCCATTTCAACGGGCACCTTGATGTCAAAACAACATCAAAAACATGTCATAAATGCAAATCTATTCGATGTCAAAACCTTGACGTCCATTTAAGTATTATGATATACCAAACGTTTTATTCATCTAAAAGCTTCAATTATAATGTAACAGATTTTTGTACGGCTCAGTGCATGTAAACTATCTTAATGTGAAAATGACATCAAATTGACATTGATTTTTGATGCATTTAATGCCAATTTTATGTCAATTTGATGTCATTTTGTTGTCAAGAAAGTCAATTGCCATCAAATCGATTAGCATTATTGACATGTTTTTTGTGTCTGTTTGGATGTCATTTTGATATCAATGCAGTGAATTGGCATCAAATTGATTTGCATTTTTAACTTTTGTGTGTGTGTGTGTTTTATGATGTCGCTTTGACATCAAGTTGCCCTCTAGTATTTGGTTTTCTATGACTTATAGTTATCTTGACTATGGAAGTCATTAGTTACTGGCTTTTCAGGCCCGTAGCCAGCCTGGTGAAAGGGGTGGTTCTTTTTTTCTCAAAAGTGGACCTTTTTGGGTTATTCGCCTTGTTTTCTATTGAGATTTAAATTCTAGTAGCATTTTAAGCACTAGCTTGTCAGGTCGTCATTGTAACAACACGTTTTTGATGTACCAAAAACATTTCCTAAAGATTTAGAACAAAGAAATATGAAAAAATACGTTTTTTAATATACAAATGTATTACATCATATTACATCATTAGAAAAATAGGAATCTGTTGTCTTTGGCCTATTGTCATTTATTAGGCAAATAACAAACTGGCCAGCACATTCAACTTTCTTCAGTCAGAAGTCGGGCACTTAATGAATAAAAATGTTAACATAATAATAATAATAATAATAATAATAATAATAATAATAATAATAATAATAATAATAATAATAATAATAATAATAATAATAATAATAATAATAATAACAACAACAACAACAACAACAACAACAACAACAACAACAACAATAATAATAATAATAATAATAATAATAATAATAATAATAATAATGTAGAGCTTCACTATTTTTCTAGCCTCTCTTGAAAAAAGTACATTTGAATATTCATGGATAGCAACATTAGCCAAATTAGAATTGAAATTATATTAATATGGGCCACTTTTGGTGCTTCACACCTTTTTAGTGGTAATTTTTTGTTTGAATAAGGTTCAAGATGTAGAATAAAAGTTAATTGTAAAATGTTTGTTTTTTTGTTAAAAACAATACAGTAGGTCAGTAGTGAAGGATACTGAGACTTCACTTATGTCAGATTCTTATGCTTTCTTGCACAGCTGGATGTTGAAGTCATGAAAAATAATTGTTTGCATTGATCAAAACTGATTAGCTGAAATCACACCAATCTGAGGTCAACAGAGGATTCAGCTTGGTCTTAATGCCTTTTTCGATGGGTTATTTTCACAATTTATGATGGCATAGCAGTCAAAATAGGACAAATTAGTTAATGTATGGGACAAATTTTGAACCTTTGTCAATGAGGGGTGGGTCTTTGGAACAACACAAACCTCCCCTGGTTATGGGCCTGCTTTTAGCTTTCTTCAAAAAATATTTGTTAATGACAGAACATATCAACCAGCGAAAGCTTGTACAATCTCAACAATTTAAAAAACACATCAATAAATGTGTGTATTTTTACCAAAACTTGGTGGTTACAATGATTTGTTTCTCAAAATAATAAAAGCAAAATGTTGTGCTTATTTAGTACAGAGCAATTTAGTATTTAGCATTTAATACCGAGCATTGTCAACTAGCAAGCAAGTCATTGGCAAAGGTAAACAAACTGTTGGTATGCTGTGAGATAAACGCTATGGAATAAACAAGTTATAGTGCATTCTCTCTGCATTCTACCGCATGAATGGAGAGCTGCTTTTGAACACTGTTCTGTATGCGTGAGAGGATGTGCAAACCAGGGATATGACAAACAAATTAAACAAATGAGAGTGATTAAAACAGCTGGATCCACAAATGGCATGACCAATTCAGGGAATTACGGAGGCAAATGCATGCAATTATAGCAAATGAGGTACACCCACTTTGCGAGACTCAGATGTTGCATTAATTTAAATGGCCTGTTTCTGCTGTGCAATTCATATTACATTAAATTAGCAATAGAATCCCCTGTGTCCTGCTGTAATTTAGATGAAGTCTTCATAATGCTCTTCTCTCCAAAGCAAATCATTTGCAGTCAGAGTGCTTCATGTTGAAATCCTCAAATGGTACCGCATTTCATAATATTGTTGGGAAATTTAGAAAGAACACATTGGAAAGATTGTTTTTTAGTTGGTAGGATGTTCTTATCTTTTGTCAAAGCTAATTTTGGCTTTCTGAGAAGTGATTTTGTAATTATTGGGAGTTTGATTCATAAGTTTATTTGATTTATGGGCTTTTTTAAAGTGACGGTGAGAAGGAAATAGGAATAAATTACAAAATAGCAAATGATATGAGATGAAAAATTAGGAGCTTGCAGGTGTTACCTCAAGGTTATTCACTAACTAATTTGCCATATTTTTCTGACTAAACATTTTTTTACTGAATACAAAATTTCATTCATTTTCCTTCGGCTTAGCCCCTTTATTCATCAGGTGTCAGCACAGCGTCAACTGTCAACTTATCCAGCAGATGTTTTACACAGCGGATGCCTTTCCAGCTGCAACCTAGTACTGGGAAACATCCATACACACTCATTCACAAACCTACACTACCAATTTAGTTTATCCAAATAATCTATATTGCATGTCTTTGGACAGTGGGGGAAACCAAAGCTCCCAGAGGAAACCCACCAAACATGCAGAGAACGTGAAAACTCTACACAGAAATGCCAACTGATCCAGCCAGGACTCGAACCAGCTACCTTCTTGCTTTGAGGTACAGTGCTAACCACTGAGCCACTTTGTCGCCCCCTAATACTAAATAATTGATTAAATATTAAATTATTAAATATATTATTTTGCATAATACTGTAATTTTCACTCCACTACATTAATAAAATAGTTTCAAGGTTACAGTTTATTGATTTAAAGGACCAAATCATAATGAACCTTTATTTAGCAATTCATTCTTTTAAATGATACGGTCAGACTATAGTTCATTGAATCAAATTATTCGGTCAGATAGAGTCTTCACTTAATGATTCACTGATTCAAATGACTCAGTCAGTGTCAGTGTTTCTATGATAACCAAGTTTGACTGAGGATGAAGAAAGACAATTGTGCAAAATTAAATTACTACTGACTGATTCCTGTGACGCTCTAAGGACAGAGTAGTCTTCGCTGAGGTCTAGCATTCTCAAGCTTCCGGACGTTTGGCCATAGGAGAAATGGTCGTGCCCAACTGAGCCTGGTTTCTCTCGAGGTTTTTTAAATTCTTCACTTTCGCCAATTGGTGAAGTTTTTTCCTTGCCGCTGTTGACACTGGCTTGCATGGTTCAGGATCTGTAGAGCTGTGCATCGATGGAATTGCTCTGAGCTAAACTGAACTGAACTTAAACTCTGAAAATCGAACTGACAGTGTTTCAATTTACTATAATCTTGAATGTGAAGCTGCTTTGACACAATCTACATTGTATAAGCGCTAAACAAATAAAGGTGAATTAAATTTATTTGATTACTGGCAAATTAATATTGTAAATGAAAATGATTATTTTTGGTCAGGTCATGACTATCAGTTGTTTGTGAACCCACTGTGTAAAATGCTTGTATGTGGACAAATTGTAAAATTGTAAATTTTTTGGAAAAAAACTTTTTTTTTTTTTTCAATTTTGATTTTGATTGTGTTTATTTTATTCAAAAACTAACCTAAAACTGTTATTTAAAAAATCTAACATAAAAACTCAAAACAAACAAAAACAAACTATTTAAGTCCACTGTATAACAATCTTGAATGTGGACATGTCCATATTTATGTATTTCTGTCAGAAATGTTTAAAATTTTTTGTTAGTTTATTTTATTTGAAAACTAAACATACTGCTTAAATAACACAAATGAATGGTCATGCATCTTAAAACTTGTTTGTTGGCATATATGTATTTTTAAAATGTCCTTAAAACACATTTTACTGTAGGACTGGGTTCCATCTGTTTTTCTATTGTATGTTTACGGGTGTCATCATATTTTGTTTTGAGTAACTTTTATTTACCAAGATATATTTTGCTACCACTTGTTTGCACACTTGAGTTGTCATTAAAAACCAGTAGTTATCAGTGTCTGACAAGTTTTAAGTGCCTTTAATAGTAATTAATGAAATAAAACATTTTGTAAAATAAACACTTATGCATCAGTACTTTTATTTTATAAATCAAGTATTTTTAACACTGCACAAAAAAATCTGTTAATCAACAGTTTCCGTATTTAGTGATTTACAAGTGTTTTTCATTTATTTATGGTTGTGAATTGCAATATGTGACGTTGATTTCTGCTTTGACTTTTGATGTTGAAAATTGAATTCTACAGTTTAACAAAGTGACTTTTATTGAAATTTTAGTAGTTTGAGATATTGCATAATGTATAAGAAATAATACATAAAGAAATAAGTCTGTAAAATAACAGAAAATGTACTGCCGATTTATTACAAGCTTTTTGGAGTGTAATATACAACACCAACCCAGACAACATATCCCTTTAAACTATTAAAAATGTGAATAAATGTCACTTTTTTAACATTTCAATGTTAAAAGTTGTTAAAAGAAAGATTAAGGTCCCATAATGCAATTCAAGAAAAATTAAAACATGAATAACAAAATAAAGAAAACTGTTAAATAATGTATATTTTTACAGTGTACTGTACACTCTCAGTGTTGGGTTGAGACAGAAAAGCCATTCCAGCAAAATTGGCGGTTCATTGCACTGTGGCCTTCATACACTGAAAAAATGATGTAATAATAATAATAATTAAAATTAATAATAACTCCTTACATGTATATAGTGCTTTTTCTGGACACTCAAAGCACTTTACACATTGGGAAGAATCTCCTCATCCACCACCAGTGTGCAGCATCCACCTAGATGACGAGGCGGCAGCCATATTGCACCAGACTGCAGCCGATAGGTGGAGAGGTAACAGAATGATTAAGCCAATTATGATATGGAGATGGTTAGGAGGCCATGATGGACACAGGCCAGTGGAAAAATTTGGCCAGGATGCAAGGGTTAAACCCCTACTCTTTTTTGAATGACATCTAGGGATTTTTACAACCAAATCAGCACTTTGGTTTAACGTCTCATCCAAAAGACCACACTCATTGAGCAATATAGAGTCCCTTTCACTATACTGGGGCATTAGGACCCACACAGACTGCAGGTTAAGTGCCCCCTGCTGGCCTCACTAACACCACTTCCAGCAGCAACCTAGCTTTTCCATGTGGTCTTCCATCCAGGTACTGACCAGGCACAGCCCTGCTTAGCTTCAGTGGGCAACCATGTGAGAGTTGCAGAAAGCTAGTTGCCGGCAAATGTCAGCAAAATTTGCGATGTCTGCAAAATTGTTGCAAACAATTAATATGTGTTGAATTTACTAAATTAAATAAATTTAATTATGTTCAACTTAATTTGTTTAAATTCAGCCCAAATAAATAGTTTACAACCACTTAATGGCAAGGAATCATCTTTGAATATTTTTTTTCAGTGTAGAATAAACAGAAGGAAAATGAGAGAGTGAATGAGAGTAGTTTTATACTTATGCTTTATATTTATACTTTAACTTCAGTGAAATTGTAAAGGAGTACTTAATTTCAGGAGTAATATTTTATCAGCATATCTGCCTTTCTTTTAGGTCAATTTGCATCCTCCGACCACTACTGGCACTACAGTATGTTTTTGATTGTAAAATCAAGTCTAAACGTCTCCGTTTTTTCCCCCCAGTCATTCCATTCTAAATGAGTAAGTGAATGGTTCGCCTCTGCCATGTGTTCAGCAGCCAGGATGCTGAGAGATTGACAGAGCAATACTAAGCTCATGTCTTCAGGGGGCGAGAGAACAGGTGTCCCTCCTGCTGGAGTTTAAGAGAAGTCCCCTGTGCCCCAATGGAGAGAAAGAGAGAGAGAGAGAGAAAAGACCCACATGTGTGTGCCCCGCGGCTCCTCTTCCCCCCCACCCCCCACCCCCTTGTGTATGTATATATTAGAGTGATGGGGAGGTATGCAGTGCCATAGTTCAGACACATGCTAATGCACTCCCACAAATAAGTTGGGAAATAGATGGAGAAAAGCTTTGAAGGTGTTGTGTTAAAATATGCAGGGGCTTTCTGAAAGTAACAACAAGAAATAAAGGTATGTCTATATAATTATAGGTTGCATTGACAGCTATTTTAAAAATAACAAGCAGATGTCATTATAAAAGGTGGTTTAGCAGTTTTTATATTTGTAGAAAATTATATTTATCATCTATCATGCTTTCAATGGAAATAGTATAAGATTTATGCTATACATTTTTCACAATTTGCTAGTAAACGTACAGATAATGATGAAGAAAGTGACACTGAATTACACACCTAAAACTTTAAAGTAGGAAGGCTGAAGTACTAGAATCAAATATTGTTTATTTACTTAAAAATTAAAGGTACAGTATGTCATTTTAGCCACTAGTGGGCACGTATTCAAAACAAACAAAGGCTAGATTGATGACACTGTGACGTGTGGAATCATGGGAAGTGTGTCTTCATTATGGGACTACTGCAGAAATTATGTTCATGGGTGAGCTACAGTATTTAAAATATATTACGAAGCAAAGTAAGGCAGAAAGCTGTCAAAGTGAAACGAGAGTGCTGAAGCAATTGCTGATGAGAGATAAATGTGTCTTCTTTACAACAACAGAGCGGTACAATGACCGCATTAATGCTGCTGCTGCAACAATCCGCCTGTCAATCTCACGCTCCATACTTCCTCACTCGTGAACAAAACCCAGAGATACTTCAACTCCTCCACCTGGGGTAAGGACTTTCCTCCAACCGGGAGATGGCAAACCATCTTTTTTCGGTGTTGCACCATGGCCTCGGACTTGGAGGTGCTGATTCTCATTCCAGCCGCGTCACACGCGACTATGTTCCATGAAGCCAACCGAAGAACATCGTCTGCAGATAACAGAGATGAAATCCTGTGGTCCCCAAACTGGACCCCCTCCAGCCCAAGGCTGCTCATTGAAATTCTGTCCATATAAATTGTGAACAGAATTGGTGACAAAGGGCAGCTCTGCCAGAGTCCAACATGCACTGGAAATAAGTCTGACTTATTGTCGGCAATGCGAACCAAACTCCTACTCTGATCATACAGGGACGAGACAGCCCTTAACAAAACGCCTCTGACCCCATACTCTGAAAACCGCATTGTTCTCCTGGATCCTAGGTTCAACCATCGGCCAGATCCTCCTCTCCAGTACCTTAGCATAGACTTTCCCAGGAAGGCTAAGGAGTGTGATCCCCCTATAGTTGGAGCACACCCTCCGGTCCCCCTTCTTAAAAATGGGAACAACCACCCCAGTGGCCCAGTCCAGAGATACTGTCCCCGACCTCCATGCGATATTGTACAGTAGTGCCAGCCAAGACAGCCCCACAACATTCAGAGACCTAAGATACACAGAGCGAATTTTATCCACCCCTGCTGCTTTGCCACTGTGGAGCTTGCAAACTACCTCAGTGACCTCATCTTGAGTGATGGGTGAGTCCACCCTTGCATACCCAGTCTCTGCTTCCTCAATGAAAAACATGTTGGTTGGGTTAAGGAGGATACTTTGAGGACAAAGTATTCCTTCCACCGTTTGACAACATCCCCAGTCGAGGTCAACAGCTCCCCACTTCTGCTGTAAACAGTGTGGATGTGGAGCTGCTTTTTCCTTCTGAGGCGCCGAACGGTTTGCCAGAATCTCTTTGGGGCCAACCGATAGTCTTTCTCCATAGTCTCTTCGAATTCTTCCCAGGCCAGTGTTTTTGCTTCCGCAACTGCTAGGACTGCAGCATGCTTGACCTGTCTGTACCCATCAGCTGCCTTGGGAGTCCTGCAAGCCAACAAAGCCCTGTAAGACTCCTTCAGCTTGACGGCATCCCTTACCTCTGGTGTCCACCACTGGGTTTGTGGTTTGTCACCCCGACAGGCACCACAGAACCTTGCAGCCACAGTTCCTCATGGCCGTGTTAACAATGGAGTCAGAGAAACAGGACCACATGGTCTCAATGTCTCCAGCCTCCCTCTGGATCTGGTCAAAGCTCTTCCGGAGGTGAGAGTTGAAAATCCCTCAGACTTGAGGTTTAGCCAGAAATTTCCAGAGGAGCCTCACAATATGCTTGGGCCTGCCAGGTCTGTCCAGCTTTCCCCCCTGCCAGCAGATCCAACTCACCACCAGGTGGTGATCAGTTAACAGCACTGCCCCTCTCTTTACCCGAGTGTCCAAGACATACGGTCCGAGATCAGATGATACAACCACATGATACAACCACAAAGTCAAAGTCGATCATTAACCTCTGCCCTAGGCTGTCCTGGTGCCATGTACACTAATGGGCACCCTAATGCTCAAACATGGTTTTTGTTATGGGCAAACTGTGATTAGCGCAGAAGTCCAATAACAAAACACCACTCGGATTCAGATCAGGGAGGCTGTTCCTTCCAATCACGCCTCTCCAGGTATTACTGTCAATACCCACGTGGTCATTGAAGTCCCCCAGTAGAACAATGGAGTCGTCAGTCTAAGCACCTTCCAGCGCCCCTCTCTAGGACTCCAAGAAGTCCGGGTACTCTGCCCTGGTGTTTGGCCTGTAGGCACACACCACAGTGAGACCCTCTCGTTCACCAGGGAAAACTCCAACACATGGTGGCTAAGTTGGGGAGCTATAAGCAAGCCCAGACCAGCCCCCCGCCTCTCACCATGAGCAACTCCAGAGTAGAAGAAAGTCCAGCCCTTTTCAAGTTGAGTTCCAGAGCCTCAGCTGTGTGTGGAGGTCAGCCCAACATCTATCTATCTATCTATCTATCTATCTATCTATCTATCTATCTATCTATCTATCTATCTATCCATTCATCCATAATTTGTTTGAATATCTATCTATCTATCTATCTATCTATCTATCTATCTATCTATCTATCTATCTATCTATCTATCTATCTATCTGTCTATCTATCTATCTATCTATCATCTGTTTTATAGATCTATAAAATATATATTTAGTATTTATTGTACTGTATCTTTAGTATTCATTGTACAATACCTTATGTTTGAGCAACTGTAAAATCTTCAAACCCATCAACACGACTGATGAAAGCAGACATGTCCAGTCTATATCAAAGACATCTCTGTCAACAGAAAAGCAATGATGTGAGTTTATCTCTCAGTAAGATCTCTCTGTTGCCGTTTAGCATGTCAGTATTTCAGACTTCTGATGACACGCGCTGGGCAACTGAAGATCAGATGGAAACTGACTGAGACGTTTCACAAGCCAGAAATTCTGCTGGAATTGTACAATGCATCATCTCTGCCTTATTAGATGATTTTAGATTGCATGTGACTGTTTTTCATACTTTTTAGAATATACACATGAAGAGTTCAGATGCAAAAACCTAAGTGCCGTCTTAAATTTTCTTCAAAACTGAGCATTTTTCTCAGGTAATTTCTTAGTAATTTCACTTTTATGGGAAAAGAAAGATTCTTTTTACTGCATTTAAAGTGAAATAACTGAAAATCATTCAAGGCGGAGAAAAATGCTCATTTTAGAAGAAGATTTAAGACGGTACTTACAGGATTTTGCATCTGAGCTCTTTACATACGTTATACAACTGTTTCTCTATTACTGCCAATAGAACATGAATGAATATTATACAAAATATTTAATTGATTATATGAGATGTGAAATGTTCACCCAAGTTTATTTTGGGCTATAACTATAGTAAATAGGATATAGGCTGCATTTGTACGGAGACATCAATGACTGTTAGGGTGTATAAACAGGATGAATTTTCTGATAAATTTGACTTTTTTTTTTTTTTACAAATTTTTTCTGGTAAATGTGTATTTTTACCCCATAGTTTTATTTGATTTATTTTAAATACCTAGAGTAGAAGATATAATGCAGGACTCAAAAAAAAAAAGTAATTATATGTAACTCTGGAAAACAAAAGGTAATTTTTTTCAGTTTAATTATAGGAAATTCTTACATTATAGGAAATTCTTACATTATAGGAAATCTGAATAAAAAATAAGAATAAATAATCTGAATAAACTTTGCGATATTTGTTAGGATATAAAAAAGTATTTGATACAATCTGACAGATAAAGAATATTGAGAAAATCATCTTTAAATAAGGTGCTTAGCCATGCAAATTGCTAAGCAGAAATTTAGTTTTAATGTACAGTATTTGTGGTAGGAATTGTACATATTATCATTTTATTATCTTAGAACTTGATCTTTACTTCATATTCCAATGATTTTTATGACCAACATTTTTTGTACAATGTAATACTTTTATTTTGGTCCAGGGTCACATATAATGTCAAGACAATACTTCTTATCTACTTTTATTTTTTAATTATATGTCATAAAAAAAATAAAAATGTCTGAACAAGTTTATGAGCGTGAAGTGTATTGATAGTTGCATTACTAATTTGGGCTGATAAAATGTATATGTGTGTTATAATGTGCATGTGTGTGTATATAAGTTGCATAACAGTCCACATATTTGTATAGAAATCTGTCAGTGCAGTGGTTAAAACAACATTTTTTTTGGCTCGCACGTGTACAGAACAAATACATTGTTGCTTTAACCATTGCAAAGGAAGAACAAACTTTGGAACTTTTATTTTTATTTCGATTTTACAGAAAAAAAAAATAATCCCAAGATCAATCTTTTAGTTCATGTTGTTTTAGTTGATGAACTGTTTTAGTTTATATGAACATCTCCTGTACATCAAATACAAGGAGATCTGTACTACATTGTAATGTACAAGAAACAAAACCTCATGCTTCAAATTCTTTGAGATTTATCAGGAAATTTATCCTGTTTTAACATCCTAACAATCATGTGAGATGTGAAATGTTCATTCAAGTTTGATGATGCCTTTGTTCAAATGCTGTCATTGCTTCATATTTACTATATGACACGAAATAAAGTTGAATGAACAGTTCATATTTCAAATCACTCAGCATTTCAACTGTGAAAAGACATCATTTAAAGAGCTTGTAAACAATGTTATAGTTTCAAATTGCAGTTCAGCAGATCACTAGAGAAATGAACCAATAGAGCATTTCTTTAAAATATTTTCAATATATTAGCATACATATTGTATGTATTTTATTTAGTGGTACTTTACCGAAGATTTCAATTTGTCATAAGAACAGGTTATGAAAGCCACTGCGTGAATTAATAGATTTCAGCAAATAATTGTATTGGTAAAAAGAGATGTAATGTAAAAATATGAAAACAATCATGTAAAATATGTAGAAAAAAAAAAAATAATTAAATATATTGTCCTTGTTTACAATTTACATGTTTGCACAGTTATGATGTTGATTATGAACACTAAAACACTGTCTAAATATGAATAGCTCTGTTGTTAATTGTTGCCTTCAGTGTGTGCAATCTGTATTGCACAGGGCTCCTAACACTATAAGTAATTGTTTACAGCAGTATTTTTGCTCTCTCACGTAATTAGAATTTTATTTATTTAACCATTTAAATGCTGCTCTGCTTTTTGAGTTCACACTTAAAAATAATTTATGATATGAACATAATATATAATTTGTCAAGATACTGTAAGTTCAGGTTTAGTTAAATATACTGAAAACATCATGCCAGATTCTGAATGTTAAAATAAAGTTAATATTTAAATATAAAAGTTTATATTTCACCCCCTGAAATCCCTACTGTAATGAGGACATTTACAACATTAATACATTTATAACTCTCTGTACTGGATTTGAATAAATGCTCATGATCAAACGTAAAATGATATTTTTTTTTTATTATTGTTTTGTTATAAAACAATCTGCTAACATTTCATTCAGATTTCAAAAATAAAAATATTGTCATAAATTGGTCAAATAGCATATTATTCCCACAATGTTTCCTTTCAAAACTCTTCTGAAGGTTAAAACATAGGTATTGTGTTGTCTAAAAATGAACAAAAACATGGCTCTTTTATGATTTTGACCAATTGCCAATTAATGCTCTAAATGGTAACATATTTAAAATTTTGAAGAAATTTCATCAATTGTATTCAGAACAAACAAACATTTTACTCAAAAACCTAACCATAAATTATAAATCCAGAGAAACAGACTATTTGCAAGTAGTCTTTTCATTTACCCCCATCCTTCTTTTAAATTTTTTTAAGGTTGAGCGAAACACAACTGCCAATGCTGAGGAAGGCACTCAAAATTTTTCGCTTACAGAATTTGAAATTATTTTTCCACAGTTCTTCTCCATATAGCCTGAAGTAGGAGAAATGGAGAAAAGAAGCCATTGCGGCATTGCATTTTTCCATGTAGGAGTATAAGAGCCTGTGTTATTTGCATACCAGGGACATATTTAAGCTGTATTACATGCAGGAGAAGTGTTACGGGGAAAGAGGCTATACATCTAAAGTAATGATGAGTTCAAAAAATGTGTGAGAAACAGCTTTATACCCTGCATGGAAATACAGTCGGTGGGATCATTAAGTCTCCTCGGCTTCAAAGTGCTAAAGCGCTCAAAAAAAAAAAAAGGAAAAAAAAGCCTATTAGCAGTCACTGGGAAGCTCAACTCCGCACTAAACGGCGTGCTGTTTTCATGTCTTCCCTCACTGATAAAGCCTTATCTATTTAAGATGCTTGAAAATAGCTCATATTGAGCAGCATATTAGAATAAATTAAATAAACACATTGCACATATATAAATCAAACTCCATGCGGTTAATCACACGCACAAAGCAAAAACACCCACATTGAAAAGCCTCGCCGAATAAGCAAAAGTGCAGCACAAGACCAGGCTTTTCTCAATCTGGTTAAACAAATCAATCAAATTCCTGGAGATATTTGTTGAAATGTGTGCAATTATTTATTACTGAATGCACATGGACAGGATTCTCTCAATAGTGCTATTAAAGCCATTATATTTCAGACAACTATTAAACATTATGCGGTTACAGTAATCAGTAAACATGGTAATTGAGAAAACATTTGTACATCAATGCACTGAATAAACAGCTGACCAACAATACACTAGGTTTTGGGCACATTGTGGTGTTTGAATCAATAAATACTGAATCATGTATGATTTATTTTTGTTTAGGATTAAGAGATAATCCTTCCTTGATTCAATTGCATCAAGTTTGCATATTTTGCTTACTAATATAATATTATTCAACTTCGCATCAAGTTTAAGATGACATTTTAAAATTATTCTTTGTTTTCATAATTTATATATGTAAATGTTGTGCAATTATACATTTCTAACATATATTTACAAATAAAAAATGGGTATCACTTTATTTTGATGGTCCTTTTAACGCATTTAATTGAATTTAAATTGCATTGCATCTACATGCAATTCTCATTAGAATGTGAGTAGACTGTTAGGTTGGGGTTAGGGTTAGTGTAAGTTGATAGTAAATGTCTGTTGAAGGAGCAGATATCAGCAGATATTAGGCGGACAGTCTACTTACAGTACTCAAACACACACACACACACACACACACACACACACACACACACACACATTTATATATGTGTGTGTATTTGTGTGTGTCTGTGTTTATAAATTAATATGCAAAATAAAAAAATGTGATATAAAAAATTATGTATATTCCAATTAATATGTAAAATACTCTGCAAACAAATGTAAAAAGAATTCAGAAATACAATTACTTGCACATGAATATTTCAGTTAATTTCATAATTTAATAATAATAATAATAATAATAATAGTAAATATAATAATAATAATAATAATAATAATAATAATAATAATAATAATAATAATAATAATACAGTTTTTCTCAGTGGCATTGGTGCATTTCTCACAACACAAAACTGCAAAACCTAGTGGATAACCTGCAAAAGCGTGTCACTTGCTCAAAATGGAGAGTTCATTACTCAAAAGCAAGTATTCATGTCAATGAAAGTGTCTGTGTCATCAAAATGAAAAGTCCTGACACGATTGTTTATGAACAAGATAGTCAAATGGCTTTGTCATGTTTTCATTATGACAGTTTACTCTGTACATTTTTTCCAATGCAAGTCTGATTTTGGTGACACTTCCTGAAAATGCTCAAGACACCACTATATACTATTTGCACAGCCATTTGAAAACTACAGTAAAGTTAGACATCACTGCATTTAGTGAGGTATCTGAGTACAAGACACTGAACATGCACGTTTTACATGTTTACTGCAGATGCTCTTTACAATTCAAATTTATTCACAGCATTGTGCAAAAGAATAAATACATCCCTTATTTACAACAAACATAAACTTCTTTTGGCTGTGCACAACTGTAAACAATATTGTAGTACACATTGGAACTGAACCTACAACATACACTACACAGGTCTGTAAATCATTGATGAAATGCTCGATTTAGAAGACATTTTCAGGGAAAAAATTTAAATAAAATTAGCTTGACAGATTTTGACAACTAGTTCAACATTTTTGTATGTAATGACACAAGTGATGAAATGAGGACTATTAGTTTTATATGGAATGACTATTCAGCATTCACAAGTTTAGTTCATTTTGACTAACATGACATAAGCAAATGATAATGTTATAAACAGCAGAGAGTTGTATGAAAGCAATTGATGCACGTCCAAAAGCATTTGCAATTTGTTGGAAGGAATGAGAAACTGCTACTATGATGTGCACAAATGACTAATTGTTTTGAGAAATGCATTAACTGTTGTGCAAAGGTAAATAGTGTTGTGAGAAATGCCCCAAAGCGACTGAGAAAAACTGTAATAATAATAATAATAATAATAATAATAATAATAATAATAATAATA
>CAIGQZ010001313.1:21248663-21286649 GCA_903798205.1 Danio tinwini | reverse complement strand
CCCTCTCTCTCTCTCTCTCTCTCTCTCTCTCTCTCTCTCTCTCTCTCTCTCCCTTTTTTTTTTATTGAAAAACCTCCTTACGCAAGCACGAAGAACAGAGCCAAAGATCATTTGTCAGTCAGAAAACTATCATTACACATGCAAGTAAAAAAACTGCAATACAAAAAAGCTTTTACTTCTGTAATGCGTGATTCCTTGAGGATAAAAAAATCTATTCCAGTCCAGCTGTTTGTATAATAAACCAACAGCACGCAGTATAAATGTAGCAGACTGAATGGATCCTGCTGTGTGTACAGCTGTGATTCCTAACCGTAAATATGGTTCATGTTATGCAGATATAAAGATGTAAGAATGTGTGAAAGCGCTGCCCCATATTGCCCCCTTGTTTCACGATGCCATTATCCGTCTGAAAACGGATCCCCGGTGAGCTTCTTCTGCGTTTTCCCTCTCAAAGAATAAGTGCACAAAATCGATCTCAGGTCTTGCGAGCGAAGCTGCGTCTTATAAGGTTACAGATGGGAACATTTAATTCACGTCTAGGGGCAATTGGCACACACATGCTAGTGAAAGAGAATATCTCTTTCCCAGAGAACCTGTGCTCCAGAAGTGCTCCACCTGTTCCTCGGTGCATTTTTCGCTGTCTTTTTTCGGGTTAAAATAAACATCTGTGTGTGAGACGCGGCCTTTAGATTGACCGGCACTCAAAAATAAAATCCCTGGTCTAACTTATATAATTACGCTACACATTTTCACACACTTGAACAATGCTATTTCAACTCAATTTTACCAAATTAAACACAAGATAAACAAATTATTAGAACTTGCAAAATTCAACTTGTACAAAAGTACTCTTTTGAGCGAATCAATCTTAACCATCTAACTGCCCCACCAAGAAAAAAATGTGGATTGCATCTCTTAAATCATAAGGTCGCTAGATAACACACTCAATGCATTTTTTAACACATCCTATAATTTCTTAAATATCAGCCTCTACCAAATGGTTGATATGTCGGTTTATTGTAAAAGTACTGGAATGAATACATATACGAAAAATATAGAAATATTAAGTGTAAGACCAATTTATTTAAATACAAAATAAAAAAAAATTCTGAATACTTAATCATCTTTATTTTTAGAAGTATGCCATAACATATTTTAGATTCTCATTTTACATATTTTTTTGTTTTTGTTTTGTAATAACACCAAAATCAAGTGTAGTAGTGCAATATTATTATTTAATAAAAAAAACATTTTGTAAACCAACAATGCTGTGTGTGTAAACCATTATTTAAAACAGTCATTCTTTAAATTACTTTAACAGTCATTATTTAAAACAGCCAAAATATGGTCAACCATTTGGTAGAGGGGCAGTCAAAGGGTTAAAGTAGTAGTTTAATCAAAAACTAAATGATGTCATCATTTATAGTAATCTCCCTTCACTTATTTTAACCCTGTTTGAGTTTCTTTCTTTTTTTTCTTTTTTTTTTTTTGTAGAAGACCAAAGACGATATTTCGAAAAAGCTGTAAACTTGAAACCACTTCCATAGTATTTGTTTTTCCTATGGAAGTCAATAGTTACAGGTTTTCAACTTTCTTCAAGCTATCTTCTTTTGTGTTTGATACACTGAAGAATCTCATAAAGGTTTGGAACCACTTAAGTGTGAGTAAATTGTGGGCACATTTTCATTTTTGGATGAACTATATGCCTTTAAAAACTTGTTTCATTACTGTTGCAGTTTGAACCTAAATATTTCAATAGCCTTTATGGTTTTTATATGTAACATATGGACTGGTAAAAAGAGACTGATCTCAGAGCTTTCATTAGAACAGTTATTGCTCATTGAGTAAAGCAACAAATGTTATTGTGGTAAATAAAGCCGCAAGGTAAACTCAAAATCTTAACTGAAACGTTTCTATATCTCCAAAATAAGGAAATATTAAACTCTAACAAGTCTTGTTAGCATAAGATCCCAGAGAAAAAGCCTGAGATTACATTTTTTCTTATTATTGCAATAGCGCACAAAGCACATCAGAAGGAAGGAACTTCACATCTCCACTTCCCTTTAAGGTAAACCAACAAAAAGTCTTCATGTAGTTCCAACTTGAAATTATTAAGTTTACTTTTTTAAATTAAAAATATAAAGGAACTTAAAATTTAAAAATGAAGCAAAAATGAACTAATGGATCCAAAAATGAACATTCTGTCATCATTTTTTAGCCCTCCACTTTTTTCAAACCTGTTTGAGTTTCTTCCTTCTGTTGAATATAAAAGAAGATATACTAAAGAATGTGATGGAAAAAAAATTAGATGTTGCCTTTTGTTCTTGCTAAGGAAGTTAACGGCTGCTGATTTCCAACATTCCTCAAAATATCTTATTTTCTGTTTAAAGTAAAAGAAAGTTTAGAACCACTTGAGTGTAAGTAAATGGTGAGGAAATATACATTTTTAGGCAAGTTATGCCTTTAAGTGGGCTGAAAATATTACAAATAAATGGCCAAATGTCTTCAAGAATGATGTTGCTCCAGTAAATTTAATCAAAGTAATTTAAACAAGCAGCAAAAATCATGTTTTGAGTGTATGTTACTGTAGTCATTCTCTTCCATACAGTAACCAAGGCATGTTGAAAGGGGGATATTTTCCTCATCTGTTGTGACTTTGGCTGTCAGCAAAGGGGAAGCGTATTGCATTATCTGTCCTGTTCTACTGTTTCAGACTGTGTCTGCTGGAATGAGTATATCAAAACAAAATAAAGAGGTCGGGCTGCATCGGTATTAATCGTACTGGACATCTGAATGCTTGTATGTAAAAGCAGAAACAGATGAGCAACAGGTAATATCACTGCCACTCATTCAAGCAGACCTTTACTGCAAAGGAGATGGAGACAGACAAATGTAGATGTGTGTGGAGTCCAGTATAACTAACTAACTAACTAAATACAACTTTAAAGCATATATCAATTATATTTAACATATAGTCATATGAATTATATACAACAGAAATACATAGAAATCTGCATATATAAATGTTTATCATGTGCAAATCTGTATGTACACAGTTATAACTTTGAAGGCACAACTGCAGATATACAAATGCAAATTCTAAACATTCAGTCATTCATTCATTCATTTTCTTTTCGGCTTAGTCCCTTTATTAATCAGAAGTCGCCACAGCAGAATGAACCACCAACTTATTCAGCATATGTTTTACATGGATGCCCATCCATCTGCAATCTAGTACAAGGAAACATTTATACACACTCATTCACACTCATACACTACGGCAAACTTATTTAATTCACCTGTACAGCATGTCTTTGGACTGTCGGGGAAACCAGAGCACCCAGAGGAAATCCAGCTGGGACTCGAAGCAGCGACCTTCTTGCTATGAGGTGACAGTGCTAACCACTGAGTCACCATGTTGCCCACATTCTAAACATGTTAATTTCAATATGTACAGTTATAGGCCTGATAAACATAAATAAAGATCTATATCTGAATGTATGATTATATGCAGTTTTAAGTGAATGTATAATTAAATTATATTATGAATACATAGAGGTAAATATGTGTGTATAATTCTGAATATATATATATGTATATACGTATAAAACATAATGAATGTACACATGTAAATTTGAATATATACATCAAAAGGTTTGAATGTACAGATACAACTAAATCTAAACATACACAATTATTGAAATATTTGAAAGTATATTGTGATTATAAATATGTACACAGTTATAAGTTTGAAGGCAAAAATCTGAATATATAAATGCATATTTTATTCATATAGATATACATTTCAATATGTACAGGTGTAGGCCTAATAAATATAAATAAAGATCTATTTGTGAATGTATGATTATATGTATTTGTAAGTGAATGTATAATTAATTTATGTTATAAATACATAGATGCAAATATGTGTGTATAATTCTGAATATACAGTATAGGTACAATTCTGAATATTTAAAAGCATAATGAATATATACATCAATAAGTTTGAATGTACAGATACAACTAAATCTTAAAGTACACAATTATTTCAATATTTAAATGTATATTGTGTTTATATATACATCTAAATACAGTTATAGGTGTGAAAAATTCAGATCTAAATCTGAATGTTCATAATTCTGAAGATGTGTTTAAAAGTGATTAAGAAACGTAAAAAAAAATATTTGTATAATAAATGTCCTACATTATATAGAATAGCTACACTATAATATAAGCCGTTATAAGTAATAGTAAACAACTACACATATGAAAGTTAAAAGTTTAATTAATATGAATAAATGTAATTTAATATGTAGTGGCATTATGGATGGGTCATTGTAAATCAAATCAGAATCAAATTTAGTTATATAGCCTCCTTGCTATAAATTATAGCAATATACCTTATTTTTACAGTAAATATTTTGGTAACACTTTATTTTGGTCTATTTGAGTATTAGTAGACTGTCTGCTTAATATCTGTTGATACTGCTCCTTCAGCAGACATTAAATTGACTATAAGAAGTTTTGCAGGTACAGTACATGTAAACTTACACTAACACTAACCCTAACCCCAACCTAACATCTAATCTAATGAGAATCAGTTGGCATAGATGCAATGTAACTTAAGTTTAACAAACGGACCATCAAAATAAAGTGTGACCAATATTTAATTTTATATTAACTTCAAATTGAGCTGAATCTCCAAATCCCCCGGTTCATTGCTCATATTGTGTTAAACAGCTCAACTTTTATGGTCATATTACCAGTTCCAGCTCTGTCATTATATTAGTATCAATAATAACAGTTCCCTTCACAATCGCATTGATTGAACTGATCAAAACATACGACATGCTACACAAAGAAGTATGACGCGTAGGTCAGGTTATATGATGCTGCTGTTAATGCCTTATCTCTCTCCCACCAAGGCAAAAGGCCACACATAAATCACGAGTGCAATTGAAAAGCTCAGCGGCTCCATTAATTCCAAGGCCATATCCTCTCTCTCTTCTTTTGAATAATTGATCCTTTATAAAACCAGCTATTAAAAAGAGACTCGCCCATGAGAGAGCTTTGAGAGAAAAAAGAGAGAGAGAAAGGAAGAAACGTCAATGTAGGAACACCCTTTTCCTTCGGCCTTGATTACGGATGGTTTTAATCTGACAGAAAGAGTTGACACGACTGGTGATGCAATCCCCGAAGAGAAAGCCACCATTCATTAGTTGCTCCTAATGTGATTGAAAGCACTTGTGCAAATAAACAGGCAGTTCGAACCGATAGAGAGGAACCCATGCCGGTATATAGCAGACAGACAGTGACTAATTCAGTTCGGCCCTTTTATCTTGGTAATCCCATGCAGCAACGTTTGCAGGTCCGAGAGAGGACTTATAAATTACATCTAATAGGCTTCAAATCAACTACTAATTAAAACTGCATTAACCTTAATGAATCGGAAAAATGGAGACCCCAATTTATTGGAGTTGTGTTTATACAAGCGAGAGCTTCAATAATACATGACGCAATCCTGCTCTATGGGATGAACTCGTCTTCCTAATGCAAACCTCCTGTGTGTGTGTGTGTGTGTGTGTGTGTGTGTGTGTGTGTGTGTGTGTATGGAGAACAGATGAGGACGTGTGTGTATGTGTGTGTGATGGTAAGTTTGGGCACTCCTAATCATTACTGGCCTTGTTAGAGGTTAACTTAGCAACATTAAGGCATCTTTAGCATCAGGAAAACACAGATGGAGTGTGAGTGTGCCAATCAGCATCACAGGTGCTCATAATTGTCCCTCTAATTGCTTCATTATTTCTTTGCGGGTCTCTGGCCCCTGTTTTTTTATTCCCGCTCCTCTTGTTGTGTGGCATCTGCGGTTCCATCACATCAGCATTTGGCAGATCCCTCTCAAGTCTCAATGAGGAGCCTCTCTAGAGTTTCAACATGTATCTGCATGTTTCCTTGATTTCCCCCGAGAATGTCTTTTATTTATTCGCTGATTCTCCCCTCAACCCCCTTTAATAGAAATTCCCCTGGTGGAGGGTATGATTGTGGTGTTTATGACAAATTGTTAAATATGTCATTAGAAAAACAGAGAGAGAAAGGGATATACATAGAGAGAGAGAGAGAGAGAGAGAGAGAGAGAGAGAGAGAGAGAGAGAGAGAGAGAGAGAGAGAGAGCAATAATCAGGAAATTCCCACATCAATTATGTCAGTCAAAGTGCTGTTTTAGTGTGTGGCTTAAAAAAGTATACTGCATCTTGACTAGCTGTTGTGTAATTATACAGATGAAGGAGATTCACTGCAAACAGGTCGGGTGTTTAGTAAGTCTATGAGCAAGTCAAGCTGTGTCACTAAGTGGAAAGGGTTAAAGTCTACTTGACTAATTTGTGACTTGAAAAATTATATTAAAATGAATGGATGCATTAAAAGTTATTACAAATGGATTAATGGATTTGTAAATGAATATATGAAAGAACAGATGGAATGATGGATGTATTAAGACTGTAATAAATAGAGGTACATGTGGATAGATAAAGGAATGGCTGGTTATTTAGAAAATGACAGGGATAACTGAATAAAGGAAAAATATGATTAAATAAATAAATATAAATATATAGATATTGTTTTAATATATACAGTAGAGTTTTTTTATATTTCCCAAATGATGTTTAGCAGAGCAAGGAAACGTTTCACAGTATGTCTGATATTATTTTTCCACCTGCCTAGTTAACCTAATTAACCTAGTTAAGCCTTTACATGTCACTTTAAGCTGAATACTAGTGCCTTGTCAAAATATCTAGTCAAATATTATTTACTGTCATTATGGCAAAGATAAAATAAATCAGTTATTAGAAATGAGTTGGTAAAACTATTCTGTTTAGAAATGTGTTGATAAAATCTCTCCTTTAAACAGAAATTGGGGGAAAAAATAAACCGGGGGGCTAACAATTCTGACTTCAACTCTAGATAGATAAAAATTTAAGGATGGCTGGATAGACATGTAAACACATCAACATGGATGGTTAGATGGGTGAAAAACAATAATGAATTAAAGCAAAAAATATAAAACATGTATGGATGATAGACAATATTTATGGATTAACTTAAAATTAATGGATAAATTGTCGGACAGATCGCACTATTATGTCTTTCTTTTCTTTTTTGTTTTAACACGTTTTAATCTGTTTTTATTATTTTTTATTGTATTTTATTTGTTTATTCTTGCTTATATAAAGCACCTTGAAGAATAATTGGATTTATAAAAATATGAACAAAAATTATGGTTGGATGGATGAAAAACAATAAGGAATGGATGGACAAAAAACACATGGATGAATGATATACTGTAGAAGGATTGATAAAATTATTTATGGATTAATGGATTCATTTAAAATTAATGGATAAAAAATAAAGATGGATGGATGGATGGATGGATGGATGGATGGATGGATGGATGGATGGATGGATGGATGGATGGATGGATGGATGGATGGATGGATGGATGGATGGATGGATGGACAGAAATATGTAATACTTGATGACTTGTTAAAATTATTCTAAACTATTTCAATGGATGATATCTGGATGTATGTTTGAAAATAAATAAAAATTGATGTATGCATAGATGAAAGGATGGATGGATATATAGCTCCATGGCTAACTGAATGTGAAGTCTGCAGGCTGACTGACTCTGAATGCAATTACAAAGCCACAGGCTGAGTTTGGCTCCACAGAGAATTCTTGAAACCTCCCCACAACAGAGCTCAGTCTCCAGGGCCACACTGAAACTGACAGTATGGTCAAAACAGATATACCATCATGCAGTCCTCGTCCCACCGGCTCATGAAAACTGACCTTACGCCTGCGGAGTTCATCTCTGGGATACACTTTCTCCTCACTTTAGAGAAACTCCAATCACATGACATGAGATCCCCCAGAAGGCCTAACCACTTTCTGCCCACCCACAGAGCCAATGAGGCAGTCATGTATGCACATTCATGCCTCTCAAGTCTGGACTTGTGTTGAGCGGGACTGGACCAATTATCTCGCTCGACTGGGAAAACCCATCGACTCTGGCTGAGACCCATCAACCTGCATAACCACTGGTCAAAACCAGTGGATCATATACATATAAAACATCCCATGTATTGTGTGTGTGTGTGTGTGTGTGTGTGTGTGTTTTGTTTTTTTCAGATGGACTCATATAGGCTCAATGCAAAATTATTTACCTGTCCTACAAACATATGGAAGCTTTTCCAGGACTTTTAATATCAGTTTCAAGTTTATTTTATTCATAAAGCACATTTAAAACAACCTAAAATGAAAGTGCTGTGCAAAACTTCTGAAGTTCTACACCTAAGTTACATTTTCACATGCATGACATTCACAAGATATTAAAGGTACAAGACTACAAACTGTTTTTAAAAGACTTTTGAACTCTGACACTTTTTGTTAATCTAATAGATAATGGCAGTTTTACAGCTGCTGCTGCAATGGCTCTGTCATCCCTGCACTGCAGTCTAGATCTAGGTGAATATTTTTTTTTTTTTTGAGTGATCTGACAGGGCTGTATTAATTAGTTTCCTCTGCAAGAAATAAAGAAAAAGCTAATAAGATAATAAACTCAAATTTTGTGGAATAACATCACAATTCTAAACTCAGAATTGAAATGAAGTCATATTTATTTCCCTTTTAATTGCAGAGTATATGAGTTACAAAGCACTGTTACAAAGCCAGATTCTCAAGATATAAACTCTTGCATATAAATATATACATTTTATTCTTTAGAGTTCTTCAGAAATGCGAATTCATATTTTGACACTTCTGAATTGTCAGATAAAAATATATTATTTAATCCTAAGTAAGATTTTCCTCAAACAAAAGAGAATATTTGTACATTAAATTCAATTAATCTCTATAGCGCTTTTACAATGAAGATTGTCAAAGCAGCTTAACATAGATGAAGTTCTAGTAAATTGAAATGACTTCAGTGCAGTTTTCACAGTTGAGGTTCAGTTTAGCTCAGTTCAGTGTAATGTAAATATTCGCGGCTGAAAGGCAAAACACAGAAAAACAAATCCAACGATGTGCAGCTAAAACCATGTTTATTAAGTTTTATTTTTCAAACTAACTTTATACATAAAATTGCCAATAATCTCTCACATAATAAAGACTAAGTTAGATTTCCCCCCTTTTTTGCTTTAGAGAAAATCACTATTGAGCAGTCAGCATTAAGCCAGCACGACAGCTGTTTTTGTTTTTCCTTCACAGTACTTTGACACAGACGCACCGACTGCTAAAGCTATGTTAACACATCTTTTCCAATCTCCCCCAGGAGGATTGCGTCTCTCAATATCACCCGGGAATGACTAGTCATAATCGGCGCTGCTTAAAGTCCACATAACAACTTTCACACTGTCCAACCCTTGGCAACAACAACTGACAACAACAGCAAGTCCTTTTCCTCTTGCCCACGCTTTGCTCCATCTGTGCAGCAGAGCAGCCTGTGGGGAGGAAAGAGTTAATTAAATTACCATCCATTTTTAAAAAGCGCAGTGTCTGCGTCTCCTGCCAGATGATGAGGGGCAAGTCTGAGCCTGTCGCTCTCTCCGTCTGTCTCTCCCCGGAGCTCCTGCCTGTCACACACACTCAGGTGTGTTTCCAGAAATGCACCTTTCACGTGCACTTGCACACAGCGATATCCACACTTTCACAACAAGATGCAAGTCACCCAGATTAATGAGCACTGGAGAGCAGGTCAAAAAATGTCTGATTTGATGATAACTCTATACTGTAGGTTCAATATTGCAATTTAGAGGCTTTTTAATATTGCTTATTACATTTGGCATTACAATTAAACCTAGACTGGATTTTGAGTTAAAAATGAACGTTTTATCGTTATTAAGCAAAACATAAAAGAACATACTTATTAAAGCATATTATAGAATAAGTAACCATATTTAAGATGATTATAAAAAATTGTGACAAAAGCTGTTAAAATTATTCAGTGTTTTGAAGGGTTTCAAATTTGCTCATTAAATTCTCCATTCAGTAGAACCTGGCATAGATCGGAGTTGTAAATTAATGTTCTATTATCATTAAGCAAATAATATGTTTGTGTAAAAATCAAACATGGAACAATTAAATTGTAAATTCTTGCCGACAAGATCAAACAGTATTAGTTTGAAGGATAGTGACAAAAACATTTACAAATTTAATCAACAATTAATTCACATATTTATCCTTAAATGGTCTTTTTAATGCTGTATATCGTTAAATGATTTAGTGTTTTTATGGTTGAAAAATTGCTCGTTAAATTCACCACTCGCACACCATTCACGCAAAATATATATTTGTTTAAAGATAAAACAACATACTCTGACCTATACTTGTTCAAATATATATACAGTTGAATTCAGAATTATTAGCCTCTCTTTGAATTTTTTTCTTTTTAAAATATTTCCTAAATGATGTTTAACAGAGCAAGGACATTTTCACAGTATGTCTGATTTGACAGTCTTTAATTTTTTAAATAAAAAAAATATATTAGTCAAAATTATTAGCTATATAATAATTCACGAGGGCTAATAATTCTGACTTCAACTGTATATAAAAAATAAGAATGTAAATAGCATGTATACTGTATTTGCTTTTATACTTAAATATGAAGTGTTTCGTTTATCCTCACTTGGATAAAAGCATCTGCTAAATGAGTAAATGTAAATAAGCAATGATTGTAAATTGTATGCTATTAACAATTATACATTTTACAGGAATATTTACTAAAACAGTAAAAAAAAATTAAACAACAATTTATTTACATTTTCGTCTTTAATGTCGTCAAATGATTCAGTTTTAAATGTTGCTTATTAAATTTGCCTTTTCAATTGATCTCAGAATGGATTGGAGTTGTGAGCAAGTTTTTCCCAAGCTTTTCTTTTCTGAGAACTAATCAAAATAAGTGTCGTCAGGAGAGAAATCTGGGGGGGCTTTAACAAGCCCTTCATTATATTTGACCTGATTTTTCTCCTTACAAGGACTTACAACAAACAAGTGGTGAGAAATTTCATGTTCCTGGCAGCAAAACAAAGGGAATTGGTAGAAGTGATTTCTTTTCTTTTAGCAATTAAACGGCTTCTTGATCAGTTTTCTTGGAAAAGCAAAGAAGGTGGTAAACAAATTAAAAGAGCCATCCATGACTAAACCTATCCCTAGGATTTGGTGGGGGAAAGAAACCTTCCAGAATTTAGAAAATGTCAATTGTGTTTTTTTTCCCCATTGGAGGCCAATTATTAATTTTGATTGGGGTTACCCCACTTATTCTTGCAGTTAAATTAATGAGGCTTGTTATCGTTCGCATTTAGACGTAATGGACAATTGCTGAATTGTGAGTGTTTACTCTGCTGGAGCTGAATCCTGTCTTGGGCCTTTTGTAATGTATTGGCAGTGAGCGCGAGATTAACGGTGTTTGTCATTCTTCTCACAGCTGTTTTATAATGCAAAACATGGAGAATGAGCGAGATAGAAAGAGAGAGAGAGAGAGAGAGAGAGAGAGAGAGAGAGAGAGAGAGAGAATCAAAATGACCATTTGAAATAGCTACCATGGTCAGAAGGAGCCTGGTGAAAACGCCTTAAAGCTAATTACAGTAATTCTTGATATAATTAGCAAAGACTCTTACGTGGTTTGAGAATCGACATCAAACAGAGAGAGGATTGTTCAGAGGATACTTTTAAACAGTGATCATATGGAAAAATTGCAGAGAGAGTTGCTTTAATGTGTTAAATATGCTAAAAAAGTGATAGTAAATTTAACAGACAATTACAAAGAACACACATTGGTCAAAGATGAGACGGCGTCTGCAAATAACTTTATAGACATAGAGACAAATAATACATAATACAAACACAGGGCCGTATCAAACACCTGATGCAATGTGGCACCAAGTATGTATCAAAATTAACTCCCCTACCTATTTGCAGTAATGATGAATGACATCAGCTTTCAAAGTCGATCATGTAAATAATGAATCTGTGCGACAGCAACTTGCTCTTAAATTGAATTGGAGATGAGACTCACACCCATAACTCAATAAGAGTATATAGACACCATTTAAGACAATGCGCTGGGCACGCAGACCTTTTTCCCATCCTTAAAGGTTCCGTGAAATTATAATATTTTTTTTAGATTTTAATTTCAGTCTGTTAGTTTTAAGGATAATTTTTTGCTAGAGTGCTCAAAAACAGTAAGAAAATTTGCATTTAGAAAACAGTAAACTGATATAAACATGGGACAATGTGGTGGCTCAGTGGTTAGCACTGTCGCCTCACAGCAAGAAGGTCGCTGGTTCGAGTCCCGGCTGAGTCAGTTGGCATTTCTGTGTAAGGTTTGTATGTTCTTCCTGTGTTTGCATGGGTTTCCTCTGGGTGCTCTGGTTTCCCCCACAGTCCAAAGACATGCGCTATATGTGAACCGAGTAAGCTAAATTGGCTGTAGTGTATGTGTTTGAATGTGAGAGTGTTTGGATGTTTCCCAGTACTGGGTTGCAACTGGAAGGGCATCTGCTGTGTAAAACATATTCCGCTGTGGCGACCCCTGATGAATAAAGGCATTAAGCTGAAGGAAAATGAATGAATGAATGATATAAATATCTAAATCTTGCAGTGTCACTTCCGCCTAAATCTATCAACAATTATTTTTTTCATGTCACTCATGTCACATACTTCAGTTTCTCTTCAAATCTTGACCAATCAAACGTTCTCTATCACTCACACTGGCAGAGCTATGATAAAAACAAAATGCTATTGGCTGTTTTTTTAAGGGGAGGAGCTACTCTATGTCCCATCCTTTCTTCATTTTTCAGTTGAAATGACTCAAACATAGAAGAAAAAAATTTTCAAAGCACTTCACATGACCTTTAAATTAGCAAAAATGGATTCTGACATGCTCAAAGTGCGTTTAGCTCGCTAAAATAGAGCCCCTACAATGTCTATTTTTAATGCTTTTTTGAAAAAAAATTCCATTATCAATGCAACATATATTTGAATGTAAAAATGTTACAAAATACTTATTTTAATCTGTACATATTGAAATATATGAAATAATAAGTGATCATATTAATTATTTAACATACAATGATTTACATTTTTGCTGACCTAGTGTTAATGGCAGTCCCTCCAGGATTTTACAGATTTTATATACTGTATTGGCTTTAGTTAAAGAGCACCTATGATGAAAATCCTTTTGAAGCTGTTTGGGCAGAACTGTGTGTAGGTATAGTGTGTCCACAGTCATATTGGGGTGACAGAAACACAATAAGTCTCTCTTTTTAAATTTCCTGAGTCAAAATAGCATACAAATCCCTCCTATTTTGAGACCCACTGCAATGTGACGTAGGAGTGCGGTTTCCCCGGCCACTGAATTGACTGACAGCCATGTATTAACATGTCTCCGTAGTAATACATATAATCATATCAACAAGACAGGACGTGCACAAAGATACCGGGATTAAAAGATCTGTTCAGCTCTCTGTGATCATCAATCATCATCAAATGAGATCAAGAGTGAGTTTTACAAGTTTAAAACGTTTTTAAAACAGAGCATGTTTGTAATGAATTACAGCGATTTGTATCTTTACTTTAACACCACAGCCGCATGTCAGTACAATTATAAAAGATGCTTCAATCGTGGTTTGTGGACGTTAAATCAGGTTTATTTTGTACATCAACATTAAAGGGCCATGAAACCCCCTGTCTCAGCAGGCTGTTTTCACACCTCTGGGGAGGGAAAGAGGGAAGGATTTGCAAATATGGAAGTTTCCGTTTGGGCACGTGCAAGGCAAAACAAACACAGACACAGGGGAGAAAGACAGTGACTGTGTTTACATGGACATCAGTAAATAAATTACTTACTATTAATTTGTCGACTTTAACTGCAGTTTGGCACCTTCACTTTTTTATTCAGGAACATTTCCTGCATGTTGCCTGTGACAAACGAGATATTGTATGTGAGGAACTGCTTATTCAATGTTTTTTACCGCACGGCGAATGGGAGAAAACTAATCCTCCTCATCTCTCGGTAACTTAGATGACTCGGTAGGTAGCGTCAGAAAGCCGTGTGTATAGATTATCCCGTCACAAAATGCGGCGGAATATTTTGATCATGTTTACATTTGGAGAGCAGCATTTACAGCGGATCTTTCAGTCTATAATATTGCAATATACTATTGCAGTGATATTAACATACTGTAAACTTAGTAACTAAATCGTTTTGACTGAGGTCTGTCTTTAAACACTGAAAGAGCACTGCTGACCATACGAACTAACTTTGCCATCTGAATGAACAAAGAACTGATCGCACACTTAGCTAATCTGTAGAGACAGGACAGTCACTCTGGAACTGTGTCTTTTTTTTAAAAGTAGACGAGCAGCAACTCCAGATTTCATCATTTCTAGATATGAAAAGCTCTCGGGTAAAAATGTTCCTTACAAACGCATTTCTGTCGCGTGTCGTGAGCACTGTAATCCACACCTTAGTCAACAGCTCAAAAAATAATAATTTTGTGGTCTTTGTTTATTTAAAATGTTTTTGAAATGCATATTTGTTTTACCTTTATTTGTTTAAAGACATTAAATAAGTGCTAAAAAGAAATGGTTTTGTTATTATATTATTGTTTCTAAACAAAAACCCCAGACTGAAGGAAAGTTTTAAAAAAAGTTCATTGTTCTCTAGTAATAAGTTTATGTTTGCAAATCCAGATCATTACAATAATAGAAATGTTTTTATTTGGCTTAAAAGTGTTTAAAATTTGGCCTGGGTTTTAACATATACATTTAATTATATCTGCTTTGAGAGCATTCAACTCATAAATCATCACACTGTTTTCCCCTATGGTACATTTAGGTTCAAGTGTATGCTTTTTAAAGTAAAAGTATCAGTATCGGTATAAATATCAATATCGGCGATACTGGCCCTGTATTTACTTGGAATCAATTTTTGCAGTATCGCCCAGCCCTAACAGACACACTCTGGAGACACAAAATACTTATCTTAAAGGGCACCTATTTTACCCCTTTTTTAAGATGTAATATTAATATTATGGTTCTTCTGAGTGTGCCAGTTTAGGTTCAGTTCAAAACACAATTCAGATTTTTTTATTATGATGTGTTAAAAAGTGCCATTTTGGGGGCGTGTACACAGTTTGCTGTTTTAGGGGCGTGTTGCTTCACATGAAAATTTGTTTCGACTTCCCGCCCAACTTAACAAGGGGGCGGAGCCAAGAGCTCCCCCGCTTTGTGCATTGCAATAGACAGACAGACAGAGAGAAGCAACATGAGTGAGAGTACCAGCCAGCTGTACATGTACGACTCAGACACAGACCAAGCAGAGAGTAGAAAATCATTTGTGTCTTTGTATAGTTTTACAGCCAACTGTGTGCTAGTTTAAAGCTCCGAGCTTGTAGCCTTCAACAAGACTAATAATCAAGCACACTGAATTAACTTTGACTGAAGGGCATCACACACCGGATGCACCGCGACACGGCGTGCACATGACAGTTGAATGTATCGCACACTTGCAGCGTCGGTGTGTCACCTGTTAGAAACTTATGTTTAGAATACAAAAAAGCATGCCGCTGTGTGGCGCGATGCTGCGTAGTGCCGAGCGGTGCTTCTGGTGTACGACCTGCTTGAGGCTATAACTAAAGGGCGTCATACACCGGACGCGCCGCTCAGAGCCATGACGCGGCGCACATTCGCATGTTATTTAAAATGAAACTATTCAGATAACGCTCTGTGGCGCGGCAGAAATATGAACAGTGTCCTGAGCAGGGCCAGCGCGTCCATAGAGGCGACCTAGGCAGCAGAATAGTGAGCAAACCCCCCAGTCCTCACTTTCATCCGCGACAACGCGAAATGCATGGCGCTGCGCGTCGTTAGTTCGTTATTTCCCATGGAGGGACGAGCACGTAAGGCAGCGCGCTCGCACTTTCCAGCTGCACCTAGTTAAGTTGACAGGGAGCTTCTGTGACCGCGGGAAATGCAAACGGCTGAAGTTTAAGGAAGACACAATGAAAAGTACACATGTATGCAAACACACCAAAACTTACAAACATTGGTGGCAAGGAGAGCAATAACGTGGTGAATGTTGAGCCCAATGAGCCTTACATCTAAAAATAGAGCAAGGGTGTTTCTTTGGTGACGTCGCTTTGTCTCACACGCTAAAAATGGTGGACGTGAAACAACATACTGAGGAGATGGTAATGGCCACCTGTCAATCAATATTGGTGGGCGGGGGGACCGCACTCCTACGTCAAGTTGCGGTCGATCTCAAAACAGCTCCAATTGGTCCACCGTTTTTATGTTGTTAAATTGAAAAAAAAAGCACTGAGTGTGTTTATATCACCCCAATATGACGGTCTATACACTATACCTACACATATGTCTGTCCAAACAGCTTAAAAAGTAGATTTTTCACCATAGGTGCCCTTTAAATCTTGAAAAAGGGGTCAAATAGGTGCCCTTTAAAACTTATGCCATTATTTGCTTCAATCAATGTTTTTTAATGTAAAAATATCAAAATCTGTTTTTTTTACACCTAAAGAACCATTCAATTAGTATTTTCATATTTCTTTTGAAATGTTATCAAATGGGCGGTTCATTGTGCTGTGGTGACCCCAATAAATAAGAGACTAAGCCAAAGGAAAATGAATGAATGAATAAATAAATGTTATCAAATGATTCTTGGTCTAAATTGGATGGAAAATAAACAATTGTTACACTGAATGACATTTTAGTGGGAGTTCTTTGTCTATATTTTGCTTAGAGAAAAACAGAAGCAGCATTTTTAAATACAACAGCAACTTTGTAAGCATTTTTACAGAGATATGGTGTGTCCTATACAGATTCATTCTAAATTTAACTACATATTTTAATTCAGAGCGATGATGGTTTTCAAATCAATTGGAGGCCAATCAATTTAGAATAGCTAACATAATTAGCATAATTTATACAAAGAGCTGTTGAAACAGAAGAGAGCTTAACACACTTTAGCGGTGCATAATCATATTTTGACCTACTTAATTCTGTTTATTCAACACAAGGAGGCTATTAAATTCAAGGTTTTTATCAAGAAATAATTTGCTTGGCTTTGGACGGCTGGACAGTGTGTTTCCAAAAGAGAGATATGCTAATGAGTGCTTTTAAATCACGCCAAATGAGAAATCTTAATCTCAGATGTGTTTATGCCATCCTTATCCAAGCTTTTTTTTATATCAGGTATCTCTTAAAGGATAGACAAGATGGTAGCCAGCCTTTTCTTACTGTAAATGAAAGGGAATACAACTGATCCCCTTTGGAGGATAAGCCAAATCTAACAACAGTGAGCTGTCGATTCGGAGTGCTTACATAAACAAACACAATGGCGTGATCTGATTTATCATCCTCTTTCCCTATGACGAAACCAGCTCGTTGGGCAATCAATTAAACGTGTTTGATTCTTTTCTAAATGTGTACAAGTGACTCAAATGTACTGTCAAATCATTGCTATTTTCAAAAAGGATTTGAGAGATTAGCGTGTGGAGATGAGAGGCTGATTTGCTAATATAGATTTTCTTTCTTCCTATTGAGAACGTTCTGTAACACTAAAGCGTGTGTCTAGTGAATTGTAAGCAATATGGAAAAATGATATGGATGCTATTATAAAGGTTCTTTATTGTAATCAATGGTTCCATAAGAGCGTTTAACATCCATAGAATAATTACATTGCTAAAAATTATATGGTGTAAAAAGGTTATTTGGATTATAAAAAGGTTCTTCACACTAAGAAAAAGAATCTTTATTTTAAGGTCTGCACTTACAGATAAAAAAAAAAGCGCATCAGATTTTAAAGAGATGGTTCACCCTAAAATAAAAATTCTGTCATCATTTACTCGCACTTGTTCCAAACCATTTAACGTTTCTTTCTTCTTTTAATCACAAATGACGATATTTTGACGAAAGCTGGTAACCTGTAATCATTGACTTTGTATTTGTTTTTCAAACAATGGAAGTCACAACCCAGGCTCATTCAGAAAACGCACCCCTGTATACATTTCTGGAGAGCACCCAATATGTCCCAGGAGGTATGTTTTTTTTGCAGTTTTTATTTTCCCGAATCCTCCAGAGTCTGCTGTGTAAGCTTTTTCAGATCTCGAATTTCTGTAGCGAGTGCCATTCGCGCCTTTTCTTCTCATATAGATCTACCAGAGACTGTTGTCGACTGATTGACTGACTGAGTGGCTGAGCGACCAATGCCCAGACCCTCCTCCTTACCTAAACCCAACCGATAGTGTTTAAAATCCGAACCCACTCATCATGGTCAACTTCTCTCTGCATCTCAAGTCCGCTGATGTACATGGCGAGCTACTGAACAAACTGGTAACAGAAAAGCCATCCATATAGAGGTAAGCACATACCGCCTCATAGCGGTCATTTTAAAGACGAAATGCAGCCATAAGTACTGGCTAATTCGCAATTTCCAGAAATGTATACAGGGCTATGTTTTCAGAATGAGTCTGTGTTGGGAAGTCAATGGTTAAAGGTTTCCATCTTTCTTCAAAATATCTTCTTTTGTGTTCAACAGTATATGTAAGTCAAAAAGGCTTATAACCACTTAAGGGTGAGTAACGAGAAGGTCAAATAAAATTTTTGGGTGAAAAATCTCTTTAAAATCATACAGAATGTGTTTTACAAATGAGCAGTGTTTTTTGAAACATTTTCATGTGAGAAAAAAAATTATCATGTGCTCATTTTTTCATATGTTTAATGTTCCAAAACCACACATTTGACGTGTGTTCCACATATTTCATTTGTGATTTTAACGTGTGCACATGTGATACTTCTAACCTTTTTGCATGGTGTTCACTGAAGTTTTCTTAGTACTTTAGCACCCAAAATGTTACTTCTATAGCATCAGTGTAAAAACCCATTTGCAAAAATAAATTTTAGCAGTATAGTATTAGTATATACAGTGATGGAGATAGTACTGAAAACATAGTAATAAAATAAAAGTACCATTATTTGCCAAAAAATGTAGTGCAAAAATTAAAGCAGGTGTTCTAAATACTACTCAAAGAAAGTAAATGTAGCCTCTTTAAAAGTAATCAAAGTAATCAAAAGTTGTGAGAATTAAACTGTGATGTGTCCACATGTTGAGCTTAACCAGTGTTATATGGGGCAAAAATCTAGTTGTGATTAAATGTTACTGCTTTAATTATGTAAATACACACAATGATAATAATATGTATACATAAGCATAATTATGTTATGTACTTATGCACAGTTGCCGTTGCAAGCCAACCTCATGCAGCACTGAAATACAGTAATTAGTGCATGTATTTGAAAACGTAACATTCTGTAGTGCAATTTGCTGTTGTTTAAGGCCATTTGGTTGATTTTAGTCATCTTACAGTAAGCATTCTACCTCTATTTATCATGTCTCTTGGTTGTTGCAAGTAAAAATTAATTGTGTTTTTGACACAATTAAGCAAACATTTTTTAAACTACTTTGTAAAGTACACTCACTCACTCACTCACTCACTCACTCACTCACTCACTCACTCTCCTTTGGCTTAGGGCGTGCTCACACTAGGTACAGTTGCCTTGAACCTTGACGAAGCGCGTTTGTCCCCTCTCCCGACAGCCTGCATTTTGCCTTCCGAACCTGAGCATGCTTATGTCATCAATGATGCGACTGTTCAGTTTAACAGTAAGAGAAGCGCTCTGGCTCAGCACAGTGGACATTGCTGTAGTTATAACGTTTTAGTCATTTGGGATGCAGTGACACACAGTCAAATATTTTGCCGAACAGATCCACAACCTTTGACGCTCAAAAATTATCAGAAAAGTCCTTGTGCTGCACTTATTAGGAGGTTTGCTAAAGGTGCAGCTGACGTGCAGCCAGGGGTTTTCGTCTTTAATAAACTACAACAGTTTGTGTTCATTGAATAGTGAAAATGATTAATAAATACATATGAAACAGTCCCTTAAAAGTGACGTGGCATCTTCAGTTTCGGGCTAAGGCGTGATTTGCACTCAAACTACAAATGTATAAGCTCAACCAAACCACGCCTTGGCACACCTCTTCCAACCGGGCCAGGGCTGGACAACTGAACCATGCCTGGGCCTGATTCGGAGCACTCACGATTGCCAAACGAACCGAAAAATGAGCCTGGGCCTGTGTGAGTGCACCCTGAATTATGAGGGGTCGCCACAGCGGAATGAACCACTAATTACTCTGGTTAATGTTTTTTGCAGTGATTTTTTTAAAGTACAATTCCTGAGAAAATTTGTTCAATTAAAGTAATTTGATTAATTGTACTTTCATTACTTTATATAGCAGTATCTAATACAGCAATCAGAAATGAATGTTCTAGCAGCATTTGGTTTTCCCTGTTCACACATACAGTATCTGCCAAAATGGTTAAGCCTAACCATAACTATACATATACTATATATGTTTATTACTTAGAAACAATAGATGCATCATTTTCAATGCACTTTTTTTGTTTGAACACTTTGCATCTCCAGCTGCCCAAAATGACATTGTTGTGTAAATGAATGTCCAAATTGCTTAAAGGTTTTCCGTTTTAGTTGAAATCTGTCGTGTACTAACAACTAATCCTGTTTTTGTTAGACATAAAGGGTTGCCAACAAGCCCAACTCAGGTACTCTTAGATGTTTTCAAGGGGTTTTCCACATTCTCATGGATAATGGCATTCAGTTAGAAGCTGGAAAATCAAACCACAATGAAGACCTGAACACAACGTCTGGGTTTGTGATCTTCACAGAGTCACTGAAAGACACACACCTTTTTTATTCTCACCATATTCCAGCTGTCGAAAAAGCTGTTTTCATCTGTAAACGATTTAGGCCTATATATGTTCTTCCATTGCATCCCAACGAAAGTGCGCCGTCAGTGTGTGACTTGAAGAATAGTGGTTTGTGTAATCAGACTATCCCGTCTGTTAAGGTCAAAGAAGCCCCAGTGAGCATAATAACAGATGCCAGACACAAAGGCATTGTTCTCCAACAAGGATAACAGCAGATATTAACCAAACACACTAGAGTTCCTATCAGGATAGAGCGCCTTGGATAACACAGGGTGGGCATCCATTTAGCCTACTTATCTAAAGTCTCTAATTACTTGGGTTTATTTGATAAACAGAAGAAGAGGAATGCATAAATGGTTCGACTACATCCAATAGGGATTAATCTAAACTCCTTGAAGAGAGAGAGATGGAGAGAGAGAAAGAGAGCGAGGGAGAGAATACATCTTTTGTGGAATCCTTCATTTTGCTCTTTAATCATGCTTTAATTAGGAACAGTAGGGCACCCAGTTACACTTGGCATTTTAAGAGATTGGCTGCTCGAAGAAAAGACTGTGTTAGTCTGGTCTCCAGAGAAACGTGTTGGAAAAACACATTGACAAAGGCATCTCACTCAGTTTGAAGGGCTTGGAACGGAGGGAGTATTGGAAGAGCAGACTGTAGTGTTTGTGTGTTTTGCAAATTGTAGCAAATTTACTAAAAAAAAACAAATTGTGAAGCGTGCACACTGATATAAAAAGAATGTTTTGCTCTAAAATTAAAAAACTGTTTTTATTTACTCACTTTATTTTATTTAAAACCAACAGAAACATTTTTGAGTTAGACATTTTGAAGAATTGTAACATGGGCATGATAATGATAACTCAAAAGTTTAAAGAAATCCTTACCAACAATAACATGGTAACACTTAAGTTTAGGTCACAATTCATGCTCTTAACTACTGGCTGATTACATGCCTATTATGAAGATACTAACTGTTCATTAGTGGTTTTAAAGTATGTATGATCTTACTCTGTATTCCTAATCTAAAAATCTATTATAAATTCCTACCCAAAATCTAAACCCAACTTCTACCTTACTAACTATTAATAATCAGTGAATTAGTAGTTTATTAAGCTAGTAATGTTAGTTAATGCTTTGTTAATACCGCAAATAACGACCTAAACTAAAGTCTTACCAATAATACCAAATGCAGTTTGTCAACAAATCATTCAGACTGGGTTTGTAAGCAATCCAGTGACCAAGTGCCACTATATACATTTCTGAAAAGCGCCAAATACATCCCACAAGCTACGATTTTATTATTTTTTTTGCAGTTTTTGTTTTCGCAAATCCACTATAGTGGCCGCTGTGTATGCTTTTTCAGATCTCAAATTTCTCTCACAAGTGCCATTCGTACCTGCTTTTCTTGCGTAAATCCACCAGAGGCTGCTGTTGACTGACTGACTAAATGACTGACTGACAGATCCACCCTTCTCCTTTCCTAAACCTAACCGACAGTTTTAAAAAGCAATCCAGAAAAAAGAAAAGCCCTTGCCTGATTTTTACAATATTTTCAGATTTTACTACATTCTCACCCTGGTTTTTTTACTTGTTTATTTTATTTTTTTTGGTTTGTGTTTTTGTTTTACCCACCCATCTTCTTCGCCAGACTCGAACCCTATCGTTGTGGTCAACTCCTCTCTGCATCTCAAGTCCGACAACGTACATGGCAGGCTAACTGGACAAACTTGTAACAGAGGGAAAGCCGTCCATACGGAGATCAGCTGGTAAGCATGAAATGGTGTCATACCGCCCCATAGCGTTTATTTTAAAGATGTAATTCAGCCATATGTACTCCAGAAATATATATGGAGCTACGTTTTCAGAATGAGCCTATGTTGGTTGCATCATAACCACGATTGAAAGTTTCTGCAAATAAATGCATAAAATGTTAAATAATAAAAAAGGAAACCTGTAATTCCACATTTGGCAAAACAGCCCTTTTGATTTGATTGTTTTGAAATGTATAAATATGTATTTGTCACATACATGTATGGGATTTTCCGTCAATTCACAATTTCAATTTGATCCACGTGAACGAAAAGGTAATGAAAACTCAGCCTCTGAGAGCCAATCAGAAAAGTGCTGGAGAATTTAAAGGGGAAACGACAAAACTTCATTGAATCCTTACAACAAGCAACATTATATGTTTTGTTGTAGATAGTTATCATTCTTATAGCCCTTTATGGGCTACTCTACTTACAATTTAATTTGAAGATGGTGTTAGTGTTTTTATGTCTGAGAGCACCAGAGCCCAATTTCATTGAGAAAAAAATAATTAGTACCTTGTGCAAAATTTTTACTTTTATGAAAGCAAATGATGAAAGAATCCTTTTTTTTCAGGGAGGGAGGCAGGGGGGGTTAACTATCCCTCTAATTCATCCAGAAAGTTACATCCCGCTTGATGCATCAAGAAAATGTGTTTTGAAATAAAAGAATCGCCATCCCCTTGAAGAGGCACACTTGTACTTCTGTTTTGAAGTCATTATGCTGCCCGTTTTCTCTTCCTTCCCCCGCCCTTCTTTCCTCACCAGCTAAAATAAAGAGGTGGCTTCACAGGCAATCTCGGCCTTGTTTGTGTAAGGTAATTACTACTCGTCCTCCCATCCCACCAGTTCTGATGATGCATGAAAAATAACCGTTCCCCTACTTCAATCACAGCCGAGGAACGAGAAGAGAGAAAAGGGGAGCTGAGAAAGAGAGGAGGGGGGAGTCTGGGAGCGACGCTCACTGCTCCCTCCTCGTTTCTGATTAATTAGCTGGAGTTGGTAATCAGTTTAATAAGGCTGGAGTTGCTGGTGAGAGGTCCCCTTTGGCTGGGACTCGCTAAGCTGAACGGGGAGACCAGGGCCCTGCCATTCTTCCATCAAGTAAACACACAGGCCCTATTTACATAAACAGTTGTTTCATTTCTCTTACTTACTTTCAATGTGTGTGCGAGCATTCGCATGCATGACCCTGCTTTATTGGGACGACCTGCAAGCCTCACACCACTGCCCGAGTCACTTGCGACGAGGGGGCAAGGCAAATTCATGAATTTTTCAGGGGATTTATAGACTAATTAAATCTGGGCTTTCCAAAAGAATGGCAGAGCGGAGCGCCGGTACTGGTTCCTGCATACACATCAGAGGCCTAATGCTGTTAAGCCTCATGACGTCAGATGTTTAGCATTCAGCCTCCTAGTTTGTTTGTGAACAAGCTTAGTTTAGAGAACCGAGAACTTCATTTAGTCCACTTTTCCCTCTCAGACAAAAAGGATTAATGCAGGCATGAATTATAGCAGTTATGGCAGGGCTAACGAAATAGGCCCGTTTCGGCATCTGTCGTTGGACTTTTAATATGTGCTAAGCTGGAAATACTTAGTTGGTTTATGGAATACCAAGCCAAAACTTGTCATTCGCGCCTGTTGATTTGAGTTACACTACACTAGAAATACATTTAGAAACATACAATTTTTGGACTGGAATTAGGGATTGTCTGCAACCTGTAAATACAGACACACTGAAAAAAATTATTCGTTGGATGTAGTAAATTTTTTTAAAGGGCACCTATGATGAAAATCATCTTTTTGTAGTGGTTTGGACAGAACTGTGTGTAGGTATAGTGTGTCCACAGTCATATTGGAGCGATAGCAATGTGACGCAGGCGTGCGGTTTAGCAAATCTAAATGTGTGTGTGTTTGTGTTTGTGTGTGTGTGTGCCTGTGTGTGTGTGTGTGTGTGTGTGTGTGTGTGTGTGTGTGTGTGTGTACATGCTCGCAAACTTTAGAACGACATTGTGTGTGACTCATTGTTGCAGAAGGACTTTAATTAACTCCACAACAAATATATCAAATATTGAACGTATGGGAACGTTCTTAGGGAGATTTGCTTCATTCTTGTCTGTCACTGTGCTGTTTATCTTCGTGAATGCTACACGCATCAAAGCAATAGTGAGCAATCTTAATGACTCTGACCCGCATGTGGGAACAGTGGGCAGGGAGAACCAGCTCATTTAGTTTTTAAAGACACAAGCAATAAAAACAGCTACAATGTCATAACTGCTCAAATTTCCGATATACAGAAAGGTATAATAAATAATCTGATGGTTTTTTTGAGTTGAAACTTTACAAATACATTCTGAAGACACAAATGTCTTACCTAAATCTTGGAAAAAAAAGGGGTAAAATAGGTGCTCTTTAAGGTAACTGGTTGCAAACAGTTTTTATGGACTGAATTTAAACAAGCAAATGAAGTTAAACATTATCATTAATACAAATTAATTAAATGAACTGTAAATCTAATGAATCATTTTTTTCATTGCACAATACATATAAAGCGCTGTAAATACACAAAAAAGGTTACATATTACAACAATAACATGAAAAACATGATTTTTTTTTTTTAGAAATCTAAGGCCAAGACTCCACTAGTTTCATCAAGCATACACTCCCACAGCATGAAATATCATTAAAATCTTATACAAATGTTATTTTTAATATAATATAAAACTTAAATTATTCCAGTTGTCAATGTTGCATGGTCCTTCAGAAATCATTCTAATAAACTGATTTATTATTGAAAGATTTTCTATTATTATCAATTGTTGAATACAGTTTAATAGTAAATAGTCAAACCACTAAATAGTTTTGTGAATTGCCATATCTTTTTTATCAATTAAAGTGACCAAGTGCATTTTTAACATTCTAAATATATGTAATACATTTGATTAATGTAATGTAATGTGTTATTTGCAATGTAAACAAGTATTTTGAATCAATCAGTCAATTAACGGAACAAATTTTGTATAAAAATCATGAAAAAAGAATCACACTTTCACTCAAATGGTTGAGCTGGTTCCTAAAAATATCTAAATTATTAATAAAGATTATTGTGATTAAATGTATAACTTGTACAAGAAGCACAAATAAAAGTATTTTCAAATACTAAATAAACAAATCTAATCAATAGTCAATAATGTCTGACCGGCTTGGTCTGTGAACAGGATTCATGTGTTTTATTGCATGATTAAATTAATGTTAAAATAATATAATAATAATATATAATAATAACATGATATATAATAATATAATCTTACTTTTTGTTCAATTAGATTCCTTTTAGTGAAAAAAAAAATCTCCCAAATAGTAAAGATTACCTGAGACTACGCATTTAACTTAAAAGTTTAAAGATGATCACTGCTTTGACATTTGGGTAAATTACACCATTGGTGAAGTTGAGGAAATTATCTAAATTTTTCTATCCGTCTATTCCTTTAACCCTCACTAACCTCCATATATTGTATAGCGATCAGGATGAACACACACAGAGACTCTCACATCAAACATACTCACATCTGCAAGACTTTTAATTTAAAACGACGGCCGCGACTCGTGAATTAAGCAATCCGAGCTGTACAAATGATTTCAAATATTCAAAACAACTAAATTACGGCTCACTCCCTCAGGACCGGCTCTTTCACACCATGAAATATGTGATTTGCGTTCTTCGCTTTCCACCTCGGAGAGAAAACAGAAAGTTCAGCATAGTTCCTACCCAAACTTGTGGCGCAGAGCCTTTGATAAGGGACTACCTCATAAACTCTGCAGTTAATGATAGTGTGCAGTTACAACACATATCCAGTCAAGTAGCTGATAGTGCAAAGAAATAATTTAAGCTGTGTTAAGTGGCCTATTGTCATTCAAATGATAAATTATGCTTGGCAGAGGTTTTAGAATGCCTTTTACAAAGCATTGCTATTGTTTGTGCTGGGACAAGGTTTTAGGCAGCCATGAAGTGAGGGAATTACTTTAGAGAGTTGTGCAAAGTTCCTAAGGGTTCGCAGACAAATTGGTTCAGCACTCATCAGGTCTACGCTGAAAGTAAAGCTCAGCCCTCCACATGAAAACACTGACGCCACAGACTCACAGCTACTACAGCAAATGTAATGACCCAGTTGATTATAATACATGCATGGCAAACTGTTTCACTTGCTGCCAAGTGTAATTTTCAGACATGCATTAAAACTTGCTGATATACCGAATGCCTGTCCAAATTTGTTTTGCCCAGTATTTATTTATTTTCCCTTTTGATTTAAAAAAACAAACAAAAAAAAATGATTATTATCAAAGGCTATTTCAGCATCAAGCTTGGCTAAAATAGGTTTCAAATTGCTATGAAAATTAGTTTTTTCCAAATCAAGCCAACTTTTGTAATTGTATGCTCAGGTAAGGTATACTAGGCCAGGGGTTTTCAAACTTTTAGGACACACGCTTCTCCAAGTTTGTCCAATATTACTCGCAAGTACGCAGAGCCCTGACGGTGAGGTTGAGTCGAACATTGAGTATGTTTACATGGGCAACAATACTTTAATATGATTTTAATATGATTAAGACAATACTCTGATTAAGAGTCTACCATGTAAACCGGGATTTTTGATCACCTTAATCCGACTAAAGTCATAACTGAACTAAACAGAAAAGGAATTAAGATGTGGAGTATGCATATATTAGTGGCATTATTGAAGTAAACACCGCTATCAAACTATTACGGTCATGTAGGACTTTTCACCGCATTTTGTGACAAGATCCAACACACGGCTGTCATTAAAGGACAGCACACACACATACACACACACACACACACATCACGAAATGCGGAAGTTTTTTTTCTTTCCATTCGCCGTGCAGTATCAAATTCTATTAAAACAACACTCTTCTACCAGTCCTTACTTCAAATTTGCATCAAATACCTCAGAGTGTCATGCGAGCATGAATAAACTGTTCATGAGTAAAAGAGAAACTGCCGAACTGCAGTTAAAGTCAAAAAGTTAAAGATGAAACGCCCAAAATTACATGAGACTCTGCAGGAATAGCCTGGTGACGCCACATTTAAAAAGCACTTTACCTAACACCTTAATTATATTATTGTCTTATTTGGATTATTGAAGGCAAATAACTATTACTGATGTCCATGTAAACGTAGTCAGTATGTCTTCAAAGTAAGTGAAAGATCCAGAAGGGCATCCAGTAGGGCACTTTTTTTGTCAGACGGCTCACCGGTTTTACTTTCATTCATCGTCATTCATTTTAAAAAACACCCTCTCCATTTTATTTGTATGTAATTTACTCGAACGCATTCACTCTACAGGTGCCTGATAGTTAGAGGGCTAACCTTAATTAGATTCACTCTAGTGAACGAATAAAAATTGTCATCATAATTTACTCGAGTGCACGCCTCAAATTCTTTCAAACTGTTTGAAAAGCCCTGTACTAGGCCTACGATTATTGTGATGAAGAAAATGTAGGTGGAATCAACACTTTGAAAGGAATTTGACTGACAGGCAATCCGACCAATCATAGAGCTGAAGTTATTGTTCTCTCTTAAATTTCGACTGACAAATATACAAAACAGTACAGTAAGTAGATTAACAGTGGCAGACTTGAATTTGAATAAGTTATGAAGAGCGGAGAAGATAAGATTACATAAAGCACACCTTGTTCTACAAAAGTGCACTGTTTTGTTGCTGTGTGTTAATAAAAGTAAGCTGTTTCAGCGCATGTCTTAATTTAGTTTGTATGACCAAAAATTTAACTGTACGTCATGTTTTATATGTTATTTACTATCTGTTGTAACCCAGAAATACAAGTCAATTTCCATACAATCTACATATATGTATATGGTTGTTTTTAATGTGGAAAACTCTAAATGTGGAAAATCACCTGTTGCTATCCTTATGCCACATTCACACTACAAGTGACACACTGTGACAAAGCAACAAGTGATCATTGATTGCAATAGAGATGAGCGACATCCTGGTATGCGAGTGACAGTGACTGTTGTCCACCAGATGTGGGCATGCTGAGTGATGTGACAAAGTTAAAGTTATACTTATAAGTTATACTTTTCTGAAGAGTGCCAAATACGTCCTTTGAGGTATGTTTTTTTGCAGTTTTTGTTTTCACGAATCCACTAGAGGCTGCTGTGTACGCTTTTTGAGATCTCAGATTTCGTTCGCGAGTGCCATTCGCACCTGCTATCTTGTGCAAATCCACCAGAGGCCGCTGTCGACTGACTGACTGACTGACTGGTCGACTGACCCACTCTCCTTCTTCCCTATACAGTATAAACTCAACCAATAGTGTTTTCAAAACCACCGATTGACCCACCCACACTCTTCCTTAAAACCAACCAACAGCGTTTTGAAAAGCAATCAAAAAAAAAAAAAGAAATTTTTACCACGATTTTTTCACCTGATTTTTACCACGTTCTCAGATTTTACCACATTCTCATGCTGTTATTTACTTGTTTGTTTTATTGTTTTGCTTCTGTTTTTGTCTTATCTGCTTTCTTGAACCGTTTTTTGCCGGACTCGAACAACGTTGTCGTGGTCAACTCCACTCTGCGTTTCAAGTCCACCGACATACATGGCGAGCTACTGGAACATCGAGAAAGCCGTCCATATGGTGGTAAGTGATCAGCTGGTAACAACACATTATGGCTACATAATTTGCAAGCTTCAGAAATGTAAATAGGGCTACATTTTCAGAATGAGTTTATGTTGAAGTTGAGAATCTTCACTTTCAACTTTTGTGAGCCAATATGAGCATCAATAAAGCTCATGTGATCTTCTCTCAGCTCTTGCAGCAGCTGGTTGTATTCTCCAAGCTGTACTAGTTTTCACTAGTACATTTCTAGTACTACATTTTTACATACTAGTACAGTTTTGTACTAGCTGTTCAGTTTTCACTGAACAGCATTTCAGGTTTTGCAAAAATGTAGTCTGAGCCACATATTTTCAATAAGCCTGGGCTTTTTTTTGTCAGACGATGTGGGAGCTCATTATTACCCTTTGAACTGTAGACTATAAGTTTAATCTTTATTTTGTTTACATTATTTTGAGTCACTTTAATTAGTTATATACAAATTATTAATTATTATATACAAACTGTCTACAATAGAATCGGTTATGGGTTTTCCTTATTGATTAACAGTCATTCTCTTCAACAAGCATGCTTCCTTATGCTATCACAAATAAAACAACTAAAACAAAGGCCACATTCAAAACATTTACACTCTTCATTATCCAAAATGCCCAGAAAATTTCTATCAACATAAACATGCATCTATTTCCCTATAGTCCCCAGTAAAAAAAAAAAAAAAAAAAGTGAACGTTTTCATTCGACCTCCACGGCAGCACTCGCTGCACCATAGCAGCTACAAAGACAAATCAAGCTAATGGTAATTACGTCACTTAAGATGATTTGGGCAGATCCCCTGAAGGCTTCTGCGAGTGCTTAGTGTCCATTTGTAAGACAGGGGCATTTCTCTGTTTCGGTCAGTGGTGTCAGAGCCTGAGAGCACACTGCAGGTGTGTTTATGCAGGCTGGAAGAGAACCGTTTTCACATAGTTTTTAGTCCAGAATGAGCTTCAATTCTAAACTGCAGCAAATGCATGTGAAAACCTTAAAGTTTAATACTCAACATGAGGAGTTTTTGTATTTCTTTAAATATGGGGGCAGCTAGGGCTAAAAGATACGGAAATGCTGTATTTTTGCTTTAGCTTCACTGATTGTTACGTTTCTGTGCATTGAGTAATTTCACTAAAAGAATGTGTAATATTCATGAAGATTAATTAATAATTCATTCAGATAACAAGCAATATGTCATTATTTTTCAATGATGAGAGAGCATTATGTCTGCACATTCAGCATATTTGTTCTAGGGAACATTTATTTCATTTAAAGATACCATGATTTTAATTGGAAGCTCATTTTCCATTTTGTTTTAAGAGTTATTTTTAGATAATAAGTACATGTATTAAGCTTTCAAAGGAAAATATAATTTTCTGTTTTTAAGAGTTCCCATATCCATATCCAGCCAAAGTACAGCTTAGTTTAATTATATAGAAATTACATTTATACTTTTTTTTAATAAGACCAGAGTATGTTTTCTTCTTTTTGTCCTCATTACCAGAGTAATCTCTAGATGGTTAATATATATTTTCAAATATAATAACTATATGTCGCTTTTGCAAATGGCAGTGAACATTTAAGTCTTTAGCAATTTAAGCACTTAAAAAATCTCAAGTAACAAATGTTCATAATTTGGCCTCAACAGACATTTTAGTTTATTGTTGATGAGCCAAATGACAAACTGAAAGTGAGTTTCTGTATAAGTGACTGAAAACATATACAAGTGTTGTCATTTATTGTCAAATATGTATATATTTGTTTTTTAAGAATGTGATGTCTTCATCATGTCTACAGTGACAGTGATTTTATATACTATTAAGTACACTCTCAGAAATAAAGGTTCCCGAGCTGTCACTGGGATGGTACCTTTTTTAAAGGTACAAATTTGTACTTAAAAGGTCCATATTAATACCTCAAAAGTACATATTGGTACCTAAAAGGTACAAAAGTGTTCCTTTTAAAATTTGTAGGTACTAATATATACTTTTGAGGTAACAATATGGACCCTTCAAGTACAAATGTGTACCTTTTGAAAAGGTACCACCCCAGTGACAGCTCGCGTACCTTTATTTCTGAGAGTGTACCTTGCTTAGCATAATTGACTACACTCCATTTTGAAAATGAATATTTTTATCAATTTCTCAATGAATATGGGTATGTATTTTGGTGCATTTAAACAAAACAGATTTATTAAACAGATATATTTAATAAAATATTATTTAGGTCACCGAACATCTTCAGAAATATAAAGACAATACATTTAAATTAATGTGAAATATTGCAGGAAAAAATTACAAACTACAAAATTTCGATAAAATCGATATTTTCGATAATGCTCTTTTTAAACAGTGTTATTTAATATTTTTTCCTGACATATAAATTTAGGTGTATTCATTTTTGGATCATTATCATTAGTTACTTTGCTACATTAGCTCCAGATTGGATTCACTACTGACTAATCCAATGTATATGTACAAATTTAATGTTTTAAAGCTTTGTGTAGAAACTAAAACTATTAATCTAAAGATAGATTTGTGATGTAAATAAAACAAAACGTCAACATACAGTATGAGTGAAATAATATTATTTAAAGATTAAACAACAAGCTTGTTCTAACCTGCTAATAAAACTAATAAAAAATATATTAAACATGTGAAAATGACAAAAAAAATGTTTAAATGATTAAATCTTGTTGACAAATAGGCAAACCCTATTTGTTAAAAGGATAGCATGAAAATTATGACAATTAATTAATAGTTTGATTCTTGAATACATTATTTTAATGTCACCAAATGACTGTTCTAAATATGTCTGACAAGATTGTTCACAAAATAAACTAGCTACAGTGCACTGTATGACATTTTACAGAGTGTCTTCTGTAATTGCTGGTAAAAGTTTATAAAAGTAAAAAATTTGCAAATATATACAGGCCCGTAGCCAGCCTAGTGAAAGGGGTGGTTCTTTTTTCTCAAAAAGTGGACCTTTTTGCAGTTGTTTGACTCATTTTCTATTTATTTATGAGGTTTAAATGCTTCATTTTAGTGACATTTTAAGCACTTTTTTTGCTGAATTTGCTTGTCAGATGGTCACACTTTTTGAGGTACCAAAAAAAAGTTTCAAAAGATTTACATTAAAGAAATATGAAAATGCAACTTTTTTTTAGGCTACTTTATGATACATCACTAGGGGGGAAATAGCAATCTGTTAAAGTTTTACATTAAAAAATGTTGCCTATTGTCAATTTGCTAGGCAAACAACTATCTGGCCAGCACATTCAACTGTCCTCAGTCTAAAAATTTGGCCATTTAAAAAAAACCTTTTAAAATTCATGGATAGCAACAGCCTAATAAGTATTAATATGGGCCACTTTTGCTTGGCCAACTTTTTATTGGTCATTTTTTTCTTTCAAGATTAAGGTCCAAGATTTAGAATAAAAGTTATTTATAAAATGTTTTCTCTATAACAACAATACAGTCAAAATTGACTTAAAGCCTTTTCCAATGGGTTATTTTGATAACCTATTATGGCATAACAGTCAAAATAGAACAAATTAGGTCATGTATGGGACAAATACTGAACGTTTGTCAGTGGGGGGGTGGATCTTTTCAAACCACCCGAACCTCCCCTGGCTACAGGCTTGATATATATATTTTTAACAAGACAAATTTTTGACGCTAGACACCACATTTTCACCCTGCACTCTTATGCAAAATGTATCTAAATCTATTAGGATAGACAACACACACACACAATAAACTCTTTAATATACACACTCATCATTCAGGGTGTACCTCTGATGCCTTTAAAACACAAACAATCTGACTCATTTTCTTGAGCATGAAGGTTCATTTGACTTTGTAACGAGCCTGTATTTTTTTTTCCTCCTCCTGACTGATTAAGAATCTTTTGTCTTGACACATATAATTATTTAATGAACGCAGCGACAGAATAAATGACACGTCTTTTGTGTTATTATTCTGAGCATCTTGACAAACAAGGCCCGCTGAATGACCTCCAGACCCTCTCTCAAGAGCGATGATTACACTAATTAAAACTGCAAAACATCTGCGAGGGCCGCGAATACGCCAGAATTAAGCAGGTCGTTAAATCAGCCGAGCAAAATGTCAACATGCTCCTCTTACAGTGAAAAAAAAACAAGCTCAATTTAACTCAACGTCTCCCAATTGGTGTGTTAATCGCACCGTTCGACATGCTAAACAGCTTATCTTGGGAATCTAAGCCACGATTTTGTCCTCAAGGTTGCACTTGTAGTATTTCTGTTTACATGTTGTTTTCCTCAAGTGTTGCAGGTTTTAAGTAAAAGAGGGATTACGATGTCCGTGTGTTTCCTTCATGGCGAAAAACCTGGATTTCAACGCATCACGGCCACGTTCAAGCATCTAATAGGATTGGATGTCACAGATTTTTTTATGTTATTCTTTGCTGAACAATAACCGTTTTCCCCCCTTAAGTGCTTCAACATGTGCATCAAGAGTTTTTCACAACAAATCAACACGGGTCAGGGTGCAAATCTGGCCTGGAGTAAAGAAACCCAAGCTGCACCAAGACGTCGAAAAGCCGATTGTCCTGCTTTTAAATGCTACAAACACACAGCTCAAGGCTTTGTGCCACGTTCAAAGAGATTAATAGGCTGAGATGCTTTCGATAGGGAAGAGAGCCGTCAAGCGAGGCCTTTAAGCGGAAGGATGGTCATGTTTTCTCTTGAACGTCGGCTCATGCTGAAATGCTTTATGTATGTTGAAGAAGACTGGCTTTTCGGCAGATGATTGTTCCTTCCGGACTCCTTCAGGACATGGGATTACTGGAAATGATGTACAGGTTATTTTTAAAAGGATGAGGAGTAAGGAGCAGGTTCTGCTCACATAAATCATCGCTCAGGTTTTTTTTAATATGTTTTAACCGGAACAAATAATTTAATCTGTCCTAGTTTGATATTTTCGACATAAGCTTTGCAAGTGAGGTACTGGAGTAAAAAACACTAGATGGTCACCTTAATAAATCCAATCGTCCCGCATGGTAGGACAACTCTGGTGGACCAAAAAAAATGAAATGCTAAACATTTAAAGAAAATTAGAAATATAACAGATTGGTACATGATGCCGTTTGGTACATGATCAGATATTTTAGAGTTTTATATTCATAGTTTCTATTGTGTCACGCCATTAAACATCAAGTGTCACAGACAAAAAAAAAAAAAAAAAAAAAAAACACTTGAAAATGTATTAAAATTGTGTAAAATTAATAAAAGAACAGCTTTTATTCTGAAAATTACATTTGCTCATAAACAATTTTTTTTAATTTGTTGTGATTTATTTTCAGGGTTATTTCACTAAATACTGATTCTTTAACTTTTCTGAAGTTGAAACATTGTTGTTAAAAACACTGCACTTTTTTATTTTAGGCAAAAAAAATCTCTAAATAACATTTTATTACAAAAAATGAGAAAAAGTCATCAAATGTTTACAGAATATTTATAAAAAATAAATAATATAGTTTACATAATTATTTGCTAATAATCCTATGAACAAAAAATTATTATTCCACTTATTGGAATAAACTTTCAGCATTGTTCAGATATTCTTTTTTGAGAAAACCCTTAAAACTTTTTTTTTTTGTGTAGGATTAGTTTCCAAAGAATCTCAAACATCGGTATAACCATTACAGTCTAATAAAATATGTTTAGGGGCATTGGGTTTTGACAGGATGAACACTTTGGTGATTTTCTTCTGAAGTGAGAATGAATGTTTCATTTTGTATAAACGACTTGGAAGCAACTGTTAAAGTTGTTAAAATGAAATGTTTTGTTTCTTAAACACTAATCCTTTTCTGATTGACATTTATTTTTATGTATATATCTACATACAGTTGGTCTCAAATGGATATAAAGCATTTAATATACACTCACCAGCCACTTTATTAGGTACACCTTACTAGTACCGGTTTTGACTCCATTTTGCCTTTAGAACTGCCTTAATTATTCATGGCATAGATTCAACTAGGTTTCACCACATCTCAAAGCTGCTCTATTGGATTGAGTTCTGGTGACTGTGGAGGCCATTTGAGTACAGTGAACTCATTGTCAGGTTAAAAAAAAACTGTCTGAGATGATTCGCGCTTTATGACATGCGCGTTATCCTGCTGGAAGAAACCATCAGAAGATGGATACACTGTGATCATAAAGGAATGGACATGGTCAGCAATAATGCTCAGGTAGGCAGTTGGGTTGACACGATGCTCAATTGGTACCAAAAGAGCCAAAGTGTGCCAAGAAAATGTCCCCCACACCATTACACCACCACCACCATACTGAACCATTGCTACAAGGCTGGATGGATCCATGCTTTCATGTTGTTGAAGGCAAATTCTGACCTTACCATCTGAATGTCGCAGCAGAAATCGAGACTCATCAGACCAGGCAACGTTTTTCCAATCTTCTTTTTTCCAAGTTTCCTGTTCTTAGCTGACAGGCGTGGCACCCGGTGTAGTCTTCTGCTGCTGTAGCCCATCTGTCTCAAGGTTGGACATGTTGTGCATTCAGAGATGCTCTTCTGCACACCTCGGTTGTAAGGAGTGGTTATTTGAGTTACTGCTGCCTTTCTATTGGCTAGAACCACTCTGGCCATTCTCCTCTGACCTTTGGCATCAACAAGGCATTTGTGCCCACAGAACTGCAGCTCACTGGATATTTTCTCTTTTTCCGGACCATTCTCTGTAAACTCTAAAGATGGTTGTGCATGAAAATCCTAGTAGTTAAACTGTTTCTGAAATACTCAGACCATCCCGTCTGGCACTAACAACCATGCCACGTTCAAAGTCACTTAAATCACCTTTCTTCCTTATTCTGATGTTCGGTTTGAACTGTAGCAGATCGTCTTGACCATGTCTACATCCCTAAATACATTGAGTTGCTGCCATGTGATTGGCTGATTACAAATTTGCTTTAACGAGCAGTTGGACAGGTGTACCTAATAAAGTGGCCAGTGAGTGTATATGCCACTTGATTTCCAATTCATAGTGTAAATTGGAATATATTGTGGTAATATTTTATCTTATGTCCAAAAAATAGCTAATGATAATCATATTCATCTTGATTTATGTATTCATTGTTTACTAAATACGGCAAACTTTAACTGCAGTGTTTTAATTGTAACAAATAATGTAAGGTTGCTAACTGTATATTATGAATTTTATTTGCTTTAAACATCACTTAGCACTTCCCGACAAAAACTGACTGACGATGTGTTTTACACCTAATAATTATGTCTCTGAACGCAGCTGGAAACATTCTTCAGGCTGTTGTGTCATGCAACAATAAAAATATTTTTCACAAGCCTGCGCACATACATCCAATCTTTCCTACTGTAAACGTGTGTGTGATTTTCAGCCCAGTGACGTACAGAACAGTGGAAAGATGTTGTCTTTCAGCAGATGAGATGTTCAGTGTGAAGCTTTCCACAGAGTGAGTGTAATTAGCAGCTCATAGGTGATGACATGTGCTATCCTAAAGACAAAAAGCCTAGGATGACAAATGGGGATCTGATGAGATGCGCTGTTCTGAACACATACGGAAACATGCATAAATCAAAGTTTCATCAGAGATCTTGCAGTGTTTCACAGAGCATCTGACTGCAGATTTTTAAATAAATAAAAATTAGACAAATAGTTGATTTTTGACTGTTTAGATACAGAAGATTAAATTTACAGAAATTATGAAGTGGCCTAATGACCACAGAGTTAGACTTGTGATCCAAATGTAACAGGTTTGAGTCCCAGCAACTCTATTCTACGCTCAATACCAAAACAGAGGTGAGTTCCATTAGCAAGGTACTGAATGCCCAATAGTTCCCCGGGCCCTGCAACAATGTTTGCCCAACGCTGCAGGTGTGTGTGTGTGTGTGTGTGTGTGTGTTTGCTACTGTGTGTGTGTGTGTGTGTGTGCATTCAAATGGCTTATGAGTAGGCTCAGTAATAATATTGACTAATATGAAAATGTTCATATGATGTATTTACAATACAGTTTGTAAAGTAATATTTAAGAGACTTGCTTTGTTTTTCAAATAAGTGGATCTAATTAGATTTGCATTGTAAACATTAAATAGAAATTAAAATTTATTATTTGATTATTTCATATATGAAGATTAGTTATAATACTCCCAAAATCATTACACATAAATCTGATTCTTTACAAAAATCTGTGCAGAAATAGCAAAAAAATGTCAGCAGATTCTGTCTGGCCCTAGTAATGCGTTTGGGTCATCATTCTTGGCTACACATCACGTTACTTCCATTTTTACCAATATTGGTACATTTAAAAATAATTTTTATATGAATATTTCAAATGCTATGCATGCCTTTGGTAAGCTGAAATGTTCAGAAATCTTACTAGTCTTTAGTGTAACATGATCCTTCAAAAATAAATGTAATATGATGATCTGATAGTCTAATAAATTATTATTGTTTGTTTGCTTTATTTATATAGTACATTTAAAAACAACAAATGTTCACCAAAGTGCTTAATAAATTATTACTTGTTCTTTTAAATAATATTTTTGTAGAACCAACAATTTATAATACTATGTATTTGTAAAACAAATTTTAAGTGTCCTTGAATAAAAA
>CAIGQZ010001313.1:21225527-21242636 GCA_903798205.1 Danio tinwini | reverse complement strand
ACACACACACACACACACACACACACACACACACACACACACACACAAAACTCAATTGGTAATGAGGAAATGTGCCACCATTTGTAGGCTTGAAAAAACCTGGAGAGAGCAAGAGAGTGGAAAAAAATGTTTCAATTATAATTAAGTGGGATAAACTTTATTAGAAAGACTGAAACTAAAATATCTCCTAATGCATGCTGGGATTAGGCAGGTCAGAGCGAGCAGGAAGGAGAAATTAAACTCTAAAGGCTTTTTATCGCCATATTTCAGGAACCAAGGGTGTAAAATGTTCTAATTTGGGATACATTAAAAGCCATAAAGGTCTTTCAAAAAGATTAATGGTACTTTGCTTGGATTTAAGATAAGGCCTTTAGCAGGCTGAGAGAGCGGGGTTCCGGCTGGGCCCTCGAGGCATTCATCTATACAGGCACTTGGAAGATTTGTAAAGGCGTCTGCATAACCTGAAGCTAACACACTATGACAGTTTTTTTTAAATCCTTGCCATTTTTTTCGAGGTTTTAAGAGCCATAAATCATGTTTTCTAGCAAGACAGCGTAGAGAGGGAAGTTATAATGGGCGATCATGCTCGTGTTTAGCGCAGATCTGTTTGCAGATAATTCACACCAGGGTATTTTTTTTAAGAGGGGTGTTTAAGTATAGGTGCTAAAGCTAGACAAAAAAAAATGTCTTCTAAAACCCAGACAACAAAACGAGATGCCAAATCTTAGGATTCATTAACCTGCGCTACCAAAATGAAGCCCCCTTTCACTCTTCCTCACAATTTTTTTGATCTACACACATTACTTTATTCAAAGCATTAAAGGTCTTATTATTATTTTTTTTTTAATCAGTCCAGTCTACAACCCACGATTGTCTCAACATTAATGTCAAGCAAGTTACCTAGGAGACAGAGCAGATCAAAGAGACAAAAAGGAAAAAAAAAAGCTCTCAAATGTCTGATTAATCAAGCCTTGCAAACAGCTTATTTCTTTTAGCCTGCATGCAAGTATGAAAATGAGATTCGGAGCGCAGTACATTGTGCAGATTTGTTCATTCTTATCAGAACAAAGCCGGCGGCAGCTTATTTCATGGATCACTGGCACTGTCATCAGTGTAGCGCAGAGCAGGTGACAGCACTTCTTTCTGTGGCAAGAACAAAATTAGCAAAAAGTCGGCGCAAATTAGCCTCTCATATTTTCCGTAATATGACATTATTTTTCATTTACTTTTTTGATCCACTTTTCATGATTTTCCCTCCTTTTTCATCCTTATCCCCCCTCCTTTTCCCTCTCTTGTGACTTAGTGCCAAATCCTTTCACATCAAATGCGGGCACAGAGGAAAAATGCAGGGCAGGAAAAAAGGAATGAAAATCACAATCCAAAAAAAAGGGGGGGTGGGGGTGGTGTTGGTGGGGATAACATACACAACAAAAAGCGCTTGTGCTCTTTGTTCTAGGTAGTCACACTAAACCTTCCCATATTTCCGGAAGAATTACATTCAGTGTGTTTCCATTGTGGTTTACCTCTCCTCTCTCCTCTTTAGAGGCTTTGTGTGCCATTTACGCCAGTTCTCGGCAGAGCCTTATTTGGTGCTGAGTTTATTTAGCACCATTAATGACGTGACCTTTGAAAGGTCTGTGAGGGGTGAATTGATTCAGCTCAGCCCTGTAACTGCAGTGAGGGGCCACTAGGTGGGTTAAGACCACAGTGGTTCAGTCCCCTACTTGCTGATGTTTAGTTCAGAGTGGATGTTGTAAATTAGACAAAAACATAATGTGGAATTGATATACACTTACATTGTTCATGTATTCTGTCACCTGATGGCAAAGCACTTATAAATTATTTGATTTAGATTTTTTGTTCACAATTATTCACTTTAACAATTTATATACCAAATCTTGTCATGCTTATTTAGAACACAAATAATTTGACTCCATTTGAGACATCAACATATTAATTGTCATTTAACATTTTTATACTTTGCCACTATACCTCTAACCACTAGGTTTTACCCATTTGTTTGCAAGATGTTTTTAATAATTTAAAATATTATGTAATTTAACATAATCATATATTATTAATTTATATATTTTAATAAGCACATATCAGAATCAGACATTTTTTTAACATTAATAAGATTTTAATATGACAAATATGATTAATATGACTATATTTAACCAATATTTAGACTTTTTTTAAAGTATTTTGAAAAATTAAAGTGGACTACCTGCATTTTTGTATATTATATATGATATTAATATATGATATTAATGATCACGGTATAGTTTAGAGGCTTATGCTAGTTTTTACACAACATTCACTCTGTAAATTAAGTAACTACAACATGGCTATGGTTGACTTAAATTATACATGAGACTGTGATGAGTTTCAGATTAAAGATTTTTGTATGAGTTATGTTTTTCTACATAAGTGATAGTCAGACAATACTTAGACATATTTCCTTCTAAGCATTCATATACTGTGGGTATGACCAATGGTTAGTTAATTTATGGGTTACACTTAAATTTAAATAACACAGAACCTTATAAAAGTGGCACATTTTTGTAAGCACAGAGAACACTTATTTTTAAAGTTATTGAGAACTAGTTACATTTTCTCACATACTGCTGGGCGACAGTGCTAGCAAAAAGAAAAATCTTGAATTTGGAGTACAGTCTTATTCAAGTAATAGTTCTTTTATTAAAAACTTGCAAAGCCATTAAAGAAAGTTATATTCCAAGAGCAGCACATGTGATATGGTCAGTGGTTTAAATATAAAGCAAATTTATTAGTTAAACAACCCATGAAAAGCTTGAACATATATTCAGAATATATATCAAATGAAAATAAAAAAATGAAGACATCCAATTTTAACACAAAATGACAGGCAATAAATGTTTAAAAAAAATCTGTGATAACCTTTCAAACATTCAGTAATAAATCTGTATAGCGTTACTGTTCTGCTTTTTTTATTGATGTTGTTTTTATTTTCTGTTTTCTATTGTTTTTTATCTATTTTTATTTTATTTTAATTTGTGTCTAACTACCATTTGCCAAAATTTCTATGAAAAACCATTACTGCGTTCGAAACAGCATCCTTCCATACTATACAGTACGCTAAAATCAGTATGCAAGCCGAGTAGTATGTCCGAAATCATAGAATAAATAATAAATAAAATAATGGCATGTCATTAGACTGTAAAAAATATTGTAATTTAAAAGGTACAAATCTAAAAAAAAGGCGCAGAATTTGGTTAACAGTAAGTCTCTAGTGCAAAAAAATGTACAAAAACTAAATAAAATGTCCAGCAATTTTACAATAAAATATAGTATAGCATTTTCCTTTAAATAATTATTATTCTTAATAATTTACATATAGCGACAAGGTGGCTCAGTGGTTACCACTGTCGCCTTACAGCAAAAAGATCACTGGTTCGAGTCCCGGAAAGGTCAGTTGGCATTTCTGTATGGAGTTTGCATGTTCTCTCCTTGTTTTTGTTGGTTTTCTCCGGGTGCTCCGGTTTTCCCCACAGTCCAAAGACGTGCTATAAGTGAATTGAATAAACTAAATTGGCCATAGTGTGAATGAGTGCGTACTGAACTAAACTGGGTTGCAAGTAGAAGGGGATCCGCTATGTAAAACATATGCTGATAGGTTGGCGGTTCAGTCCGCTGTGGCGAACCCTGATGAATAAAGAGACTAAGCCGAAGGAAAATAAATGACTGAATTTTACATATCAGTTATATACATATATATGAAACTACATGTTTGATAAATGTTTACAGTATTATTAAGGTGTCATGGTGTTTTGTGTTTGTGTAATGATGACTCTTACATAAACTAATATGTACTTTACTTTAGTAGCAGTGTCCACTGTTGCTTTTGCAGGAAGAAAATATAATTTTCTTCCTCTTTTTTAATTTGTAAATAAACAGTTTTGTAAATATATTTACATTCAGAATCATTCTGGAAGTCTACTTTCAAAAAGAAATCATAAAAATAAAAAAGCCAGGCCTATTCTGACATATTGTGTATGGGTCTATCCTAAAATAACCAATAAAGCAACAATAACATTACTGTAATTCTATTTTGTCATGCCAAACACGTTTATTCTCTTTAAACAGATGTATAATTATGGCTTGCATTGAAACATCACCAAGGGAAATGTGACAGAAAGCATTGCATTCCCTGAATGAAAGGAAACAGGCCACGCACCCATGACAATACCCTGTGTCATCTACACTAAAGCGGAGGAGACGAAATCCTCTCAACAAAAGTGACATATTGAGAGTCCTACACTCGATCTCCTTGTATACAGTGAAAGATCCAGTTAACATAGCTTATCAGTCTCAAGGGGGTGGTGGGGGAAATAAGACAAGGAGTTCCTGTAATCTTGCCACCAACTTGACAAACAGCATTACAAGACATACAGAGAAGCAGCCTCTCTGAGGGGGATCTAGTCGGAAAAGCTGTCGGTATAATGCGCTTCTCTGTGTTTCAGCCCCAATAATCTGATTCCAGATACATAAGACTGTCATCTTCAGGGAACAAGGGAGTGGAAAAAAAAAGTCGGAAAGTTCGCCGGCTTTGTGCGCATTTCATTATCTTCCCTCTTCTGAGCAGGCAAGGCTTATTAGCAAGCTTTGAACTCACACTTACAATAATGTGCCATCAACAGTTTTATAAGCTAATTAGAAAAACAGTTTAATTAATGACTGACTGGCAATAAAATGGCAATCAGGAGAAAAAAAAAGGAAACGAGGGTGCTAAGCTTCCACTACCACCAATTAAGGGCTAATTACAAACAAATTATATATGTGTTTTGCTGTGGGCTTTAATTCGGAAAAAAATGGCTTTAATTAAAAGAGAAAACATGCTAATTAATTAAACAGCACAAAAAAAAATCTACATTGAAAAGTATGCTTTGTCTATCAAGTAATTAATGAAATACAATAATCCAAATGAGATTCCCCAGCATTTGATAAAAGCTTAGGACCCATTTCAAAACCCATTTTCAAAATTAATGGGCAAAAATTTAATGCGAGTCATCTGCAGATATAATAAAAGTTCATTCTGTGATAAATTGCTAATGCTGAAAAAAAATGGAACAAAGAGGAGAGTTTTACTTAGTGGTTTTCTTGTTGCCAGAGGCGGCCGCACAGGAGGAACAGACAGTCCTGTGTTTCTGAGGAGATTGCCTGTTATAAAAGGAGGAAAGGTCTAAAAATACCTAATCGTACTCTTTCTAAATCATAAAGACACATAAAGATGATTAATAATCAGACCAAGGACAGTTAATAAGTAGACGCATATTGCACTTAACGCAATATTTTTAGCAAAAGCCAACTAACTAACTTCTTTCAAGCTGTCGAACTAGTAAATTTTAATTAGACTGGTGTCTACCAATGAGTTTGACCTGGAATAACGGCACTTCAAACACTATGCGCCCCCTGTAAAGACCACACAAGGCAAACTTTGTCATTATAGATCAGTCTGTTCGTAGCTACTAAAACATGCTGGTTTTCAAACGCACATTACAGGACAAAACCCCAGCTGATTGGTCACAGATGAAAGTTTATAAAGAAAATGGCAATGCAACACATTTAATAGGTGTACGGATCAAAATAAGGCCAATGCTAATGCTTAAAAGGGTCCTATTATGCTTTTTCACCTTTTGAATGTTAGTCAGTGTGTAGTGTATATGTTTGATCTTAAAAATGGTCTACAAAGTTACGAATCTCAAAGTCTACTTCAAAAAAGTATTTTGAAGGACTACGATGAACAGCTCATTTAGACTACAAGCATTGTTTCCTGGGGTTTATGATGTCATAAAGCAGCCCAAATATCACATATGGAAATCACAATATCACAACAGATGTTCCTACTCTGATTTGTACATGCCAAGGTTCAGCAAACTATACTTGACCAATATTCCTGGTTCAAATTGATTATAATGAGGGATATTTGATATTAAGATTCTCAAATGTGTAAAAATATATTTGTCCATTTTTAATAATGACCATGATAGTGGATCTGATGGCTAATGGGCAGAGCCATTTTAAGCCGTTATTCAACTTTAAGGCTGACTGATTCTGTTTGCTTAATTACTCCATTTTGTGCCCACCCGGGCCAGTTAGCACAGACTCATTTGTTTCCATTGTAGTGCTGATAATGGAGGTCACTGGAATGTAATACAAATGTGGCAATTGTTGCCTTGGTATTGCAAGTGTAATGTAAACAATCATATGGATCATGATCATATATTTCAATAGGACTCCTATTTTTTTTTTTGTATTTACTTCATTGAATAACAATACATAAAAAAAGAAATAAATAGATTGCTTCTTAGCCAGCTATGGGAAAAAAAAAAGAATCAGACAACATGTCATGTGCACACATGCTCTACCAGACCAGCCAGCCTGATCTCATGAGTAAACATAACTATTTTACTTTTTGTCAGCTTAGTGGCTGATTCATACGAATTCGAGTTTAGTCGTACGGAAATGCATGATTTAAAAAAGGTGTGCCACTTAATCCCACCCCTAACCCCAACCATCATTGAGGGATGAGTAAATAAAGTGTACGAATGTGTACAAAAAGTAACGAGAGATCATGTTAGACCACCACGGTTCAGAGCGGTTGTCTTACCGTGCCTAGAATTCCATGCCAAGTTTGTAATTGTGCCACGACATACCAGGTTCATATAGAAATAAATACGCCTGACACTATTACTTGGTATATAAACTATTACACGGAATGGCAATTCAGTGGGCAAAAAACAGAACACATTGTAATGCACCCTTTTCATATTTAACATGTATGCAGTATGTAGCTACATTAGCACAAATGAAAATGCATGAATAACTTATCCATACAATCAAAACTAGGCTCAGATAGAAATACAACTGGAACCGTACCTGACAAAACGGTTTGACATGATAGTGACTTTAGTCTATGAAAAGATTAGAGCTGATAGATTTACAACACATAAACCCATCAACCTATCCTAAAATTAAATAAAGTACACACACCGTGAATAACACACATCATTAGATTATATGTAAAAATGATTATTACTGCCATCTCCATAGATGTCTTTTTTCATTTTCAAACTATAAATATTTAGTTTTTGCTAGTACATACATGTATCCAAGTGTCTGCAAGTCAAAACAAAAATAATGTATTTGAAAACACTGGTAAGTTTTGATCTTTGACACACTGGTATTTCTGACTCTTTGCCAGCCTTTATAAAACAGAAGGAACATGTTATTTAGGCAAGGGTTGTGGCAGCACTGAAAAACCATCTGTTCACCAATGACAACATATTTAGTTTTTCAGAATGTGGGCCTTCATCAAAGCCAGAACAATTCAAGCTTTTTATACCAGCCTTAGAGGAAAGGTATTGTAAAAATGTAAATTATTTTTAAAACAATAGTGGTTTGAAAAACACAAGGACAAGAGCATTTTAAATACACCCACAAACAGAATTAACACATTGTAAAAGAGCATAATAGGGCCGCTTTAATCTTGCCTATGATGCAAAAGAAATGTGAGCATATAACTGAAAAGACCATGTTTTTTGCACACCCTCCAACAACTCCTTTTTAAAGCTGTGTGTCTGTCTTTTAATCATTTTCATAATGTCTGACTCCTGGAGAAGTTGAAATGGACGCAGGATCCCCCACCGCTCTAGACAAGGAAGTCGACGTTTTGAAGTGGTAATGCGAAGCTAATATTTGTGATCTGGGCAAAGGAAAAACTGTAGGAAATAATAAAGTGTGACGGTCCTTTGTTTCGTCTTGCTTAGTTTGTCTTTACCACTGAGACTCAAACCGCGGCTCTTGATTTTAAGTGTGCTAACTGAAACCCCTTAAAAATAAGCTGAAGCAAGTAACTCATTCTCTACAAAAGAAGAAATGATACAAACAATACTTTCAAACAGTCACAGCTTTGGTGTAATCTTTGATATGTAAAATAAACTGCATTATTTTCAAGAGTTTGAAAGGTTTCAAATAACTTTTGTGAAAATAACATCAAAATATAAGTGAATAATGCTACTGAAAACAAAATTGCCATTCATTGTAATAGTTCTTTGATGTTACCATTAAATTATATGTAAATACAAAAACTATTAAAGATATAAAAATAAATATCATTGCTTCATTGAATGTTCAAAGGTTACATGAAAAGGACTAAATCTAAATGCTGCTTTTTAAGGTGCTTTTGTCCCAATTATACAATAAGTTTGAGGTCATTCAGGTAGTGTTACATGGTTAACAAATAGTCATTAGATGGTCTGTAATATCTTTAAGACCATTGGTCTTAATTATCAATTAAATTCACCTTTTCATGGTATGGTGGCAACCTAAGCTAGAAACACAGAGTGTTCAGTGGGGGAAATATTATATTTATCGTTGAAGCCAGAATTATTAGCCCCCCTTTATTTATTTATATTTTTTTTTATATTTTCCAAATGATGTTTAACAGAGCAAAGAAATTTTCACATTATGTCTGATAATATTTTTTTTTTCTGGAGAAAGTCTTACTTGTTTTATTTCGGATAGAATAGAAACAGTTTATAATTTTAGAAAAATTATTTTAAGGTCAAAATTTTTAGCCCCTTTAAGCTATATTTGTTTTCGATAGTCTACAGAACAAACCATCATTATACAATAACTTGCCTAATTACCCGAACCTGCCTAGTTAACTTTATTAACCTAGTTAAGCCTTTGAATGTCACTTTAAGCTGTATAGAAGTGTTTTAAAATACAGCTAGTGAACTATTATTTACGGTCATTATGGCAAAGATAAAAATAAATCAGTTATTAGAAATGAGTTATTAAATGTGTTAAAAAAAATCTTCTCTCAGTTAAACAAAAATTGGGGAAAAAAATAAACAGGGGGGCTAACAATTAAGGGAAGCTAATAATTCTGACATCAACTCTATATATGTATTTATTATATGTATGTATGCATTTATATTAGTATATGAGTAGCGGTTAATAATAGTGCTTTTAACTGTTAGTTATTACACTGTTTGATAAAATATTGCAGTATTAATGCATTGACACTATATCTAGCATATGAATATTTAAAATATACTTGGCCCAAAAATATTTATGGTTAAAATTAATAAATATGTGATTTAATGCAACAGAGGACTTCCATGCAAATGTCAACCATGGCACGAAAAGGTTTTCACCAAAATAGCAAAAACTTTTTTTTAAGTTTTTTGTGTGGGCTTGTATTTTACAGTACTGTAAAAATATTTTAAAATGCCTCTGTCAATGTTTTAAAACTACTATATTTGATTTACCAAGGTCACACAAGTGCCAATTTCACATCTGTCACATCCATAACGGAGAGGTGTCACATACATAATTAAGCTTTTTTTCTCAAAAATGCAAAAATGTCAAAACAAATAATATCAATGTTTTTTGTTCTATAGAGCCAACTCTTACCCTTCTAATTAGGATTGTTTTTTTTTTTTTGGGTTGTGCAGTTTTATTCACAGAATTTTTACAAAGTATGTTATATACGGTACACTTGCATACTTTTTTGGTCACTATCGATCATCTATAACGCATTTTATTTTCCTCATTTAAATTATAAAAAAAAATGTCTACAGATTGATATTTTTATGATCTCTTTATGATTGGTAGTTTTGAAAAATATAAACAGATGTTTCAATATAATGTTAACATAGACTTTCTATGTGAGTTTATGTTTTGAGTTTTTACTGCACACTCAACTAATACTCAATTAAATGACCTTTTGAAAAATTACAATGACAAAATAAAGTGCTTATTATTTTCTTGAAGCCAAAATAGACCATTAGTTTTTTAACAGGCATTTTGAACTGTAACCTGCATTTTTTGTTTGGATATGCTGTGAAGAATTTGATAATACTGTATTTAATTCTGATCAATTAAAAAGCCTTTACCTTTTCATACAAATGAATAAAACACTGTCAATCAAAAACAAAAAAGAACAGTTAAACCTTCTACAGAGCATTTGAATGCACTTTCATGAAAGGAAAATCTCAAAGAAACCTTTACTATCCGCATTTGTGTTTAAACACTTAGACAAAGATGAAAGGACACATATCACACACTTTTTAGAATAACTTGAAAGAAGGTTTTAACAAATTGCTTTAATTTGCAGATTAAGGGAAACGGGGGGGAAAATCATGAGATTAAAAAAAAGCAACCAATAATTCGTCTACATTGAAATGTTCCCAAATAGAAGATTTACACATATAAAGCATGAAAACGTTTGAGGTAACGGGAAAAAAAAATTAAGAATAAGTGACCAGTGATATACTTCTGGCCCAGATATAATTTGAAGACAAAAACAAGAGGCTCAAAACAATAATCGCAAGACCTTTAGTATATAACTCTCTCATTCACTTCTAAACACTTTAATTTAACGCCATATTAGCATGTAAACATATTACAGAATGTATGGCATTTCATATATCAGTAGACACAAATATTATTAGAGCCTTGAAATTGAGGCTTACCACAGTTGGGATTATTGACTGTTTAGTTGTTCATTGCATTATTTCAAACAGCTGTGTCCGCATGAACATTTATCCTGGGCAGAGCTCTCTGCGGCCGCACGGAGCGCTGTGATAATCAACACTAGCCGGATTACAAATTAGCCCATAAAATGCTTCACTAATACCCAAATTGCCCCCAAGGACCATTATAATAGGACGACATTTATCTAGAGTTTGCATTTAGGTCACTTGAAAGTGTTGCATGATAGTACATTGTGATTGCGTTTTTAAAACAAAAAAAGGAGATTATACTGAAAGTTTAAAGCGGTGACCTATGTTAGCACGCTGATTTCTGATGTTCACAATGGACATGAAGGTTCAAGTTTAGATTGCAACATTTTCACATTTTGTTCTTTCCTTTCTCTTCATGTCTTGTTCATTTTCCTAATATAATCTAAAAAAGTCATAAAAGGCTAAACAATGAAAGAATTAAAGCCCATTGGGGGTGCCCAAACTTTTTCCTTATGAAGGACCAAAAACCAAACTAGATTGAGGCTATAGTGGGCCGAAGGTAAATATAGCTGCCATCAGTACTTCATAATTTATTTAATAATATTTAATTTTGTTTTAATTTAACTTTGTATTAACTAATGCAGTACATTTTTTTTACGTTTTTATAATGAACTTATTACAGTAAAAACTATCTCATTTATAACATAATGGGTTACGCTATTGATTTGCTCGCAGATGTCTTCTGCATTGTCCTGTCTGTTGAGTCACAATATTTACCTATTTACAAAGTATTAATTTATGTATTTACAATTAATATTTAAATGTAACATTTAATTTCATTTGGCTTTTTTGTAGCTCAGCAATAAAACAAACAAACAAACAAGATTATTTGAAACTAGAAATGACAATCTCTGTTAAAAACATTTGCCCCAACCCTGCCCATCATTCGTATTCCTTTCTGAGATGGGATGGTGGGCCAAATCAAAGGTTACAACGGGCCAACTTTGGCCCGCTGGCCCAAGGATGCTTTAAATTGATCAAAAGTGACAGTAAAAACATTTCTAATGTTACAAAAATGTTTTAACTAATTGCAGTTCTTTACTAAACTATATACGCTATAACTATACATCATTTGAAGAAAGTTGGAATAACACGCCAGTTTCTACAAAAATATTAAGAATCACAAAGGATTAAAAGATTTTTGAGAAGAGTAAAGCATTTCCTGGTTAAAAAAATCAGTGATCAGTAATCAACTTTGTAAACATTAAGCTTTTTGATAATGTTGTTAAGTCATTCATTTGAGTATTGTTTTTAGTTTGAATTTGTATTTTTATTGGTATGGCCTTTAACATCTGACTATAAGGGACCCCTAATGAAAACTAGACTTTGGGCTAATTTGGATACATTTGCGCTCTTGGGGAATGTTAATTTATGTACACTGTCCCTTGTTGTGAAAGAAATAAACGAATAAAAAATGAATAAACATAAAAAAGATATACAAAGGATTATTTGACCACTGAAGAATGAAATAACTATGCTCTGTCACAAGATTAATTGCATTTTAAAATATTTTCAATTACTTTCATTGTAACAGTATGTTACAATTTTACAGCAGTTTTACTGTATTTAGATAATGAAAGCAGAAATATCAAAAATTGTCCAGTTGGTGTTTCAGTGCTTCCAAATAACAGAATTTGACAAAATTAGCTTATTGTACCAACAAATGTATGTGATTTTATACACATATTAAGCATATTAAATGAAAGTGTCTAATTTAATATTTCGAATGTAAAATATTCCATCTTCATTCATTGTAACATATATAGTTCATTATAAGGCCATAATAAGTAATTACTAAGTAATTATAACCTATACTTAAAAAATAGTAAAAAAAAAAAAAAAAAAAAGTCATCATTCATTCAGTTTCTTTTCAGCTTAGTTCCTTTATTAATCCGGGGTCGCCACAGCGGAATGAACCGCCAACTTATCCAGCACGTTTTTACGCAGCGAAAGCCCTTCCAGCCGCAACCAATCTCTGGGAAAATAAGCCATCATATTAAAGTTTATTATATTGTAGTTGATTATATACTCATTGCTAACATATGGCTGAACTTTTTAGTGGTTTGAAATGAAAACAAATCAGTATTTATTAAACGTAATAAAAGTATTTTAATGTCAATAGTCAAATAATTATTGTTCTAAAATATGCCTGAAAATATTATTTGGTATATAAACTATTACACCAAATGACATTTCAGTGGGTATCTTCGATAAATCATGGTTAAAAGAGTATTAAGTGGAAATAGAACACATATTTTATGTGTATAAATTATGTAGTTACACTAGCTTACATAAATATGCAGGAATATATCCCAACAATCAAAAATATGTAGGAATAACATATCCCTACAGTCCAAAATATGCAGGAATAACTTATCCCTATAATCAAAAACATGCAGGAATAACTTATTACTACAATCAAAAATAGTGTAACTTAAAAATTTTTTATTAAACTTTAACTACTATTGCACGACCTGAAATGATGTTACAATTTTAATGGCCAATAAAACTTAGTGTAAAAAGCCCACGCAAATATCGTCTTATCTTGGCACATTCACAGAAACCTCTGTGATGGACAATCAATCTATAGAGCATTAGAGAGATGTCCAGCAGATGACAAATGCACATTACCTGGTGAAAACTGTAATGTACAGCATTTAGCAGAGAACAAATAAAGCAGCTAACAGTGGCATTACTGCACAGCAAGTGCCAGTGTTCTGTCAGAGACAAACCTCATCTGTCTGGCTGAGCGAGAGATTCGAGGATGCTAAGTCTGCTCAAATCCACTGATGCTCTAAGAAGCTTTCAGTGACAAACACGGTCCTGGTGAGTCAATCAAAAAGGAAAGCCATGCAGTTTGTGTTTGTGTTTTTACCTGCAAACATTTAATGCAGACTGCTACAGTTACGGTTACAGTTACCAAAGCAGTGTTATTTGATAAGTGACACAAACCCTTAGGGCGAGACAAAAAATGTAGTAATAATTATCACTACATCCCCAGTTCATTGATTAAATTTAGAATTGCTAAAGATTTACTGCATAACAAATTTTCAAAAACGTCTTATTTAAATATGCAACTGAGGCACTGTTTAATTAAATATAGACTGATTTGCATGTATTTCATTGAATAAAGGTTTATATATGCAGTCCAACTTATATGCAGTTGAAAGCAAAATTATGAGTCTTCCTGTGAAATTTTATTATTATTGTCATTTTTATTTATTTGTTTATTTATTTTTTCAAATATTTCCCAAGCTTTATTACTTTTAGTTTGATTTTCATAATTGTACGGTAAACTACTGTATTTTATTAATTTATAGTATTATACCTCTACGCATATATATATATCCTTTGTTACAGAGATAAAAACAACCAAAACCAGGTGGTAATGAGAAAGTCATATGATAAACCAATGCTTTCCCAAACTTTCCCACAAGCAGAGAAACATACTAATATATAGGTGCTCAGTGCCATTGACACAACTACTAAACACCATCATGTTAACACCAGCCTGATCTCATGAGGAAACGTAAGTATTTTTCGTTTTGTCAGTTTAGTGGCTAATTCGTACGAATACATATGAGTTAAGTCATACAAAAATGTACGATTTTAAAAAGGAGGCATGGCACCCAACCCCAGCCCTTAAACCAAACCATCAACCGATGAGCAAATTGTACTAAATGGTGCGAAGTAGATCGTACAAATTCATACGCATTAGCAACTAAATCAAAAAGTTACAAATTGCTGTGAGATTGTGTTGGTATCACATATAAAATTAATCCAATAAACATTACTTATCAACAATAGATCTAACATAAAACTTTAATGTACATCACTGATAAGAAAAAAAAAACAAAAAGAACTACAGTAATGTGCTATAAAAAAGGCACAAAAATGAAGTTATATGCAGCAAATTTAAATTTAATTAAATTAAAGTCAATATACTGTTATTAACAGTACAGTGCTCAGCATAAATACACCCCTCACAAATCTATCTTTTTAATGGGAAGCTATACGATATATTTGTGCATATACATTAGATTAGTCAGTACTGAAGCCAAATCTGGAGTTATTCCAGTTATCTAACAAAATAACTTAGAATAACGGTCCAAAAACTAGCACACCTAAATTTATTTGTTATAGAAAAAGATTAAATACAAATTTTAAAAAGAGGAAAAATCAGGAAAAGCAAAAAAAAAAAAAAAAAAAGGGAAACATTTAGTTGAAATTTTGTAGGTTGTAACTTTTTTTGCAATATTTTGCTTGAATTTAATTGTATTATCTTTCAATTTCTAAATATGTTTGGTGAATAAAATATTATTTTAATAAATATATCTGTTTAATAAATCTGTTTTATTTAAATGCACCAAAATACATTGCCTAAATTAACTGAGAAATGAATATAAATATTAATTTTCAAAAGGTGGTGTACTCAATTATGCTGAGCACTGTATAGGTGCTCAGTGCCATTCACACAACTACTAAACACCATCATGTAAACACATATACAGTTAAACAATAAACATTATAGATATAAACAGTATATTTATAAAAATATATATATAAACAGTATAAAACTCTAAAGTGCATCACTGATAAGGAAAACATTTAAAAATAACTACTAGAATATGCTGCATAAAATTTTACTTTTATGCCTTTTTATTGGCATTACTGTGAAGTCAATTTACAGTTATTAACCGTTTATATTAAGGAAACATACTGTTAGCCAGGGAACACTAGCATTTTGACATTTTTTTTTTACAGTTGAAACTATGGTAATTTTTACCGTGTTCCTTCACAATATAGAGATGAATAAACCCATGAAGTCAAAAAGAGCACTTCAACAGTGCAGGAGAAAAAAAATAATTGGAAAAAAATTACTTTAAAAACATGTATTGTAATTGAAATACAATTGATCAAAAATATAACAAAAGAAACATTTAAAAGCATATTTATTTTCCTTTAATAGAAATACTTAAACTTTATGAAAAGTCAAAAACTGTTTCAAAAATGTTTTTACCTGTAGCCGCACCCTAAAGATTTGATTTGCAACCATTCAGACAGCACGATGGCATCTCAGAATTGCTTTACCTGCTTTTGAAGTCTAGATAAACTGTCTGTGAAGGAATGCTTAAATCTGCTATTCTCAACCTAACAAAAGAACAAAGACAAATCGGCATCACAATGAAGCCCATGTAATGGTGCAATGTTCCCGAGAAGGGTTTCCAAAGAAATTGTTATTACGTCTCGTCTACCTGGGTCTGAAATAAGATAAACCACACAGATACTCCAGAGATAAACATAAGTGGCATCTGTATGGATTACAGCGTAAAGACTCTCCAAAGAAAATTGGCTAAATCGAGGGCCTGTTGTTGGCATTACTGAGCTATTTAATGCTTGTTCCCTTGGCGCTACGCTTGTTATGAGCATGATTATCACCTTGCTTTGAAAGGATTCAAATCAACAATCAACAGCATCAATATATGATTTCATTAGTGCAGAGTAAATGGTGTCATTTACGCATTTACACCAAGAGAAACAGAAGCTGTAATTGATTACGTAGGAAAGTAATATTTGAGGTTAACGCGATTAATGCTGCTTCTCGCAATTAGATGGATAGGACAGCTTTATCGAAGCATGACCTGAGACCGTTTTATCCATAATAAAACTATAAAATTTATCTTAATAGAAAATTAATTATCACAGAAACTAGAAAACACATTTCAAAACACCAAAGCCAGGAATAGTGTCAGCTGTGGTATACAGCAATAAACCGTAAAAGACAATTACTACGACAAAAAGGGTTTACAGAGTGAGTCATAACATACAAACCATTTAGTTGTCTATATATAAAGTTAATGACAGAAGGTTAATTAGCACTTTATGCAATATATCATCTAATAATGAAGCTACTTATTTGCTATAAAAATACACAAAAACGTCATGATTTGCAGAAAGAAAGAAAAATATTTGCAGAAACAATTATATTTATACAGTTGAAGTCAGAATTACTAAACACCCTTAGATTTTTTTTCTTTTTTAAATATTTCCCAAATGATGTTTAACAAAGCAAAGAAATTTTCACAGTATGTCTGATAATATTTTTTCTTCTGCTGAAAGTCGTATTTGTTTTATTTTGGCTATGGAATAAAAGCAGTTTTTTTTTTTTTTTAAAAAACCTTTTAAGGTCAAAGTTATTAGCCCCTTTAAACTATATATAATTATTTTGATAGTCTACAAAACAAACCATCATTATACAATAACTTGTCTAATTACCCTAACCTGCCTAGTTAACCTAAATAACCTAGTTAAGCCTTTAAATGTCACTTTAAGCTGTATAGAAATGTCTTTAAAAATATCTATTAAATTATTATTTACTGTCATCATGGCAAAGATAAAACAAATCAGTTATTAGAAATGAGTTAAAATTAAAACTATTATGTTTAGTAATGTGTTGAAAACAATCTTCTCTCCGTTAAACAGAAATTGGGGAAAAAATAAACAGGGGGGCTAATAATTCTGACTTCAACTGTAT
>CAIGQZ010001313.1:21155451-21212399 GCA_903798205.1 Danio tinwini | reverse complement strand
AGAGAGAGAGAGAGAGAGAGAGAGAGAGAGAGTTGAAGTCAGAATTAATAGCCCCCTAAATTATTATTCCCCCTGTTAATTTTTTCACCAATTTCTGTTTAACAGAGATAAGGTTTTTTCAACACATTTCTAAACATAATAGTTTTAATAACTCATTTCTAATAATTGATTTATTTTATCTTTGCCTTGATGACAGTAAATGATATTTTACTAGATATTTTTCAAGACACTTCTATACAGCTTAAAGTGACATTTAAAGGCTTAACTAGGTTAATTAGGTTAACTAGGCAGGTTAAGGTATTTAGGCAAGTTATTGTATAACGATTGTTTGTTATGTAGACTATCGCAAAAAAAATAGCTTGAAGGGGCTAATAATTTAGAACTTAAAATTGTTTTTAAAAATTAAAAACTGCTTTTGTTCTAGTCAAAATAAAACAAATACGATTTTTCAGAAAGAAAAAATATTATCAGATATATTGTAAAAATTTCCTTGCTGTGTTAAACATAATTTAGGAAATATTAAAAAAAAAAAAAAAATTCAAGTGGGGGGCAAATAATTCTGACTTCAACTGTATATATATATATATATACATTTTGAGTACTGGTCTTTGTTACAGCTTGTCACCTTGTTTTGCTAAAAACTTTTTTTAGATCAGAATTTGAATTTCTTTTTAAATAATAATTGAATTTTCTTTTATAATAATTGAAATGATCACTTACAACCTATTTAATGGACTGTACTTTTATAACTCACATTATTTTTAAAAATTACGTCAGGCCTATGTATTTTTGTATGCCCAAAAAAGATTTTAAGACTCTTGCACTTTGATTCTTTTCATAGAGTACCAAGGTGAGAATGAGCAAACTTATTCAAACATTGTTGCATGCCAGTTCCATTGTGTTTTTTCTTTTTTTTTTTTTTAAGAAATGGCAAACTAAAACACAATTGCTCATGTTTTCCAGGGTGATAAGAATGCTCTTATAAGAGCAATGTCTCCCAATTTATTCCAACAGCTGAGGGCATCACCACATTATCATTCAAATGATTAGCATGCTAATCTTGTTTAGTCTGTGGCACTGGCAGACGAAAAACACTGATGCCTAAATTGCTTATTTATATCAAATAACATCAGTTTTCTGTTCTGTTGCTAAATAGGGGTGGGCTTTGTGCCTAATTGCAAAACCACCTATTTACTTAAATGATTTATTTAGTGTGCACAGATTCTGAGGCAACAAGCTCATTTGTATTGTCATAATGTCAGGAAATTTCATCAATATAATTTCTGCTTATTATGCCTCCAGCGGGGGTGCCACTAGTACTGAATGTGCCCAGCAATTTATCTCTCTAGCTTTTTCTCATTTGCTCTCTCTCTCTCTCTCTCTCTCTCTCTCTCTCTCTCTCTCTCTCTCTCTGTTAGCTGTAGTGAGCGAACATTGTTAATATTCTCTGCCCTGTTTAATTGAGGTTTTTTTGACATTGACCTTTATTAAGTGTATATTGACCTTATTTGCCTTTTTAACCCTTTAAAGCCTGCTATATGAAAATATTTTTGTACATATTTGATACACCAAGCTTTTGTGGGCTGTAGACTAAGATATGACGTGAATACTGTGCTCATATTTAAGAAGAAAAGACACCTACATTATATTCAAAGGTCCAAACTGAGCAAAAATATTTTGTGCAGATTTTATTTATACGGCCAAAATGTTAAATTAAGTTCTAATAGTTTAAGAAATAAATCAATAAGCCCATTAACAGTATAGCTATATAATCAGTTGATTATTAAAAATAGCGCAATACAAAACAATTATTATTCAGAGATGCACAAACACTGCTCAAAAACCTGATGTACAGTGCTCAACTGAGTATACCCTATTTTGAAACTTAATATTTTTATCCATTTCTCAGTGAATATAGGCAATGTATTTTGGTGCATTTAAACAAAACAGATTTATTAAACAGATATACTTATTAAAATAATATTTTAGTCACCAAACATATTTAGAAATTGAAAGATAATACAATTAAATGCAAGCAAAATATTGTAAAAATAATTACAAAAAGTTTTTTTCTTATTCTTTTCTTGATTTGTCCTCTTTTTTAAATGTGTATTTATTATTTTTCTATAACATAAATGTGGGTGTAGTTTTTGGGCCGTTATCATAAATTGTTTTGTTAGATAAGCTCCAGATTTGGCTTCAGTACTGACTAATATAATGTGTATGCACAAATATAATATTGTGTATAGCTTCCTTTTAAAAATATGAATTTAAAAGATAGAATTGCGTGGGTATTTATATATGCTGAGCACTGTATAAGCAACAACACCAGATAGCCTATATTTATACTCTGTGTGGGTCTTAAATATTGTCTGATAATCACACTGTGAGCCATAAAAGCAGGTTGCATTAATTGATACTCAAACACATGTGAAGAATGAATATTACAGTTTTATGATTTTGGAGTGTGAGGCTTTACAAGGTGAAGATAATACATCATACTGTCTAACACGTCAGTCATCTTGATAAATGTATGCTGAGCACTGTATTATATCTGATATTTACATTGTAACATTCGTCTAAAAGTGACACTGTCACGACCACCAGCGATCCACTCCTGACAGATTGCTGGTAAACTACAAATGTCATGTTTGGGAACTACAAATCCTATCAGGCCATGTCTCACACACCAGTTGCTGATTATTTACACTATTTATACATCACACATACACAATTTTAGCATGGAGTTTTTGATGTTGATGTACTTTTGTATTTCTTTGTTTTGCCTGTTTTTTTTTTTTTATACCTTAACCTTGTTTATTGTTTGATCCTGTTTGCCACCTATTTTGACCTTATGCCAGTTTTTGACCACGTTTTTGGATTGCCCTTTCTATTCCAGCCACTTCTGTTTGTCCCTGTTTGCTTTAAATATAATCTTATTTTACCTGCACTTGGATCCTCGTCTCTGTTGTTCCTTGCTTTGAGATTTTTTTACATGGATAATCAAGAAAAATCTAAAGCAAAAAACTTGCTTCAATCCAGTATATTTGAATTTTTTTTTTTTTACAAATCAAACTGGGTAGATTACAATTTGTAGCTTGTTACTGATTACAAATTACATGTGGAATTGTTGTCTTTAATGCTATTCTTCTTCTTATTATTATTCTTATTCGTTATTTGACAATGAAAAGCTGAAAACTGCCTCAGAATTAGCTTCAGAGCTAAATTTCATCTGCTGTCCCTGGAAAGGAGAATACCAAAACTGTCACGGTTGTGGATCTGTCTGGTTCTCTTGTATGTGTGTGTGTGGATGTGGGTGTGTTTGTTTGATTGTATCTTCACCGCGTGTCTGTGTGTGTTTACATTCGTCAGCTGAGCGATCACGTGTCTTTCTGCTACTCAGTCTCATTCAGCTGTTATCTATTAACCACAGGTGCTGCGCGTTACCGCGCGCCTTTATATGTTCAGTGTTTGTAGATCATGTTTGTCAGTTCGTTGTGTTCACGTCTGTGTCCTGTTTCCTGTTAGGCAGCTCTCGCTGTTTCCGCTGGTGGTGAGTCCTCATAGAGACTGTTGCTTTTGGAAAATTTAGCATCGCTTGTTTTTTCTCCTAAGTACTGTTACCGCTGTTTGGCGTTGTTGAACTTTATGAGAGACCTTCCTGGATCTGTCTCATTGAAGAACTATTACCGCTGTTTGGCATGGCTGACTTATGAGAGATCTTCCTGGATCTGTCTCATTGAAGAACTATTACCGCTGTTTAGCGTCGTCGATTTCCTTGAGAGATGCATCATTGCTCTACCCTTTCCCTCTATATCTGGTGATATCTATACCAGTTATTTGCTCCTGTTATCTCTGTTAATAAATCATTTTGCATTCTCTTGCATTTGGGTCTCCTGTGTATTTGTGACAAACAAGTTATGCAACAAAAAACATCAGAATAACACAATACACAAAACATACTGTAAATTATAATGGTCTCACTTTACAATAAGGTTCATTAGTTAATGCATTTACTAACATGAACAAACAATGAACAATATATTTACTACAGCATTAGTTCATGTTAGTAAATGCATTAACAAACCTTATTGTAAAGTGTTACCGATATAATGTAATCTATTAATAGATATCAGAATATTGATTTTTATGTTATGATTACTGTTGGATTGCTTTTACATTACTTTTGGCCTTCAAAACAATTTAATGAATTAATTCTGAATAATTGTCGACATTGCAGTGATAACATGCACAGTTACTCATCTCAACCAACTAACTGTGAAGTGCCCTGAATTAGAAGTGTGGATCACAAAAAAATTAACGTGATATTTACAAGGCACGCCTATATTGTGATTATTCAGAGCTAAATGATATGGTACACAGCACAATTTAAAAAGAAAATAATGATTTTAAAAGACAAAATAAAAAAAGTATATAAAGAATCAATACATTATAAACAGTTTACTGTATGAACTAGCTCAAGTACAACACTTTTAAAATCCTATTGTAAACTAGTTACATGTAATCAGTTGCTACCTGAGTGCTGCTGTACAGGTTTATTCTCGTGATTTAACAAACTTGAAAGTACAATCCAGTCAAGATGATTTTGTGCAACAAGTTTTACCCATGATAATAATTTAGGAAATGCATGTATCATACAGTACGATGCTGTAGGTTTCATAGAGTTAACTATGTTGTAATTCTTGATGTCCTAAAAACATCAATTTCATCCAACATCAGTAACTTTCAGTAAATATGATATGATTGGGCTTAAGTCACCAAGATGAATTAAACGTCACACACATCCTCTTCACTGCAAAGCAATATCACCCACCCCACAGTTAATACCAATTTAATTATATATGTGACATCTCCATGTCAAAGACAACTGGAACTTTTAAAGGTATAATTTGGTGGTGTAATATATCACTAAGCAGCATGCCAAGTTACTAATGTCAAAGTCGTGATGATCGTTATTTCATCAAAAGACTCATTTATCTTTCTACACCAGCAGTTTTGTTGGGTTTGTTCTTCGAATCATTATTTCTGTCATTTATTACTTATTTAGAGTTTGTTTTTTAAAACTTGGAAACCCTTATTAGTTTTGGTTACAACAGAAAAGAGGTGGTAATTGTGGTGAGATAAACTAATCATCTCAAAGCCTTAATTATTAGTATCTTACAGTGACAGGCTGCTTTTTTTTCTTTTTCTTTTTCAAGCCAGCCGATTTGAGCCTCAAATGAGCGAGCAAATGTGTGTCTGAGGAAATAGTAATAATTTAAATTCATCAGGATCTGGCTTGGGGTGGCAGAATTCATTAGTGCAGATTAGCTGAGTGTGTACGAAGTAAATGAGATATCTAATACTAGCCAACACGGAGGTCCAGGGATTCCTCATTTAGCTCTGAATATGAGAAACCATGTTAAGAGGCGATTACACATATAGCTTGACTTCTGGACCGCTGGTTTTCCTGTGCATTTAGCATGATGTTGTGCTCTCACATTTAATGACCCTTGACTTTTTCGCCTACATGTGTACAGTTTTCAAGCCAATGACAAAAAACGTCCAACGTCGCGGCGCACAAGGGAGGAGAAAAAGAAAGGGTGACACCAGATGAGATTATTCACTGTTAGCCTGACAGGGCAGTCAGCTGAATTGTTTTTGAGAGAGAAAGAGAGAGAGGAGCGAGGGAAGCTAATTATGAGTTTAAGAAAAAGGTTGAAGGGAAAAAAAATAATAAGATTACAAAGAATAATTTGCAGATATAATTACACCAAAATTGGGTACACACAATTGTCAAATACATGTATTGCTTGACCTGGGTGAGCCAGTGAAATAAATCCTTCTTCTATAGCCTTTGTTAATTTGTTTTTATCATCTCCAAGTGGTGTTTGTGCAGGCAGTGCAATTTGCATGTGTAATTCCACTGTGCAAATTGACAACAAGTAGATAATTCTGGGAAATGGGCGAGTTGCAAGGCCCCGGCTATCTTCCTGTGCCGATTCATTTTGAGGAACTGCTGAGGCATGAAACTCATACATCAACTATTTTCTGACAATGCTCAGGCTTATTGTCCCCTAAAATGTCATTACAGCCATTATTTATGGAGTTAATTCATTTATTAAACCATATTTACGCAGACGGAATGTCACATTGTGTCCATCGTCCAGAATGACGCCTTTAATGATGATTTTAACACATTTTCTGTTTTAAATTCTGCCGTGAATGAGAAACCAGAGAGTGGTTTTGTCTTATATCACGGCTCAGTTGCTGTTAGAGGGATGTGATGTAATGAAAAAAAAACTTTAGAGAGACAGTTTTAAACAAATTGGGAAAGAGATAGCTGGTATACATGTTTATACTGTAGTTATATGTTTATGTGTGTGTGTTATAAATTGTGTTTGAACAATTATATGATAGGCTGTACTGAATTTTATAACAATGCACAACATATTCAGAAGTCATTTTGTGTTACTGTATGTGTGACTGTTGTTGCTCATGTTGCAGTGGTTAGAGGGTAGGCTACACTGGATGCACCAAAATAAGTCCATTTGTCCTTAACGTCAGAAATAACAAGAGGGGTCTGGCTGCAGACTTTGTCCAATCTGAGCTGCATGCAATGCTTTTTAATGGGCTCACCTAACCCCACACTGTAAACCCTAATAAGTTGAGACTAATCAAATGATTTGAGAAAAGTGATTCCCTCAGTTCATTTGAGTAATGGGAAATCGACAACTCAATTAATTGAGTTGACCAAATGTGGTCTCTTCATTGAACTAACTTAAATGTTTACTTACAGATAACTTAAAATGGCTAATAGAATAAACTTTCAAATTTTTCAGCCTTTATATTCTTTTCTTACTCCCAGGGCCGTTTATATCGAAGGTGATATTCAGCTGCACCATATTGGTGTTTCGTAACATAAAATTTTTACAAGGTGGGTTGTTAGCCCAAAGCTCAACCTCCAACCTGGAGGACCAGGACATACACACATACACTACAGACAAATTAGCTTTCCCAATTCACATATAGCGCTTGATTTTGGACTGTGGGGGAAACCAGAGCACCAAGAAGAAACCCACACGAACACGGGGAGAACATGCAAACTCCACACAGAAATGCCAACTGATCCAGCCGGGGCTCAATCCAGCGACCTTCTTGTTGTGAGTTGACAGCACTACCCACTGCGCCACCATGTATATAAGCATTTAAATATCTACTTACTAATTTAAATTTCTCTTTTGTCAGATGGGTTCCAGTAGTGCCTCTGTTCTGCTGTGCTTCAGCAAAATTCAGCATCACAAGCAGAATGACCACCTTGTGTTATATAACATATATTGACCAATCAGCGCGGATGTCAAGGCAGAATTTCAAGCGCAACCATTCATTTTAAACAGAGACATGATAAACCATTTAAAGAAATTTAAATGTTAAGTTCAGAGAACTTATAATATTAATAAAAAGTTTTTTGCTGCCTAATGAGTAAGTTTAACACCTGTTTGTTTCGATGCTAAAAATCTGTATTTTAAGTAATGTCAAGTTATATTAACCTAATATCTTTAGTAATGACAACAGCGGGGTTTACAGTGCACCCCTAATCCTACCCCTTACAGTGACGTCACTATCTCCATTGAGTGCATTGAGACTGACATTTCATCTGTGAGAGATGCAATGTAGGCTTGCATCATAAAGGCTGCATCCAGATACTATTGGAGAGTGCTTGAGCTGCATCAAAAATTCAATGGAACATCAGTTTGCTCAGACACATCGGTGCTGCCCTCCAACCTCATCACTGAATTATGATTTCACTATTAGTAGAGATTGCTAAGCACTATTAATTAACACACAGTCTGAATACCAATGGCTCAAGCGTTCAGCTGTAAATCATCCTTTGGAATCATTCCATTTCATACAAGAGTGTTATATTCGACAAAACCCTAAAATCTTTATTGAATTACTAACAACTAACAATTGTTGTAAGTCATAACTTATTAATTATGACCTTAGACCTCTGTCTTATGTGACAAAGCAATAGCCAAAAATACATTAATATAGATTTTTCTTTAATGCCAAAAATTATTAGGATATTGAGTAAAGGTCATGTTCCATTAAGTAATTTTGTAAATTTCCTATATATATACTATTATATATTATATTTTATAATATTAATATTATATATTATATATAAATTTTTATTAATAAATTCAATTGCTAAGAGCTTAATTTTTTTTTTTAAATCAAATCAAAGTTTATTTTTAAAATCCACAAATGCCAGACTTTCAAATAGTTGTATATCTGTCAAATATTGTCCTATCTTAGCATACCATACATAATGACTTTTTTCTTTTCTTCAGATCATGTATAAATCTCAATTTTCAAAAATTGACACAGGTTTCAAGAATCACACTTGTCATCAATAATAAAATATAATATAATATAATATAATATAATATAATATAATATAATATAATATAATATAATATAATATAATATAATATTCATTCATTCATTTTCTTTTCGGCTTAGTCCCTATATTAATCCGGGGTCGCCACAGCAGAATGAACTGCCAACTTATCCAGCACGATTTTACACAGCGGAGCTGCAACCCATCTCTGGGAATATAATATAATATAATATGCAACCATTATTCATACATTAATATTCATGGAAAGCCATATTAAGGAATAGTTAGTGCTCCGGTATAGTTTTGTTTAAGTCCGCCTTGGCGGGAACCCCACACATTTTTGTTACGCGGTATATTAATGAATTTATTGTTGAAGTCGAAGAAAGTGGAAAGGGAACTGTTTGACATCCAACGTAAAGTAGTAAGCTACCATCTCGAAATGCTTTATTTTAGTCCGTTCGGTATATAATATAGTGTGTGATATGCTAGCTTCTACATCACTAAAAACTGTTTGTTAAAAATGACCAAGTACTGAACCAGGCTTAATGTAGTGGGATCATTCACGAGACCCCCAGTCGTTCTGTAGCTCAAATAATCCTGGTGATACCGCTGAATGGTTATAACTCTTACATTTTGCACTAAATATGACAGTTCTCCTAATGTGTTATTGTGCAGCGGGAGACATCTCCTGGCGCGTCATAGATTTTAATGGTACATATTCGCACCGGATAATTCGATCATGCCATTTTCATTTATTTTATTTTCTAGTTTCACCTGCCACCTCGAACTACTTATTACGGCAGTAATAGTGAGCTGTATTTGAACCATTAAGCTTTAATGATTCGCTTGCGTGACTTTTTAATTCATATAAAGAGTTTGAAGAGGATGGCAGTGTTACTAGGATTAGACGGTTAGTGCTAAAACAAGCTAATTTGATTGGCAAGATAATACTTGTCTCTACAGGAGGTTTAAGTAGATGCTTGGTTGGCAAAAAGGGGGGGGGGGGGTTCTTATTTGTCAACATTTTATTTCATTAATCCACAACCATGTGTGGCTATACAGAGGGAAAAGCTGTTTTAAAATATATACTTTTATATTTTTAACACGTGTCGTATCCTACTGAATACCCTAGTACACGACAAAAGGAGTAACATACTGTATAAGGAACTTTCTTTGTTCAGATGCAGCTGTCATGTTACTGTGAGGAAGAAGGTTTATATCAAAGGATCCATGTGATTAATATTCATGTTTTGCTAACTCATGAAGTGTGCAAGCTTTAGTATTTGTATACTAAAGATAAAGAAACAATTGAAGTATTCATTAGAGAGTTGACAAACAATGGTTAAAAGATGACTGTGAGATGGGATGAGAGACAGAGTAAGAGAGAGAGAGAGAGAGAGAGAGAGAGAGAGAGAGAGAGAGAGAGGCAAATTTGAAACACTCCATTGAACAGAAACAAGGTTTACGGGGCTAAGCTAGCATAAACACATTAAGCAGATGAGATTCATCAGTTCTCCAGTGTCAAATCCTCACTGCCCAAAGGCAATTTCTGAAAACCAGTGTAACATGACAAAAATCTAATCTGCCCTCAAAGTGTTACACATAGTGGAAATGTGCTTACAAATACACTTATATTTACCCAATATACCCACTGTATTGTTATTCTATGCAATTTCATATCTACCAATAGAAAAATCTTGTCAGACAAGGGCCTGCTGTTTTGTTTTTGGAACAAAATTCTGTTTAAAGACTTATTAAAAGACTAAGCTCCAAAATACAAAATATTTGTCATTTTAAATGTTTGAAGGTGACACAGTGGCTTAGTGGTTATCACTGTCACCTCACAGCAAAAAAATCACTGGTTCAAGTCCCGGCTGGGCCAGTTGGCATTTCTGCGTGGAGTTTGCATGTTCTCACAGTGTTTGCTTGGGTTTCCTCTGCGTGCTCTGGTTTTACCCACAGTCCAAAGACATGCTCTATAGATAAATTACATAAACTAAATTGGCCGTAGTGTATGTGTGTAAATGAGTGTGTCTGTGTATGGATGTTTTCCAGTACTGGGTTGCAGCTGGAAGGGCATTCACTAAATATTTGAAATCTCCAATAATATCTGAATGTAGCTTTGCACATCTGCTAGCTGAAACAAGGAGTCTCAGACATGCAATCTCAGACACAATGCACTCAATGGAGCTAGTGACATCACTACAAGGGGTAGGCTTAGAGGTGGGGTTAAGTGTGTGCATTAAAAGCACTGCATGCAGTCTCAGCTTGCATCTGCACCCGGTCTGCAGCCCGACCCTTCTTCAAAGTATCCTTCAACCCACTATAGTTTTATTTATTTGTCAGCTATACAGTTTAACCATTCAAATCACAATTTATAATGATGATATTTTTTTATATTCATTCATTCATTCATTCATTTTCTTTTAGGCTTAGTCCCTTTACTAATCCGGGGTCGCCACAGCGGAATGAACCGCCAACTTATCCAGCATATGTTTTTTACGCAGCGGATGCCCTTCCAGCTGCAACCCATCTCTGGGAAACATCCATATGCACTCATTCACACTCATACACTACGGTCAATTTAGCCTACCCAATTCACCTGTACTGCATGTCTTTGGACTGTGGAGGAAACCGGAGCACCCGGAGGAAACCCATGTGAACGCAGGGAGAACATGCACTACCTACTGCGCCACTGCGTCACCCAATTTTTCAATATGTACTTTATTATACTTTTATTATTTTATCATATATTAACAGACTATATTTTGACATTATCTGTCTGTTTATTCTATCTTTCTATACAGGAATGTACTGTAAAGACATTTTTCAGCCTGCTTCCCTGGACATTTGGTTTGGTGCTCGCCCTGCATGACGTGGTCAGCATGCTTTTATTTGGAAAAAGTTTGACATGTAAGTATTTGAGCTTACACTTAAAGGGTTTGTTTTTGCTCTGGGCACCTTGATTGAAATTTCATTTCAGGCTTTTCTTATAACGTATCACAGCTGGTTGATCTAAAACTGTGATATGCATAAACAGCTGTCAGCAACTTAAAAGAGTGTCAGTAGACATGGGACGATAACTGGTTTGCAGTAACAGTTTTAAAATCTTTCTGTTATACAGTATAAAGTTTTAAAATATAACATTTTCTGTGATACTGTGGTATACCAGCCCACGATTCAGCATACATTTAAAGAACAAATTGCTTATGCACCAACATACAAGCATACTATGGACCTGAATTGCAGTTGCTTATTTATATCCAAAGAAAAGAAAGGTATCCAAATATGCCTGTTCAAGTTCAAGTCACAAAGAAATCTGTGTTCTTGAAACTAATGAACCCTCAGAAGTTCATTCGGTGCACAAACTCGCATGGTGCATTATGGGTATTCTCTAGTTGTTGATTGTACATAGGTTGTAGACTGATTATTGCTGTGCATTGTGGAATTGATTGAGTTCACTTCATAACATCTAATATGGGTTCGGACACCACTAGAAATGGCGGCTGGTATAGGGGGCAATTTCAGATACAGACAATAGCTATGTTTCCATCAATCTATTTTTATGCGTATTTTGTATATGTGCACACAAAAAAAACGGTTCAGATAATGGAAACGCTAAGATGAGCATACATTTTAAAAATGCATATAAAAAACGTATGCACATAACTAAATAGGATCAACTTTTTTTTTCAATAAGAAAAGATGCGTATAAACTACGATGGAAAGACTTTCACCAAACAAATTTCAGTATATTAAAAAAGTCATGTGATTTTGTTATAAGAGATCATGTGATGATAAAAATGTGTGTGAAGGGATAAACCTGCAGTCAAGAGTGTCTGTGCTCTGCGTCTCACGCCTTTAAATGCCACCACATGTTCATTGCATGTCAGCATTGTATTCTGAGGCGCAAGTAATCTATTAAATAAAGAAAAGATTCACGCAGCTCCTCCTACCGGAGCAAATTTCATTTTTACTTTTGATATTTGGTGCCAGTTAATCAGGAATTGACTATTTTGTTCTCTTTGACTCGTTGGATGGAACTGTGGTTTATTCACACGTCTTTTATGTGATAATGCAGTTTTGCATATAAATCTTTGAAGGGAAACATAGCTATTGCTCTTTTTTTATTTTATTTGATCTGACATCTTTAATGTTCCAAAAAAAATTTTAAGTTTCTTAAAATAAAATATACTGTGTTGTATGAGAAAGAAGTTTTGTTACACAGATATTTTTAAATAACATATTTTATAGCAGTAACCGCAATACCTTGATACCGTGAAACATGATATGTGCATATATATGTTTCTGACTTAGATTTTTGTCTTTACTTTTAAACCCAAACTTACTTTAGAAATAAAACAAAAAACAATACAGAGTGTACAGTAAAGTGCAATCAGTGCAGTGCATTTTATGAATGTGATGGATTTCAAATCCATGCTGTTCCAAAGTCATGGTTTTCAGGCAGGCTGAGTTTGCCACCATTCATCTGTAATTAGTTTAAGCACAAAGTTGAACAACCAGACCATTCCAAGATAAAATCGTACATTTAAATTGAATCATTTATTCTCTTTTTTAGTGCAGGACTTCCAACACATTTATCTGTTGTCTGTTTCTTTATTTTAATCACTCTTCCTTGCCTTTTGGACAGCTTCACTGGCTTATAGATTAGTGTGAAATGTACCCCAGTTAGAATCTCTTACACGCTCCAATCAGATGAGCGCAGATTTAATCAGAGTGAATCGTCCATCCCACCCGTGAGGGGCTGCCCAGATGAAACACACCTCATATTCATAACTTCACTTACATGCCTGATTATGAAGCAGGAGATAGCAGGTAACTCTCATTCTCTTCCCTTTTTTCAGCAGCGCAATTTTGCCTCCAAACTTGAATAGTTAATCGTAGCCCTTTTCTTCATCAGTAGAGAATCGAATCTGAACAGAAGAGTATATATATCATTAAAGATGAAAAAGAATCACAAATTGAATTGGCCTTCTGGACCAGATATACTGTGTCGAATTTCACTTTCAATATCTTTTAAAGGATTTTCCCCCCTACTTTTTTTTCTGCATTAATTTCCGGCTGTTCTAACTATCATTTTCTAAGAGAAAACCTTTACGTTCCACTGCTAATTTGTGTGCATGGCTCTGTAATCATGCCATTACTTTCTTTGACATAAAATAATGCCTTTGAATAATGGGAAATATTACCTGATGAATTAATTTAAGAGATAAGATCGAGGGTAAGAAGCTTAAATGCCATCTTAAATTATATGCAGACCTCGGAAAACTTTCAACAAGTCTCATTTGCATTAGTTTAGTGTTGGCTTCACTGGAGAAACCTGAACACACCGCTAAATACCAACTGATGAAATAATATAGTAATAAACTGTAAATTATGCAGTTAGTAAAGTATTTACTCCCTTAAGCAGCACCCGTGTCTCCTTTTTAGAATGATGACATCTACTCTTTATAGTTTAATGTTATAACCTTAGTTGCAGTGTTATGCATGATGGCTGCTGTTATAAACAGATGTACCTCATTTTAAAGTACATTTATGTGTACTATGCACATTTTAAAGTATCATTTATGTGAACACGTCATTTCTGAAACACACTGTTGAGGAGAAATACAGTAACACCTTCACTGGTATAAATTAAGGTACAAAAGTAATAACTAAAGGGGGTACCTTTTCAAACTTTAGTTTTTTTTAGGTAATAATATGTACCTTTATGGTACAATATGGGCCCTGTAGCTAATATCAAAGCACATTTAAGGCTGTATTATACAATCTTTACTATTATGTACCTTAAAAGTACCAGTATGGATTCTTTAGGTACCAATATGGACCTTTTAAGTACAAAAATGGAGCTTTTAAAAAGGTACCGACCCATTGACAGCTTTTGTACATTATTTCTGATTGTCAACATCTGCCTAGGTTTATTTGGAAAAAATCTCCCCATGTGATTGCATAACGATGCATTCAAAAGTAAATGACCAAACAATCCTTAGAGTTTTTTTATATTAAAGGGCACCTAGGTTACCACTTTTTCCAGATTTAATATAAGTCTTTTGTGTCTCCAGAATGTGTCTGTAAAGTTTCATCTCAAAACACCCATCAGATTTTTTATTATACCTGTCATAAGCATTTAGCATCAGCTAACGGTTTTTGTGTACTGCGCCTTTAAGGCTAGTCCTTCACACCCACCGTTTCCACGCGCCTGGCAGCGGCTCCCTCGGCTGCGTCAGACAACAGACAAACATGAAGGAATAAGATCTCACTTAACGTTTGTGAGGAAAAACTACAGTAAGAACTTCACAAATGAGTATTTGATGCATGTTGTGGAGTTGCAAGGATGAATCACACACAATGTCGTTACAAAGTTCACGCACACACACAAATACACACAAATACACAAATACACCACACAGACAGCGCGCGTTTAGCTTTGCACAGTTTTTGCACGCAAATGTGACAGGATACAGATTAATCTCCACTGCTGTATGGATATCTGTTATGTTATTGTACTAAATAAACCTGATTTAACGTCCACAAACCAGGATTGAAGCGTCTTTTATAATTGTTCTGACACGCGGCTGTGGTGATGAAGTAAGTCTGAAGTAAATCGCTGTTATTCATTACACACATGCACTGTTTTAAAACATTTTAAACTTGTGAAACTCACTCTTGATCACATTTGATGATGATTGATGATCTTAGCAAACTGAACAGACTTTTATTTACGGTTGCTTAGTGTGTGCACGTCCTAGTCCTGTGTCTGGTTGATATGATTATACACGTTACTACGGAGACATGTTAATACACAGCTGTCAATCAATTCGGTGGGCGGGGGGACCGCACTCCTACGTCAAGTTGCGGTCGGTCTGAAAACCGCTCCAATTGGTCCACCGTTTTTATGTTGTTAAATTGAAAAAAAAGGACTGAGTGTGTTTATATCACCCCAATATGACGGTCTATACACCATACATACACATATGTCTGTCCAAACAGCTTGAAAAGTAGATTTTTCACCATAGGTGCCCTTTAAAGTTCATTGTTTTGTTCCAGATAAAATAAAATGTGGAAAAACATAAAATTGTTGATTTGAAATTAGATTTTAAAACTCAGCTTAAGCATTGGTTTTGTCCAATAATTTGTCTTGTGCACACACTAGTTTTATTTTCTATACAAATTGGGATGTAGTGCATTTAAATAGCATAGGGGTGGGAGTCACAGGTTAACTCACGATATATTATCATGATATTTTGTCCCCAATATGTATACTGTACAGTACATCACAATATCAGCGATTATGCAATTTATCAATATATCGCAGGAAAACCATCCATGATATATCAATATTTGTTAATAAATGAGAAAAATGCATCAAAAAGTTATAAGATAATTTGTTTTATAAACAGCCCATGTTGTATAGAATTGCAACAATGTAAAACAAGCACACAGCTGTCAAACAAGCTTAAAAATGCTGATGTGCAGAGAGCAGTTTGTGACTGAAAAGGTGGCAACTCTAAAATAGTCATAGCAGCTGCAGCGTCTCAATTTTGTGAAATATACATTTAAGTTTTCTGTAAACTTAAGACACTTCTTACAACTTGGCCAACTTATTTAATGTATTTTACTGTATGCTTAGCCTTGGTTTATTTTTAATCTTGCAAAATCATGCATTACCACTAGATTAATATATTTTTTTGAAGAACAGTAACTGATTAGAGGTGAGTACAGACTCCCCTGAGCACTTAAAATATCTTCCAGCAGTGCAGAGTATTAGTTATTTGGTCATCAAAGAATTTTTTTTTTTTAATTTCCCAAATGATTTCAGCCAAAGTTTTCATAATATCATCCACAAGACTTTCTTTCTGCAATGGTTAAATAAATGCAAGGTCCTTCAAATTATATGTTCATAACCTATTGATATCTTTATCTAATATTAAGTTTTGTGGAATGAAATAGTTTGAGCACATTTTCCTGTATGAAGTCTTGCAGCACTTACTGCAGCATGTGCTAGCAAAGTGAAAGAGGGTCTGTGTGGGAGAAACTAGAGGAAGATTCAGTAAAGCTGGGATGTCTGAAACACACAAATACCTTGGTCCAGCTTAGACAGAAGGAGGTATTCGTATGTCTGAGATTTTCACCAGTCCAATGGCTCATCTGTCAGTGGTTTAATAGGCACCTATTTGAGCCCTTTTACACAATGTAAGATAAGCCTTTGGTGTCTCCAGAATGTGTCTGTAAAGCTTTAGCTCAAATTACCCATCAGATTATTTATTATACAATGCAGAATATGCCCATTTTGGTGTGTCAGGACAGTGTAGCATGTGTCTTTAAATGCAAATGAGCTGATTCACCCCACCCACCATTCTTACATGCATGTCTGCTTTATGTTAATGTATCGTAACAGCGCAACGCATTCTGGGTGTTTAGGACAGGGAGTCTGATTCCCATTGATCTCTATTGTTTTATTGTATTATATATACATTCATCAGCAATATTCTGTAAGTGCTTGCTCTACAAATACTGAAGAAAATCATATCTGGAACTGTTTTCTTGCAGCAGCTCATTGAAACCCTGTCAGTTATGGAAAAACTTGTTCATTTATTTATCTTTATTTATCTGCATCTGTGCTCGGCTTCTCCAGTTACACTTTACCGCTGGAGATAGAATGCTATGAAATGCATATTATCGGCTTCTCAAACAGACAAAGAGCATTTATAAAGGTGTATACAGTGTTTATAGAGTGTTTGTAAGATGTTTTCAAAAGATATTACTATAAAATGGTCATTTTTTTCTGTTGTTATTTGCACCTGTTTACATTGGGTGCTCCTGCGTTTGTCCACAAACATGGCTGACCGCAACTCGCATTGACGTTGGACGTTGATTCTCGAGCTCTATAGTGTTTAACAATTCATAGTGATTTTACTGTCTTTATTACAAACATTTAGAAACATTTTTAAACTTATAAAACAAATTCCTGAAATGCAGCTGATCACAGAAAGTTGTAAACATTTTAATCCCAGTTTCTTGCAACAAAAATGTTCTGTGGACATGTGTATACTTGTTTTTATGGAGACATGGTGCCTGACAATCAGTTCTATGGGAGAGGAAAAGTTCACTTCAATGCCACATTGCGGTGGATCTCAAAATCTCTGGGATTTGGATCCTATTTTACTGTATTTTAACGTCAGGAAATTTTATAAAAGAGACTTTTGTGTTTATATCATTCCAATGTGACAGACACGCTACCTACATGTACACGCAGTTCTCATCTCATCTCCTTTTCGTCTGCTTTTCCGGGGTCGGGTCGCGGGGGCAGCAGTCTTAGAAGAGAACCCCAGACTTCCCTTCCCCAGACACTTCCTCCAGCTCCTCCGAGGGGGATCCCGATGCGTTCCCAGACCAGCTGAGAAACATAGTCCCTCCATCGTGTCCTGGGTCTTCCCTGAGGCCTCCTCCTAGTGGGACATGCCTGGAACACCAGGAGGCATCTGAAACCCGAGCCACATTAGCTGATTTCTCTCGATGTGGAGGAGCAACCGCTCTACTCCAAGCTCTTCCCTGGTGATAGAGCTCCTCACCGTGTCTATAAGAGTGCGCCCTGCCACCCTGTGAAGGAAACTTATTTCTGCAGATTGTATCCGAATTCTTGTCCTTTTGGTCATGACCCAAAGCTTATGACCATATGTGAGAGTAGAACGTAGATTGACTGGTAAAATGAGAGCTTTGCCTGTCAGTTCAGCTCCTTCTTTTAGGTGCCCTTTAAATGAAGTCGGTGCATCTCTGATGTGCTGTTGTTCCGCCATTACTTTAAGTGCCACATGGTGGCGGCTGGCTGTACTACAGACAAAGAGGAAAACTGCTGCTGTCAGTGAAAGTCTGATTAATTAATTTAGATCTTTTGTACATTTAGATAAATATCAATACTTGGCACCAGAGTATCAATAAAGTATCATGAATATCACAATCAGCATGTTGATATACGTATTGTCCCATCTGTACAATAGCATTGTTTCACCCAAGACTTCCCCCATATATTTTGTACTCTCTATTTATTGTATTTTTGCTACAAAATCACCTGCAGATCTAGAGGATGCTGATCTTCCTCCATACTTGTTTTACTTTTAAAATCATGCTGGTTTGTGTGAAAACTCTTGTTTATGGAATTGCCGAGTGAAATTATATATTTAGCATGTGTGTGATCTGACCATATTAATTCATGTGTGCGTATAAAGGATTTTAATGGTAAAAATTAGTTGAAAACTTATGTGTGTGCTCTCCCATGGTTAATAAAAAAATGGCACCTTGCATTGCAACAAACTCATACTGTACAAATTGGCATACAATGAAAGACTTTGGTGTAGTTAGGAAAGATATTACATTTTATATTAATTATGGAAAATCTGAGTCAGAGAAAAGAATACAATCTAAAAAAAACACTGCAAAGCTAATATTATCTCCATATTTTGTCTTTCAATGTAATAAACCATCAGCATAACAGATATATTTATGTAAAAAGTTAATTGTATAGCCAACATATTCTGCCCTGTATTAATTAAAATGTGTTTACTACATTTTAAATGATCTTCACTTCCATTTTCCTGGTAAAATCGTGTAGTTTAAAGTATTTAGTTTAAATATTCAATGAATTAAAATAATAAGTTTTGGGGGCTGCACTGTTATCCTTAAAGTCTTGTAATGTCATCAAATGATTTCTCTAAATATGAGTGCTTAAACTAAAATAAGTCAAATTTAAACATCAAATTCTCTTTCTAAATACAGTATGCCTGCAAAGCCTTCTTGGCATATAAACAATCGTTGTGCTTATTGACATTTCTGGTCAATTGATGTACTTTTCAGCTTTGACTCGTATATTTGTTTAAAGTTCAGTAATAGTGGGACACAGCATCTAACCTTGTAAAAGACTAATAGCTGTTAAAATTAAATGAGAGTGTATATGCAAATGCACTCTAGAGATCTGGGGTGCATTTCCCAAAACCATCATTAGCCAACTAAGGTTGCAAGTTCCATTGTTACGTTCCATTGTTACAAACATAGTTCGTTGATTTGCCGTTTCCCAAATCCATCGTTCCAACGAACATTCGCATATTGCATTGCAAACTTGAACACTTGAAACTACACCTCTGGAGCTGTTAGAAACATAGTTCCTGGCTTTGTTCTATTCCCACTTTTCCCCCCTATGCCCTATTCATTTAGAACATTCTAACATTCAAAGTTGGAATTATTAAAAATAAAAAAGCCTTAAAGTCATCTTTCTTAGGTGTAATTTGCTTTCAAAGTTTTTTTGCAGTTCAGTTTTAGTGATCTTCATGTTTACAATTGTGCTCCATTCGCAGTGCACTTTGAAAACATTGATATCATTTTGAACACAGTCTCATGGCGAAAGCTATAGGTGAGCTATTATTTAAAAGTGGAATTTATGTTACGTCTCCAAAGCTTGTGAAAATAAAAAACATAGCAAACATTAATGCTTTTATTTTATAGTAGATTATTTATTAAGTATCTGTACTGTATATGACATGGGCCTGTTGGTTAGAACTTTCTGCTGTGGTTTGCATGTGTCAAATTGTAAAAGTAGAATTAAAAAAAAAAATTAAATAAATAAACAATATCATATTTAATCATCATCATCATCATCATTAATATTATTAATATTGTTATTAAGGTAAATTTATTTAAAATAAATAGCCTCATTATTTATTTATTTATATGATTTATATATGATATTAGAATAGTGTTAGCTTTTGTAAGTGATTTTATATTTTAGAATAGAATATGTAATGTTCAAATTCTTAATAATATTAGTAAAGCAAACATAGGCCCTATATGTGCCATTTACATATATTTCAATTAATATGGAAAGCGAGCGCATGTTTTTACCGAAACTAATATTGGATTTAATTTTAAATGCGTTGTTTTGAAAAACAATATAATTTGCACAAAGAAATGATGGGGTTGTTCTCTAAAGAAGTTACTCCATGCCGTTTAGAGCATCATTATGAGCATTTTACGCTAAACTAACATGCTTCAAGCGATAGATCTGCGACAGAGAACCTCTGTGTTTTGGAAAACATTTGTCACTACATCGTTCTTTTCCCAAAAGATGCATCGTACTATGATAGTTCAGCCGCGAGTTACGTCGTTGTTTGGAAACGCACCCCTGGCTGTTATCTGAAAGGATTTGTTTTCTTGAATTGGTGTCACTGATGGTGTCAATGATCATATAGCATAAAGCTCTAACTCTTCTGTACTATAATTGTACAGTAACATTTTACTTGGGCAAATTACTAAACTAAAACGTCAAGTTAATTAGGTATCAGAATCTGAAATCACTTACAGTTATTTTTAATTTCTATTACAGAACCCTCCCTTATGTAGTGATATAACCCGTAATTTCGAATTCATTTCCACCCATAACACAATTATTTCTTTTATTGCAGCATAAGGGCATCATTTTGAGCTCTTAGCTCAGGTGGAGAGAAAAAAGAACCTGCAAATTCTAGAAAATCTCCTGCCTAAAGATAGAGAGAGACAGACTAGGAGAAAGAGAGGGAAGGAAGGAAAGAGGGATGCCTTGCTCATTACACTGCTGTCATTTACTCTTCATCCTTCGTACTCTTTAGTGGCATTAAGACGGGATGTAAATTTGACAGTTAACGCTGTTAGAAAATGGCTAGTTCAAGAAGGGCAGGAATTAGAGATGGGCATTAGGCTCTGATAAGCTGCTTTCCTCCACTGCGGCAGCTGCTTAACATTCATGGGAAAGTCATCATCAAACAACGTTATCGCAGCTCTGTTGACGGCTGAGGAACATCATCACTATGATAATTTTTTTTATAGCTGTGAGCCAGAAAAGCCCCCTTTTATTTCAGCGGTGTGTTAATGAGATAGGGCCTTGTTGGTATGGGCAAAGCAAACTTGCCACTCTCCACCGTTTGTTTGAGTCCTTCTGCCTCCAACGCTTCCCCTTCCTCCCCCTCCTCTTGCTCTCTTGCTCTCTTTCCTTTTGCACAATACAGGAGAGGCTATTTTATAGTGTGGATTCAATGAAAAGAAGACCTTTATGGCCACGTTTACAGTCACAGTTTGGTACATAAACATGGATATTGGCTTTCAGTCCGATTTGAAGGGGACCAGAAGCCTTATCTAATAATAATTTTTGGGGGGCTATATTTTAAATGTGTATGACTTTTTTTTTTTGTACAGTTGTTGCTTGGAACGACACAGTATAGCAAAATGCAGTTTATATAGTATGTGCAATATCTTTGAAAATCCTGAGACTGGCATTTTAGAAGCAAAACAATCCACGTCTAAACCTGCATTTCATCTAGCATTTCTGAAAAGCCCTCCTTCCACACTATACCGCTGAAAATGCACATCACGTGACCACAAACACACAGAAACACACACACAGGCATGCGCTGCAGCATACGCACACGTCTGAGCTACAGGCAGTCAGCCGGTGCTTTGAGCTCAAAACCCCAAAGAGCAGTGCACGTCAGACAGTTTATCAAGGACGTACCGCTGGATTGCATCTCATTTTGCATCCTATTCATGCCAGCGTCCTGCAGAAAAAGTGATTGACAGGTGGTAATTTGTGTGTAACTTATTTAAATTTATTTATAATTTGGTTATGGGTAAAACAATGCATGTCACAATTCAATAATTGCTTTATTGACAAATGTTACAAATGTATTGCCTAAGTTTATAAAGTTTACATTAAGAAGAACATACATATATCTTTAAAAAAACATAGTAAACACAGTAAATAGTAGTAGTAAAAAATGTATAATAATAATAATAATTAAATAAAAAGTCTTATTTCTGTTAAATTAAACTGTAATAAAAAATATAAAAACTACATGTGCAAAGAAATAAAGTTAAAGCTTCATTACCCTTTTATTTGTTTATGTATTGATGTCTGATAAGCCTTATTTTGGTCTTTAAATAATGTGTATCTATTCAGTATATTGAATTATACAAGAAACTTTTTAGTGTGTGTACAAAGCTGTGTTCATGCCATCTCAAAAATACCAAAAATTTTGAAATGATGCCCTATTTAGAGCTGTGCACATTCTTAGACTCAGAATTATGTATTTCCTTGGAAACACATTTAATAACTAAAATTGTGTCTAACAAAACCTGCTGTGGTACATCAATCACGGTCATAGCTCTCAGAATATCCAAAGTTTACAAGCACAAACACAATGTTACATGTTGGAATTGTGTAATTATTAGATAGCAAGAAGTAACCTCATATATAACTATAGTCACATGTAAAAATACTAAATAAATCTCATGGCAGCTCTGGAGATGAAGTGCATGGGTTCATGTTTGTCTTTATTGATACAAGCATGCATTCATCTATTCATTCACTCAGATATGCAGAACATGCAGACTTTTGGGGGGATTTATATGTAGAGACAGTAGCCAACATCACAATTTAATTTGGTGTTGTTTCATTTATTAATCCAAAATGTCACATTAATTTTGCATTTCACAGCTAATTCTGTTTTATGACTGTTCTGAAATTCTTTCCACATTCTCTGCATCACAGAAATCATAAGACTCCAAAATAAAGATCAAGTTTTGACCTTCATATGGCGGTCCCGAAGTCGAAATGGATTCTTGCTTTCGTAGATTCATACTGATCCCAGTACTCTGCAGAAAGAGAAAGAGAGAAACATGCACACACCCAGCACAATGAGTCTCTGTCTGTGTTGGGGATACATGGGCTGCCTACTGCAGATACCAAAATCAGATTTAGGATTTATTACTCAGCTTTTGTTTGTCGAGTGGTTTGGGAGAGATTTAGGCACTCTTGATCTTCCAGAGATCTCTGTCAAGGGGGAACACAATGCATGTAGAATCTGAGCGGCTTTAATTAGTTTTTAAACTTTGAAAACTGCAGGGCTTTGTGCTTCAGACAGCAAACATTACTGAATCAGGAAGAGTTTTGTACTTCTTAAGTGGTTTTAAAGGAGATCCAGTGTCATATTGTGTGATTGTATTGTAGTTGCAACTAAGTACACTTAAAACTCGACCAACCTATTTTCAACCATGACAATTGTAATACCTAGATATGACTGTTGTTTCCATGAAACACTTAACACAAACCCAGATAAGAGTGTGGTCTTCAGATTTCTGCATTTAACATAGTCAACGTATTGTAAACCAGATTGAGTGTGTACAGTAGGGCTGTAACGGATCATGGTTGATCCATGATTCGTACGAATCACAACTCACAGTTCAGAACACACTTGACCCACAGATTAACCTTTTTTTTTACTGGTAGATTAATCCTAAATTTGTAATGGTTGAAAATAGATCGCCTCACGCATCATTCAAATCACATGTGTGAAAGCATTTAGGCTTTTCTGTAAAATCTAATGATGACGGAAGAAGTTGTGGGAGGGTATTCGTGATGTGGTGAGTTTCTTAGGTTATTAAAGGTGTTTTCTGTCACTTTTTTTAGTCTGAATCAATGCATTCAGTTTAAGCTGAATGATTAATCATTAAAATATTGGGATCTCAACACCCACGCAACATAAATTATAAATGATGGTGATTTGCATATGTTTATTAATCCTTGGAATCGCTGCATTCAAATCTGAAAACGCAAATATCAAGTAAAATTGCAGTCTTTAGACTTTTGAGTTAGTTATGAAGTTACAAACAGTCAAATAACACAGAATTACTGGGATAACAGTGTAGTTTCGATAAAACCACTGATGTTTATGGTAAACATTAAAAAACACTATCATATGCATTTAACTTGATGCTCAAAAATGAAAGCTGTAGGCAGCAATTACATTATTTACCCAATAGGTGGCCATCAAAAATATGCCACTGAATAATTATTCAAAAATGATCCATCTAGCAATGAAACAGGAAGTTTTATGACTGAATCATTTATTAAAAATGAAACAAAAAATAATTACAGGTTTTTTGTTAAAACCAAAAGTGTCTTGCAGTACTGTTTTTGTAATAAATGCAAAGCAAATTACATCATTTGTCTCGTCCCCTTTTTGGCTGATCTGAAAAATGGTCCGATCCATGACTAAAAAACCATAATGTGAACGGAACAGTGAGATTTGTGATCCGTTACACTACTACTGTACAGTATGTGGAATATTGTGGCTGTAATCTCACAGACAAACACACTGATTTTGCCATACAGTATTTGTGTGCTTTTTTATACTAAACCATTTTATGGGATGGAAAGAGCTATGTGCTCTGGAGCTTTATCAGAAATAAGCAATAAGAAAAGTCAATCTCACTGTGGTATCTCACCAAGAAAAGGTGTTTTTATAACCAATTTTTAAAAGTCATTTCCTTATATTCCTTGGTGCATAAACGTGTACCACAACAATAATATACAAATTAACAAAATATAATCCAACATTGAGCTATTTGTGTTCATTTAAATTATATGACACATTAATTCATCAGACTTTTTCACTAGTGTATTTTAGGCTTGAGAGTGTTAATTCGATGTCATCGATTTCATATACATATACATGATTGGCTGGGTGGCATTTATGAATGAGCCTTTTTTTATATTCCTTGTCTGTATTCACCCATTCCAGTGTTTTGGTGGTGGGCATTTTGCAGCGATTCTTTGACGTTAGTGCATTTTTGCTTTAAAATCTTGTTTTAAAATGAAAATACTCCTTGTCTAGACTGGCGTTTTTATTGCATTTCAAAAAAAAAAAATCTATGTTTACTCTATACAGTCTGAAACGCATGCTATTTTACCATTTATGCTCATTGGAGATGCACATATTTTGCTGGCATCCGTACTTAAAGTCTGCCGCTTGTGTTATGGTCATAAGAGAGGGGATCGATGAATCTTGGAATTATGCGCATTAGGCATAATCTGACATTGCAATATTTAGTTTTTCTGCAATATATATTGCCATATGAATATAAATTTACCATAATTAAATAGCTCTATTTGGAAATATTTCATTCATTTAGATCAAAAACAGTAATAAACTTCATCATTTAATCTTTACTAAATAATCTAGTCAATGTGATACACACATTGCGACATCGATGCTCAAATTATATATTGTGCTGCCCTAATATGCATAAGTTCAGAAGACTATTAAAGAGTAATTGTGGATAGCCATGCCTTTGATCTCAACAGTTTGCATTTCATTTTATCTATACTTAACCAAAACACAATAAATTCCAAACTAACTTCAAATCCTCCGTTTGCAATGTGAAAGATGCTGGAGTAGTGTGGAGACCAGGTGTAACCATAACAAATTTTTTTATGTTTTATTACAAAAACACATTAGTATAATTGGCACCTTTGTGCAGGTTAGCTACACCAGTAGGTGGTGATAAAATGCAAGCAAAAGCATCCACGTCAATCACTAATGAATCCTCAACAACAACAAAAAAAAGTAGCAAAAGCAAATGTAAAGTCGGCTGAACGAAATCTCTAAATGTAATTTAGAGGACAAATACAGTGTGTCCTATACAGAGACTTTACTTGGGCGGGCTGCCCAGGTATATTAACGGCTGCCCAAACACTTTTTTTTTTTATAGAACTTTTTTTCGTTGCTGCATGGAGAGTGCCATAGTGACCAGCACCTTCCGGTATAGGGTGCTTAGAACTTCTGTTAAGAATTGTCATCAGCCAGAGCAGCAATTCTCAACTGGGCGTCAATACTGTTTTCAGTGGCTTACGGAGTGTTTTTGTGATGCAAAACTTTCATTTTCAAAGAAATACGTGTGTTAAAGCCATTATACTTCTGTCAGATGCGGTTCAAGTGTGAGATAAAACATTCTCCTAATTTAGTGTCTGCCGTCAGATCAGATGCTGAAATATAGCGTTAGTGTTCATGACCTGCCAGCTGTTATACTGTACTCCGTGGCTCTTCAATGCACACACACACACACAAACAAACAATACCTCTCTGCATCATAAAAAGCAAACCATATTACTTGCATGAAACTAGCAGGTAGCCATGCAATTTCCAAAAATGACCAGTAAAAGTACGTCACTGATACTATTATGGCTGATTTACATGTTGATTCTAATCAGGAGCAGTTATGTTTCATTTAGTTAGTATCGTGTAGTATTTACAAGGTGTTTTTCTGTCATTTCAAAATGCCACTTTATTTTCACTTTCTGCCACTTATTCAATGCTAGTGGGACAGTATGTGTGTGTGTCAAACATTTTGGTGAATTACATTTGTTTGGGTTGGTTATATATTTAAAAGTAAGAGAAAATGTTTACTTTAGCGATAACAAGGCTTCATTTAAATGGCACAGGATGCTGTATGACACCGAGGGAAAAATTACTCGCAGCAGTCGTTTTCTATCCCATTTGATTGCATTTAAATGATCCGTCCAGGAGGTGGTGCTGATCGACAGCAGTATTAATTCAAAGACATCAAAAGCAAGTAAAATAGATTCAAACTATCGTTTCAAAGCTGTCTGAATGTGACTCTTTATACGCATCAGCTGCTGACCGGAAGTTCTTAGCATACTCCTTGCGCATACACACAAAGCATAATGGGCAATTTGGCATTCTAAGAAAAAAAGTCTATATTTGTCCAAGATAACCAAATATCTGCGATCAATACACGATAGAAACATGAAATAATTAATTCTTTAATAAACGACTCTGAACAACTTTACTATATACATCTTAACTGGCTGCAAAATATTTGTACACCATTGGAAATGGTTAATTAACTAATTTGCCTTGTCTAAATAATCTACACTTATAATTATTATATATTTTTAGATATATTGTCTGTTTTTATTCCTTTTTTTCTGTCATTTATTTCTCATTTGCTGTATATTTTATTAATTTGATGATGTTAATATATTACATGTCCTATTTTAGACATTTTAAAATGCTTTGGCAATACTGTACAAAATGTCATGCCAATAAAGCAACCTGAACTTTATAAGAATAAAAAACACAATAAAAATAAAACAGTTAAACAGTTAAAAATCACATTATTATTTTTTTTTGTTTGTTTGTCACATTTAGTTGACCATTTCTGTGCTGTGGGTAAAAGATGTCTTTCAATTTGGCTACAACCGCAAGTATATTTCAAACCTGTGAAAGCACTGGTATGGGACGTTTCAATCAAATTTGGTGACTGTTTAAATACCTATTAATTAGTATTATTGTGTGTTGATAAAATGCAAATGTATTTTCAGATATGGATGTATGCCATATTATCATGTGATGTCATGTCAGTTGTGTCACTTGCTATTTACAACTCATAGGAGAGTACATGCTTTAATGTATACAGAACTTTAAAATACTGCTGATTGTTCAACTGTGTACACAATAATGTAACAAATCCTACGTGTATTTTAAGCTTAAAGTGTCCATAAGATGCTCACTGAAGAATCTAGCTGGAAGTAGTAAGGCTTTGTAAATGTATTAGGATATACTAGTCTTGTCTCACACCGTTTTTCATGTTTCTGCTGTGTTGTTTAGAGATTTTTAACAGTTAATTATGCTGTGGCTTGTTTGTATGCACTATTTTAGGCACAACTAAACAGTCAACAGTTAACAGTATTATGAACTTTTGGTTTATTAAATTGTTACTCTCAATATTCACATGGTTATCTTTTAACCATAGATTCAACACATGATATATGTGACCTAAAGTTTTGGAACAACAGCACTTTTTTGTTTTTAATGATATTACTAATTAAGTAGGGTGACGCAGTGGCGCAGTAGGTAGTTCTGTCGCCTCACAGCAAGAAGGTCTCTCGTTCGAGCTTCGGCCGGGTCAGTTGGCATTTCTGTGTGGAGTTTGCATGTTCTCCCTACGTTTGCGTGGGTTTCCTCCAGGTGCTCCAGTTTCCCCCACAGTCCAAAGACATGCAGTACAGGTGAATTGGCTATGCTTAAATTCCGTAGAGTATGAGTGTGAATGAGAGTGTATGGATGTTTTCCAGAGATGGGTTGCGGCTGGATGGGCATCTGCTGAGTAAAACATGTGCTGGATAAGTTTGCGGTTCATTCCGCTGTGGCGACCACAGATTAATAAAGGGGCTAAGCTGAAAAGAAAATGAATGAATGAATGAAGTAGTAGACAATTTGTAAAGGGGTGGCTTGGTGGCGCAGTGGGTAGCGCTGTCACCTCGCAGCAAGAAGGTCGCTGGTTCGAGCCTCGGCTGGGTCAGTTGGCATTTCTGTTTGGAGTTTGCACGTTCTCCCTGTGGGTTTCCTCTGGGTGCTCCGGTTTCCCCCATAGTCCAAAGTCTGTAGTTTATGTGTGTAATTGAGAGTGTATGAATGTTTCCCAGTGATGGGTTGCAGCTGGAAGTGCATCCACTGTGTAAAACATATGCTGGATAAGCTGGCGGTTCATTCGGCTGTAGCGACCCCTAATTAATAAAGGGACTAAGCCAAAAAGAAAATGAATGAATGAACAATTTGTCAAGACTGTAAACGTAAGGCAAATAATGTTCAGTTTGTTATACAGACTGAAAATTTTGCTTTGTAAGACCTCAGTGTTATTGGAGCCATGGCTATTCATTTTGTTTTGCTGTATATGTCATATGTAATAGTTATTGACTTGCATTTTACACAATCACCAAGTATAAAACCACAGTTTTGACGATACTGAAAAATAAAAGTCACCTACATTAATGAACTGAGGGTAAGTAAATTAACGCCACATTTTTAATTGATTCTGTGCTATACATACTACAATTCTCACGATAATTTACCCGCTAGCCTAATTAGCGTATGTGGCATATATCCAGATTAAAGTAAATGCCATTGTGATTTTGAAACTCCCGAGATGCTGATTCACGATCTGCATGTAAACAGCTTCTCATCATTCATTACTCGTATCGCGTTACCCCACGAGTCTCTTTGCATTGCATAATGGTGAAGATCACATAGAACATATGCAAAGCATCATCAAGGCACAATGCTTTGACAGAAGCAGAGAAAAGCAATGCAAACAATTGTAACAGCAGTTACTGGCTTTGATTTCTCTGGTGACTGAATAAATAATAGCCTGCTTAGAGCTGTTGTTTGTTTTCTGTCACTCCACGCGAGCACCTTATTTTTCTCATGGCACCATTTTTTCTCTTTCAGGATTTGTTCTTTTCTTCAATTACAGCCAAGAACCCGGACCGTTGAATGAGAGGCCTACAGCTCTTTGTATTGGTCTCTCAAGCTACTTAAGGGGTTTGAACATGAAACGCACACCGCTCAGCTTTATAAATGAATTGAACTTTATTCCTCACAGTTCCTGAGTATATGAAAGCAACACCTGTAAGCCTGTAAGAAAACTCCAATAATGATTTTTTTTATGATGATGTTCAAGGATTCTGGAAAGGAGTGCTGAATATCTTCAAACAAAAATGAATAAACAATGAATCGCTGCTTTTTCAAATGGTTTAGCTTTAGGAACCAGATTTTACAATGGACATCAGGTGGTGATTCAACACACAATATCAAAATTACATATAATACAAAATTGAATTTTATTGGTTTCACGCTCCTGGCAGCCAGTAATTCATAGCCCAAAAGACTCAAACCTTGCTTGTGAGTAAAGCTGTATTTTATACAGGGTTATATTTATGTTTTTGATCATGAGAGACAAATGAATATAAAAAAAGTCCTTATACTTTTATGTGAAGTTTAAAAAGTTTAAGTTTTTATGTGAAGATTTAAAAATTAAGTTTAGTTTAAATTTTAGTTTTTAGTAACATCCCAGCAAACAATTTTGTGCTTAAGAGATGTTTAATAGACATCTAAATGTAGACAGCTTGGATAAAACAAGGCTAAACTTGGGCTGTTAGTGAAAATCTAATTGACGTCTAAGAATTGGCCAAAACTAGACTAGTCATCAAATAGACAGATTAGACTTTATATGTGTAGTCATTCATTTCTGTCTATTTGATGACTATTCGACTTTCACTGACAGCCCAAATTTAGCCTTGTTTTAGCCAAGACGACTATGTTTAGACGTCTATTAGACATCTATTAGACAGTTCATTTAAAAACAAAAAATGCTTTCTGGGATGTTGAACAATCACAGTCTACCAGTTGTGAAATAAGGCAATGGCAGTGTCTGAAATCACACACTTCCCAACTAGTTGACGCTGTGACAAATTAAGTGTTTCTTATGCAAACAGTGAATTGATTACCTACTGCATGTAGCAAGATTCCTTTGTGTGCATTTTATGGACACTTTACTCTCTAATGAGGCCATGGGAGAGGATTTATGAATGGCAGTGAAGCGACACAGCTGACACTGGTATGTCATTTGACAGTAGCAATATTCATATACAGTACACCAGATATTGTCAAGTAAATACTTACTGAAAAGTACTATCTCAAGAGAATATGAAATTCTGGAGGCAGCCAACGTTGCACACTCCCTAATTTTCACAGCAGTGCCTGAAGTTTTGCAAACTAGACCAACTTTTATAAACTTTTCAAATCTAAAAGAGTTTCCAACTCCAGGCTCATTCTGAAAACGTACCTCTATATACATTTCTGGAAAGTGCCAAATATGTCCCAGGAGCTACGTTTTTTTTGCAGTTTTTCTTTTCGTGAATACACTAGAGGCCGCTGTGTACACTTTTTGAGATCTCAAATTTCTCTTGCGAGTGCCATGAATGACTGACTGATCGACTGACGCACCCTCCTTCTTCCCTAAACCCAACCAATAGCATTTTCAAAAGCACTGATTGCCCCAAACACCCACTTCCTTAAACCCAACTGACAATTTCAAAAAGCAATCCAGAAAAAAAAGCACCCACTGGATTTTTAACCATGTTTTAAGATTTTACCACATTCTCACCCTCTTATTTGTTTATTTATTTATTCTGTTTTTGTCTTACCTGCTTTTCTTACCATTCCTCACCAGATTCAAACCCCATTGTCATGGTCAACTCCTCTCTGCATCTTAAGTCCGCCGACGTAGAAACTCCAGAAACGTATATAGGGCTACTGTACGTTTTAGAATGAGCCTATGTTGAGAGTTTCAGTCTACCTACATTCCATGCATCTCTCTACTATCAGTTAAGCTATTTCCAAATCAGAATCATCATCTCCATGGGATCTAACCTGGGTCTCCAGCTTGGGACAGAAGAGGACTGTATTAGCACATGGGGCTTGATTTGTCTCAGTGCGCCCTTGTTAAGTTTCTTTAATAACCTTGTGTAAACCTAAACCCTCTGTACTCAGCACTCATTAAGGCAAGCTGGGAGTAATGCCCTACTGATTGCTCTCCCTGCATCAGCGGCAAGGCGAGGAGGCTTTAACATACGCGTGCCTCTCACAGGGAAGGGAAACCAATAGGGGTCACTACTCCGCATTCCACAGAGCCATTATGGGGTGAAGCGGTTCCACCTGGGCCTTCGGAGGACTCCTGGAGTCAGTGTGTGTGCATGCGGAGTAAGTTATCACAGACCAGGACAGAGGACTCATTGTTGACGGAGGTGGTGGGCACCAAATCAGGCCCTCATCCATTTCAGCGGCAGGCAAGAGCGGCCCGTTCCGTAATGATTTTGATATCGGAAAACAAAGTCGAGCCATTGACCTTCAATAAAGACTCTTGCCTTAATGGAAATTCCCCATTTCTTCTGCTCTGTTCCCATAAGCTGCGGGAGCATTATTTCAAGCCCATTACTTCCTAATCACATTGTAAAAATCCTTGCTCCTTTCATCTATCCAACCCCCTCCTTTATTTGCGATCCCTTCTTTTTTCCCCGCTTTGCACTCACTCACTTGCTCTGCGTTGGTGTTCAGATTTTCAAGTATGAATGGATTACTCCGAAAAAGCTGTTACTCAAATTTGAGGTCAATTCCAAATCCAGTAGAGAGAGAGAGGGAGAGAGAGGGAGAAAACAAATAATGTTGCATTATTCCTCTACCCATAGTGACCTGCTTTTCAACAGTTCCTCATCTCCCCGTTCTGAGCCGCGGCTTAGTTCCCATTGATAGAAGGTAATCTGCAGCACAATTTCTCCTCTAATATATTTACATTATTGTGTGGGCCTAAAAAACAGTCTTTCATGGCTCACGGCTCAGCTCGGGTCGTCTGGAGAATTTGCCTTCAGGATTGCATCCTAAACAGATGTCAAACAGAAGAGAGGATATAATGACACAAACAACAACGCCGCACACTTTGTCTAATTACGACTGATTTTCGAACCCACTGGTGGGGATAGAAATTGTGGTCTTGCGCAACTTCTTTAAACATGCAGGATTCAACCCAAACTCTGTGTACGCTCATTGTTCAGGAATGACAGTTAGCACGCACCGATTTGGCGATAAAGCCAGGCTCAGTTTGCTCGCAGTCATGGAAACTAGTTATAATCTAGAGAGGGAGGCAAACAGAGAGGCAAGCTGACCTCCTCGGTATCAGCAGGTTATCCTGCCCCGCAAATATTAAAGTAAGTATGTCTGCTCTGCCAAGAGGCCTGCACAATAGGCACATTTGTACAGGGAAACTAGATCTGGTGGACGGGAAACCATAAACTGACTTGGCAGACTTGCACAACAACTGGATGTCATTGAGTCGGAGAGACCTCTGCCCGTTCTGGGGGGAACCGAGGGAACGCGTGAATGCTATCTTGGCTCGTAGCTGTTTTGTTTTCTATACGCCGAGGCTAATATTAACGATTCCATAGCTAATGATAAGTTAATGTGCATAATTAGGAAGCTGTACCAATAAATGTGTGTATATGAACAGTGAGCTATTTTGCACAACCTATGTATAAATGTAACTCGGGTTGTTTATCCAGCTTTCAGTGCGTGTGAAATTAGCACTTGAGGAGAACCAGCGGGTTTGTGAAATTGATTATATCTGTAAAACAATCCCTTTTATGAAAATGGCGCACCTGCTTGCTGTTTAATTTCTTAAATCCCAATTAGTCCATGTTTTAGTTCAATTAAGCGATTGGGGTTTATTAGGTGTACGAATTTGAAGGAAACAAATCCTCTAAATATGAAATGTTTGTAATAAGAAAAGGTCCCCTTAGAGAGAGGCAAAGTGCATTAAAGCTAACGAAGTGCATTACACACATATTAAAGTAATTTTCTCTCCGCCTAACGGAATTGGCCCAAAAAAGAAGACGAAGGAGAAAAAAAAATCACTTTTAACTTGCTATTGTACTTCAAGGTATATAGGTTTTTCACTGCTTAACTTTGAAGTAGGCTGCAAAATGTGCAGGTAGACGGAGGATGACATCTAATCATCAGCAACTTCAAAAAGCATGCTGCCACTTAGCACTCCAAAAGCTAATGTCCCCGAGACATTCAGAATGTAAATTATTCAAACTCATTTAGCGTCGGCAAATTGGTCTAAGTTCAATCAGAAAACAGACTGACACTGAACAAGAGGAGCAGCCTAATTGTACTTGTTTGTCAAATGAAAATTTCATTTGGGTGGAAATGGAGGCTCCCAGCAAATTCTTTTAAGGTGAGCTCCTGGTTGTATTATCAGCTAAACACAGTAAAATCCATAATCATATGGTGATAATGAAAATGGTGCCAGTGTTAACATTCAGGCTTTCTTTGCCCTGGGCGAGCGGCGATAAAAATTAAGTACCATAGTCCTCTGGCAGGCTCATTGACACCCAGGCTGGTCTTTAGCCTCCGCCATGCATTTTTGCATTTTAAAAACTTTATCAAAGCGCTGTTGCAATGTGGAAAATGTCAACGCGAAATGCTCTGAAGGCAAATTGGAATTTCATTAATTGTAAAATTATTGCTTTTGACTGATGTATTACTATGCTTGTTAAGAGCTGCGAGTGGAACAGACCTGTCCCTGTCTCTCTTCCTCTCAGACACGCTTCGAGACCAAACTTTTGGAGATCTGCTTCCGCTCGGGATCACCAGTTTGGGAATGGTGTCAAATAGAAGTGAACAATTCAGTCCAGGTGAATTTGCCTGTCAGTGCAGGAATGATGTGTCTTTCAAACCCTCATTCGACTTTGGAAATGAGTCAAAAATAGTGTTCACATACTTAAAAAAAAAAAAAAACGTAATGGGTTTATAAGTGAAATAAGCGACGATGTTGCTTTTTATAATTACAGTTCATCAGGGAGATTCTAGGTTCCTTTTTTCCTGTTTATTGTAAGATTGATGGAATGAAGGGGAAAAAACGTGCCTAGCAGTAATATTTTTGTACAAGAAATGTGCAAACCAAATCATTTTACATTATGTTATCAATTGTTTTACAGAACTGAAATGGAACAGAGATTGTAATGTTGCCATTCAGTCACAGGAAAGTATGTACAGTCCGTGCATAGAGTAAATATCACAACATAACATCATATTGTCACTTTAATCATGATTTATTAAAGTATATTAAGACAGAAAAGAACACAACATCTATAGTGATGTATGCACAAATTTGATAATCACTGATTTTTTTTAAATATTAAACATTTGTTTAAATGAAATTGTTTCACTTATTAGGATTGTAATTCAATTTAACATGTATTACTGTAAATATAGTGCTGTCTTTGGGTTTTGAGCAGATTATTCGAGGAATGGCCAGAAAATGTGTAATTTTACAGTCAACTTCTGTCCTCTAGTGGCTGTAATGCAGAAGCACAAACTGAAAATGTCCCTGGATTATTGTTTTGAAAAGTAACAATGTGCAAATGAACATATACACATGATTATTCACACACAATTTACAATTAACAGGAGACTATTAACGGTCTCATCTTCATATGCTCGCATTACACCTGAATCTTAACCCTTCAACTCAATGTAAATATTACAAAAAGTTCTAACATTGATTACATTAACAGTAATCAAATGTAGTGTTCCTTCTAACAGTGTGTATGTGTTAACTAACTCTTAACTCCTCAGTGCCTCGACTATGTAATTTCTTTAATCTGTCCACTCATCTACCGTTGTTGACAACATTAGAGCAGCGTATCTCTCTGTGTGTCCTGCTCTCGCTGTTGGCTTTCTGTAAGAATAAGCAGCGATAGGGTTAGACGGAGATCTGCAGTCATTTCTATCAGTGCTTTCTTTGTGCCGCGGACAAGTTTTAAGCAGCGATCAGCCAGGCACGCGACCCCGGCTCTTGACCCACTCTAATTAAATACTGGATTAAGCTGGAGGAAGAGGCCCGCATATATTTCAGGTTAATGTCTGTCTGTTCAAAGCCTTTTAAAATGAGCTAAGTGATGCGTTTAACTTTAGGAAGCTTACCTCCTCCACATTGGGTGTCATGTTAGTCTCCATACAAAGGCTGTGTTTGTTAGGGATGTTGAGCAGTTGTAGTGCAAGCGAGGCCTGAGAACATGGAAAGAGATCTAGAACCACACATGAGTCTGTTATTTTCAGCTAATCTGCTCAGTCATTGGGAATAATGTGGATTTTTTTTTTCTGTGTGTAAAGGTATGAATTGCGTAACTTCTATAGGCTCGCCTTTGTAAGTTCTAGAATGCTGTATTTTTGGTAGGTGTTAACAGTTCTTTGTATTTTTTGGTCTGAATTCAATGTAAAAAGAGAGTCAGTTTCGAAGTTTCATTTTATTTGTGTTTATTTTCATTACTTTTTGTACATTAGAATGCATCCTGTCTATTTTTGTATTTTAAGGCATGTCTATCAATGTTACACTACTTTATCAGATGTTTGACAATGTTAATTAATTTATGTTATTTAATACTTATTATTTGATGATATTATTGATTACATTCAGTTTTACGTGTCTGTCAGCAGTAAGTTTTGATAGGTAACTACACTGTACATATTTTTAAAAAGCATGTTTTTTTATCAAGTAAATATATCTGTTATGGTGAATGACTATCATTTGATCAATATTTTGACAAAAGTCATTTGCTTAAAACTTCACTATGCTTTTTTATTATGGCTGAACAATATATCGTTTCAGCATCGATATCGCATTATGCGCACCCGTAATAGTCACATCACAGATGTGCCATGTCAAACTGGTATCATTCATAATTGACCCGGGGCTACATTTAAAAACACTCAGGATTTGTTGTTGCAATGTTTAACCATTAAGTTATTTTTAAGTTATTTATTATCATCTCATTTTGAAAATGTATATTTTTATCCATTTTTCAGTGAATATAGGTAATCAAACAGATTTATTAAACAGATATATTTATTAAAATAATATTTTTGTCACCAAACATATTTAGAAATAGACAGATAATACATTTGAATTCATGCTAAATATTACAAAAATATATAAACTACAGCATTTCAACAAAATTGTCTACATATTTTTAGTTTTTCTTGATTTGTGCTATTTTTGAAAATGTTATTTTATATTTTTTCCTAACATATACATTTGAGTGTACTAGTTTTTGGACCGTTATCATAAGTTAAGTTGTTAGATAAGCTCCAGATTTGGCTTCAGTACTGACTAATCTAATGTATATGCACAAATATAATATTGTAAAGCATCCTATAGGAAGGGCTGCAAGGTGGTGCAGTGGGTAGCACAATCGCCTTACCTCTGGGTGCTCCGGTTTCCCCCACAATCCAAAGACATGCAGTAGAGGTGAATTGAGTAAGCTAAATTGTCTGTAGTGTATGTGTTTGAATGAGTGTGTATGGATGTGGCATTCGCTGTGTAAAACAAATGCTGGATAAGTTGGTGGTTCATTCTGCCCAGATTAATAAAGGGACTAAGCCGAAAAGAAAATGAATGAATGAATAAATGAATGAATCCTATAGAAAATATTAATTTAAATGAGATTTGTGAAAGGTGTACTTATATATGCTGAGCACTGTATGTGTGTTTTTACGGCCTGTGACTGTGAGCATCTTTTAAAACCTGTTTAAAGTATTCTGGCATAGGAAATTACACTTTTAACTTAAAGAAAGATTGATTGTGTTTATGTAAATACACAATGAAAGCTATAGTGTTATTTTACATTTGTTTATCTGAATATTGCTAAACTTCCAGAAAATCATTAAGCACTGTGCATTTTATTTATAGATTATCGATTGCGTTATTGTATTTATCAATGTTTGTGATTGACTTATTATGAAGCTCTACCTTATAAAACCATTCCAATGTATCTAATATTCTGAATTCCTTCTAAATAGACCTATTCATTTCGTCTGGTGAAGTTACACTCAATAATTGCAATATATATCGTAGAAAAATAAAAATCGCAATGTCAGTTTTTTCCAATATCGTGCAGCCCTACTTCCTATGTATGAAATGCATATTTTATTTGATGATGTCACATATTTGACCCATCCATAATTATCTGTTCATTAATATGTTTACATAGTCAAAGATTTAGCAGGACTGAAAAATTGCTCCATTTTGATTGTGGTAAGTTTTATGAATATATAATAGGGTTGTTCAATTTGCAGTTGAGTACTGCATAACAAAATATTTTATTACATTTTAAAAGCTGCAACACTTAGTAAATATGTTGGTATATAAACATGAAAATGACCTCAGGAAATGTTTGGTTTCTTTTGTAAAGCTCTTGTTCCAATATAAAACCAACATAATGCAATAATAACCAAATACATGCATGCAAATTTAGAAATAATAAAATTGCTCCTGGACATTTGCATTATGTTTTGTCAACAGTAAACACAAAGCAACCGTAAAATTGCCTCTGAACTCGCTGAAAAGACTTTAATAACAAGCATTCATTATTACTGTAAATAACTAATGAAATGGCAATAGGATTCTTTGAAACATTTGACCTATAATGGGAAGATATAGTGGATTAGTTCTAATAAAGCAAAACATTTATAGTTGAAATGACTTACAGTTCAGCATGAAGATTACAGACTTTGCTCAAGACACTATATGTAATAGAAAAAATAGCAGCAACAATGATAGTAGCATAAATTTAATTTAGTGTAACAATAAAAATCTTGTCATGCATATTTGGAAAAAGAATAACTTGGTGATGAATTAAAAGTCTCTATTTAAGGATCATAGACTCAACATATTAAAATACATGATTTGTAAATGCTAATTTTTACAGCTTGCTTTAAAGTTTTATCCCATCAGGCAGCTAGAAAATGTGACAGTGTAATATATAATACAAATACACTTACCGGCCACCTTTTTAGGTACACCTGTCCAACTGCTCGTCAACGCATATTTCTAATCAGTCAATTACATGGCAGAAACTCAATGCATTTAGGCATGTAGACATGGTCAAGACGATCTGCTGCAGTCAAACCGAGCATCAGAAGAAATGTGATTTAAGTGACTTTGAACATGGCATGGTTGTTGGTGCCAGACAGGCTGGTCTGTGTATTTCAAAAACTGCTGATATACTGGGATTTTTTACGCACAACTATCTCTAGGGTTTACAGAGAATGGTCTAAAAAAGATAAAATATCCAGTGAGCGGCAGGTCTGTGGGCATAAATGCCTTGTTGATGCCAGAGGTCAGAGGAGAATGGCAAGATGGTTCGAGCTGATAGAAAGGCAACATTAACTCAAATAAGCACTCGTTACAACCGTGGTATGCAGAAAAGCATCTGTGAATGCCCAACATGTCCAACTTTGAGGTGGATGGGCTACAGCAGCAAAATACCACACTGGGTGCCACTTCAATCAGCTAAGAACAGGAAACTGAGGCTACAATTCACACAGGCTCACCAAAATTGGACAATAGAAGATTGGAAAAACGTTGCCTGGTCTGATGAGCCTCGATTTCTGCTATGACATTCAGATGGTAGAGTCAGAATGTGGCGTCAACAACATAAAAGCATGGATCCAGCCTTGTATCAACGGCTGATGTTGGGGGTCATGCTATCATGTCAATATGGACCAAAAGCTGAGGAATATTTCCAGTACCTTGTTGAATCCATGCCACTGAGGATTTAGGCAGTTCTGAAGATAAAATGGGGTCCAATCAGGTATTAGTAAGGTGTACCTAATAAAGTGGCTGTTGTTTTATTTAACATTTTATTTTTTATATATATGAGGTTTTATTTAAATATAAACACAGACCTCTCTGTTATGCTAAATAAAGATTATTTCACTGATATTTTGACATTTTATATTCACTAAAGTTATTTGAAGTATCGTTTATCAACTGACAAAACACTTACAGATTTATACTGTATATTATGAGTATATTATGAATGTGCTGCACTCAAAAAACAAGGCACTATGATAGAAAATAAAGCAGCAACTCTCTATGGTTCATGAATCAAACTTTCTTGGTTGTGACCTTGCAACCTTTGGCAGATCTTTAACCGCTGAGCCTCCACCACCCCATAATCTCACTGTTGGTTTAGCCTTTTAAACAAGTTTTTAAAAGTTTGCACTCTCAGCTTTCACAGCTAATATTCTTACTCCACATACCATCACGGACGCAAATTACCGCTACATATTTCTGCCGAGTAAGATTGGCAGTGCTAACAGCGTTCATTTTTGGGATTCAGTCTGGCCTGAAAGGGGCATTTAGGTATGAAAATGAGACCGCCATACCAACTTTCTATTCAGGATGAAACAATTACCTTGAGCCAAAGCCACACAGAGACACACACACACACACACACACACACACACTTTTCTATAGATAAATAGGACTGATTAATATCCACTTTGCGATTACTGTAGAGCCAAAGCTGCTGTTCCAAATTGAATGCTTATCGTGTTTGAGCTTTTTCAGCAGAACACAGACAGTAGATGAAAGCAAAATGATCTTTAAATAGTGGTTTAAGATGGCACTTCCGATAACGTGTTTCACAACAGTTTTGATCAACGAAGCGTGTATTCAATATATTGCCTATTTAGATCCTGGTGATTAGTTGAACTGGACTTTTAATGCCTCTTAAATGACTTGCACTGCAGTAATCTTTTTACTTTGCTGTGTTATTAATATTTCTGACAGAGGTGCCGCAGAGTACATATTTATGGTGAGACAAAGAACTTGGGATGAACGAGTGGACGTCCTTTATTATTACTTTTTATTTTTTGACAGGAAAAAATGTACTGCACTGTTAAAATCACAATTAATAAAATATTGGAAGAGCAGCAAAAGCTGACACGCTATTTTTGCTTGCTTAGTTAAGATAATATATTTTAAGTTTGCATAAATATACTTTTTTTAAATATATTAAATGAAAGGTATTTTTTTAATTTAGTAAATATAGAGAATGGTTGTTAACTACACTATCTGCTATGCTAGATATATTTTGAAACAAAGTATTTGTATTTTCACAAAGGTTACAATAAAAAAATAAAAAATAAATAAATTTTAAAAAAGCAGTAGTTTAATGCTGAAAATATACCAAGATCCTAATATACATATAGATGGGAGATTTTTAGCTTAAATCTACATTTAGAATAAATCTGGATTTATTGGCAGGGCTTGAAATTTACTTTTTTACTTGGTAGCACCGGTGCTCCCAACTTTAAAAATTTTGGAGCACCAGAAAAAATATAGGAGCACCCACCAAAAAGAAATGACCACCACTGCAAAATTATATATTAACAGATTTATTGTATTTGAAAACAACATCAATCAGGTCTAACAAATACCAGAAACAACTATCTAACTAATTCAATGACTTATTGATATTTGCGCAATAATTCCAAAATGAATTAATTAAGACGATAATGACAATAATACTAACAATGAATTACATTTCTCATTATCATGCTGCCTTGAATGCGCTTGAATAGTACTGTTACATTATGAAAAATAAATCTATGGTTTGCATCAAACGAAAATAAAGCACTGCAGTAAGAAATATCCATTTAGCACTATAGTTTTTTATGCATGTCAATTTAATAAACAAATCATATTTCATTGCGTCTTCCTCAAACTTCAGTCGTTTGCATTTCTCACGCTCACAAAAGCTCCCTGTCATCTGACAGTGGAAAGCCTTGAGTGATTGACAGCTAATATAAACCAATATAGAGGCAGGAAAGACAGATTCAGCTTGTTTTTAAACAAACCGGTCGCACTACAACCATTATATGTAGTCGCACAAATGCTCCCAAATTTATTATAAAGGTCACAAAGATTACATTTTTGGTGCATAAATGGTCGCAATTTCGAGCCCTGTTAGGCATGGGTTTGAGTAAAATGTTAATATTTAATTTATTCTAATTTACCCAAAACTGAAAATTCTGTCATCATTTATTAACCTGTTACTACTATAAAAGTCAAATGTTACAGATTTTCAGCTTTCTTCAAAATATCTTCTTTAGTTTCCAACAGAATAAAAACTTGTATAAAGGTTTGGACAAGGAACTACTTTAGTGTGAGTAAGTAATGAATCTATTATTATAAACTAATCGCTTTAAGGTATAACATTCATTTCAAATTTCAAATATAAAATGTTGGTAACACTTTACAATAATAGTACATGAATAATGATGTATTAATGTGCAAACTAAACATTACTTTTTTATGAATTAATGATGGGTTAAGGTATCAGAATCAGTTTTATTGCCAAGTGTGCTTCACACACACAAGGAATTTGTTTTGACAACAGAAGCTTCCAGTGTACATAAAGTGACAAGTGACAACACAAAATTAAATACAAGAAAAGAAAAGGCAATAAACATTAAACATTAAACAGGGATGCAGTTAGTCAAAAAGATCTGGATGTTGAGTTGTATGTACAGATATGCTGTAAATATACCGGTTATAAGGTGCTGTGTACAAGTGCGTATGAGAGAGTATTGCACGTTTATTGCACAGTAGGGGAATATTTAACTGTTCATGAGGTAGATGGCCTGAGGAAAGAAACTTTTCCTGTGTCTGGCTGTTTTTGTGCTTGGTGCTCTGTAGCGCCGACCAGACGGTAACAGTTCGAACAGGTAGTGTGCTGGGTGTGAGGCGTCCAGAGTGATTTTACGAGCCCTTTTACTCACTCTGGAAGAGTACAGTTCTTGAAGTGTAGGAAGTGTAGTGCCAGTGATTCGTTCAGCAGTCCGGACTATTCGCTGTAGTCTACGGAGGTTGGTTTTGGCAGCTGAGCTGAACCAGACGGTGATTGAAGTGCAGAGGATGGATTGGATGACAGCTGAGTAGAACTGTACGAGCAGCTCCTGTGGCAGGTTGAACTTCCTCAGCTGACGAAGGAAGTACAGTCTCTGCTGGGCTTTCTTTACAATGGAGTCAATGTGAATGTCCCACTTCAGATCCTGAGAGATGGTGGTGCCCAGGAACCTGAATGACTCTACTCCAGCCACAGTGCTGTTCATGATGGTGAGTGAGGGGAGTGCAGGGGGGTTTCTCCTAAAGTCCACTATCATCTCCACTGTTTTGAGCATGTTCAGCTCCAGGTTGTTGTATCTGCACCATAAAGCCAGCCGCTCCACCTCCTGTCTGTATGCAGACTCGTCACCATTCCGGATGAGGCCGATAACAGTAGTGTCATCCGCAAACTTCAAGAGCTTAATGGAGGGGTCTTTTGCAGTGCAGTCGTTTGTGTACAGGGAGAAGAGCAGTGGGGAGAGAACACATCCCTGGGGGGCACCAGTGCTGATGGTGCGGCTGTCGGATGTGATTTTGCCCATTCTGACTAGCTGTTGTCTATCTGTCAGAAAGCTGGTGATCCATTGACAGACAGAGCTAGGGACAGACAGCTGGGTCAGTTTGTTCTCGAGCAGTGATGGGACGATGGTGTTAAAGGCAGAACTGAAGTCCACAAACAGTATCCTTGCGTAATTCCCTGGTTTGTCCAGATGTTCTAGGATATAATGCAGTCCCATGTTGACTGCATCATCCACAGACCTGTTTGCTCTATAGGCAAACTGCAGGGGGGCCAGCAAAGGTCCAGTCATGTCCTTCAGATAAGCTAGCACCAGTCTTTCGAATGACTTCATGGCCACAGATGTTAAGGCAACAGGTCTGTAGTCATTGAGTCCTGTGATCTTTGGTTTCTTTGGGATTGGGATGATGGTGGAGCGTTTGAAGCAGGATGGAACTTTGCGCTGTTCCAGTGATCTGTTGAAGATCTGTGTGAAAATGGGATTGCATTAATCATGAACCAACTTTAACTACAACATGAGTCACATGTGTGAACAACGACTACCTTAATTACTTGTCAGTACATGTTGTTAATTAATGTATTAATTAACATTTAAGCTTAAGCTAAAGTAACCAACATGAACTCATGAGCTGTTAATGTATAATTATGCCATGACTTTACTTGGAGGGGCACATCACCATTAACTCATCCTTAACTACTCATGAGCTCCTGTTTATGCTGATGTTGACAGAACATTTTTTTTATTGTTATTCAGTGTAAACTCAGTAGTTGGACCTGCATAAGGGGTTCATGAATAGTTAATTATGGGTTAATGATAATGTGCCCCTCCAAGTAAAGTCACAACATAATTATATATTAACATATCATGAGTTCATGATGGTTAAATTAAGCATAAACTAATGTTGTAATTAATACATTAACAAACAATCATGTACTAACAAGTAATGTGTGTGACTCATGTTGTAGTTAAAGTTAATTCATGATTAGTGCATACCTTAACTCATCGTTAATACATAATAAAGTAATGTTTAGTTTATATATTAATGCATCATTATTCATGTACTGTTATTATAAAATGTTGCCAAAATGTTTTGGAAAATGTCTTTTTTTCTTTCAGAATATGACAGTAGGTCAAAATTACTATTATTTTCATTGTTTGGGATCAAAAGTCAGGGTTATTCCACCAAATATTGATTTCCGAACTCTGGTATTGTGTATTGGTGTTGCATTGTTTAAAAATGAATAGTTTAGTTGTGTGTTTTTGTTTTGAATGGTGTAGTATTTTTCCTCTATTTTATAGAATCTCATTTTTGATACAGTGTTATAGTGTGAGAATCTCATCGCTCTTCTATCTTGTGCTGCTCTTCCCACATTTACCAAGCACTTGAGTGTGTTTGTAAAGCCGAAAGCGGAGTGTCACTCACACCTCTTGGTATTCCTGTCGACAAAGACTCTTATCAACAGAAGACAGTCTCAATGCTAATTTTCCTTTCACCAGTCTGACGCCTGTCCAAATAACGATTGAAATCTTTCAACACTGTTTGCACACCATTTCATATGAGCATTTTTTCCAGGCCTAAACTCCATTTAAGTTTTTAATAACACTTTAAAACGGTCCCCGTTCAGGTAAACACAATCTGATTACCATGAATGATTGAAAATGTGCTTAGACAGCGTTTGGTTTGATCTTTTTTTTCCTTTCCTTTTTTTAGTGTATGTTCAAAATAAATTGTAGACTTAAAAATAGCAGTTTGTATTGGTAATATCATTATGTCTGTATGAAAATTGACAGACACAGAGAGGGAGAGAGAGATGGATGAATGGATGGATGGATGGATGGATGGATGGATGGATAGATGGATGCATTGGAAAAGATGGATGAATTAAATGGAAAAATTTATAGATGGAATGGAATGGAATGGATGGAATAGATTGATGTATGGATTGAAATGGAATAGATAGATGTATGGACAGATTGGAATAAAATAGATAAATAAAATAGGATGGATGGATGGATGGATGGATGGATGGATGGATGGATGGATGGATGGATGGATGGAATAGATTGATGTGTGAATGTATGGATTGAAATGGAATAGATGGATGTATGGCAAGACTGGAATGGAATAGATGGATAAAATGGGATGGATGGATTGATGCACATTCAATATTAAGAACTTTAATATTCATTTGTAATTTAACTATTGATATCTATTTTTGTCTCTTAGAAATGCACACTTGACAGTAGCTGGAGTTTACAGTAATATGGAACCAAGACGTATTTTTTTCTCATGAACAAAAACAGTACTGTATCTGTATCTGATCAAATTGAAAGAGCCTCATCTTTTGTACTTTTATAGATTATTATGTGTGAGTATTACAATAATAAAAAAGTAGCTTAACTTTTGTTTTATATTTTGTTTGTTATGAAAAACATCAACCTAAAGATGTATAGTATTATTAGAATTGCACTAATTTAATTTATTAAACATTTAACACTCATTTTGTCCATTAGGTAATCATTTAAAAAAGTGGTGTCAGGACACAATTCAGTCCAAGACATGAGCTAAAAAAAATAGAATGCATCTTAAAAAAGTTAATTACATAAATAAAAAGAATAAATAATAAAATAATAAATAAATATGGGTCGGGACAGAACCCCCTCTTGTCAAGGACTGGATAATCCTGATTAAAGAAACCATAATTATGGAAAAGATTGGACATATATTAAAAGGAAAATCCAAGTCATTTCGGAAGCTGTGGGAAACTCCTTTGACCTGTCTTGGCATTGATTATAAGTCTACTGTTTATCCTTAATTGTGCACACTGTGATACTGTAAAATTGTTTTGAATTAGACCACACTGCTGTGTTGCTGTTTTTACTTATTTTTATTTTTTTTTTCTCTTTTTTTCACCTTAAAATACTGTATACTGTTTAAGTTCTACTCATTGCTGTGTAAACAACTCATTCTGAAAAATGCAATAAAAAATAAATAAAATAATAATAATAATAATAATAATAAATAAAATTAAGTATGAATGGCCCACATTTCTACCAGTGGTTTCAATTCATCTTACTACAGTTTACTTAAATTGTGGAAAAAATGTTTCAGCTGTTTTCCACATCAGTGTTATTGAGAATGTAATTTTGTAGTTTGTATTATAGAGCTTCTCACTGGATTTCACATACTTTTTAGTGGTCATCTAATTGGCTGGTCCAACAAAACACACTTACATTAACTTGAACAGCACTGTTATTTATTTTGAATTGAACTAATAAATTGACAGTGTGGTATGCACTTCATATACACTCACCAGCCACTTGTATCGGTTTGGACCCACTTTTGCCTTCAGACCTGCCTCAATCCTTCGTGGCATACTGTAGATTCAACAAGCTAGAAATATTACAATAAGCTGCAAATATTCCTGAGATTTTGGTTCATATTGACATTATAGCATCACGCAGATGCTGCAGATTTGTCGGCTGCACATCCATAATACAAATCTCCCGTTCCACCACATCCCAAAGGTGCTCTATTGGATTTAGATCTGGTTACTGTGGAGGCCAATTGAGCACAGTGAACTCATTGTCATGTTCAAGAAACCAGTCTAAGATGCTTCACACTTTATGACATGGTATGTTATCCTGCTGGAAGTAGCCATCAGAAGATGGGTACACTGTGGTCACAAAGGGATGGACATGGTCAACAACAATACTCAGGTAGGCTGTGGCATTGACACAATGCTCAACTGATACTAATGGGCCCAAAGTGTGTCAAAAAATATCCCCCACACAATTACACCACCACCAGCCTAAACTGTTGTTACAAGGCAGAATGGATCCATGCTTTCATGTTGTTGATACCAAATTCTGACCCTACCATCCAAATGTCGCAACAGAAATCGAGACTCATCAGACCAGGCAACATTTTTCCAATCTACTATTGTCTAATTTTGGTCAGCCTGTGCGACTTGTAGCTTCAGTTTCTTTTCTTAGCTGACAGGAGTGGCACCTGGTGTGGTATTCTGCTGCTGTAGCCCATCCACCTCAAGGTTCGATGTGTTGTGTGCGCAGAGATGCTCTTTAGCATAACTCGGTTGTAACGAGTGGTTATTTGAGTTACTGTTGCCTTTCTATCAGCTGGAACCAGTCTGGCCATTCTCCTCTGACCTCTGGCATCAACAAGGCATTTGCGCCCATAGAACTGCCACTCTGTGGATATTTTCTCTTTTACGGACCATTTTCTAGTCTGTAAACCCTAGAGATGGTTTCCAGTAGGTCAGCATTTCAGAATTACTCAGACCAGCCCATCTGGCACTAACAACCATGCCAAGTTCAAAGTCTCCTAAATCATCTTTCTTCTCCATTGTGATGCTCACTTTGAACTGCAGCAGATCGTCTTGACCATGTCTACATGCCTAAATGCATTGAGTTGCTGCCATGTGATTGGCTGATTACAAATTTGCGTTAACGAGCAGTTGGACAGGTGTACCTAAATAAGTGGCCAGGGAGTGTAAGTAGAGCTGTATTGTTATGCTTTTGGTGTGGTGGGTGATGTGTCTCATATGGAACGGAATGTCATCACTTATCATTTGAGAAAGAAAAAAAGACTATTGTGGCAGTGACTTTGATCATTGTAACCTTTTGTAATTTAATATTTTGTTAAAATAAAACCCATTTAACTGTAATACCCTGTCTTTTCATATATTTTCATATATATGTGTACTTCATTCTACCATTATTATCTTATAAAAATTACAAAACACAAAATATTTCTTAAATTGTCATGATAGTCAAATTGACCGCTTGCATTTAATCAGGGGTCACCAATCTTAGTCCCCAAGAGTTTAGGTCCAACTTGCCTCAACACACCTGCCTGGAAGTTTCAAATATACCTAGTAAGAGCTTGATTAGCTCATTCAGGTGTGTTTGTTTAGGGTTGGACCTAAACTTTGCAGGACACAGCCCTTCAGAAATAGATTTAGTGACCCATGCATTTTGCATCTGCTTTGTATATGTGGTATATACTCCTATACCAACTTTTTGTACACTTGCACACAATTAAAACCTACATAACAAAAAAAAACCATCATATTTTTAGGGTAGTGACTTTATAATATATGGCAAACATCCAAAGCTTAATTTAAAAATCTCAATTGAAGCTTTGGATATGTAAATATGACGTGACAAAAATGTTATTATATGAATGGTCACAATGACAGGGATGGCCATTCTAGTAGTTATAGTCAGGGCTTGACATTAAGACAATCCCAATTCTACCCCTTAGCCCTTCCCTTTACCTTAAGGGGTAGGAGGGTCCCAATTCTCTTTAGCTTGAAGGCGTAGGGCTAAGTGGAAGGGCTACATATTCTTCATTTTTCAGAATCGCACTGGAAACCAAGAGGTAAGAAAATTTCCCAGAATACACCAGCTACAACGGCAGCATGGCTGCACACGGAAATTAGGAGATGCACAAATTTGTATTTTTGTCATTATTATGAATTTACAACAAACAAGCATATGTTTCAATACATTCATAATATCGTTCGTGTTTTACCTCCATGCCTAAATAAAAAATTGCTAAAATAAAAACAGCTAAATTGGGCTATCTATAATCCCTAATAATAACTCCTGTACAGTAGTTGCAATCATCAATCTCATATGAAGCAAGAGATCGCGATGACATATGATGACGTGTGCAGGTGTTGTAGTGCTGTCCCATTTCTTAGGAGTAAATTTTGAAGGCCTTCCCCTTCACACTCCAAGGGGCCAAGGGGAAGGGGTACAAAAATAGAATTGGGATTGGGCCTAACACAACCCGCCAATTCAGCTAGATTTTAGCTGTGGCGGGTTAGGCAGCCACTCCCACTAGCCACTTTAGCTGGTTGAAGATTTTCTTAAAAGCAGAGTTGAACAATAATAATTGTGCAATGAGGGGCCAGCGTGAGAGATGACAATAATAACTGTGTTTGCGTGAGCAAAAGGATATCGAAGAGGATGATCACGTACATGGTGAGGCACAGGCAATTCTGACTCACTGACAAGGGCTTCAGTGTTAAGGCTGATTTCAGGTGCTGTGATGCGCGCAAGTGTTTAAAAGTTTCAAAAAGAAACGGTTTTGTGCCTGGAAATATAACTGGTGGTTCTCTGTCAAATAGACTGGACAAAAAGCGACACTCGTGCACCCACAGTCCTGCTGCTTCCAAGAGCTCCAGATTTATTAAAGATCTTTTTGTAAGCAGCAGGTTGCTTTCACATGATTATCCTTTCATTATCGCATACAGTATATTTTTCCCCTGCTTTCTTTTGCTTACAATTATTTTTAGCAAATTTTTTTTTTTTTTTTTTGATGTGGCTAGAGAAAAAAAAGGTAAATCTTTAGCGTTGAGCCCTGAAAAGTCATGTGAAATAAAAACTAATTGCAATGCAACACTATGAAACCACAACTCATTTGCTCATGCTCAACACAAAAAAAAAGTTCAATGAATGAGGAGGCATGTGGAAATAACACAAAATCTAAATTAAGTCATTTTAGCATGTCAAAGTCAAATTTTATCCATATAAAATATATTTTCCCAACAACAAAATTGTGGCTAGTGAAAATGGAGAGTGGCTAATAATGTTGTAAAACTTCTAGCCACAGTGGTGATCAAAAAAGTTAATGTCAAGCCCTGGTTATAATTATAGTATAACTCTATTAGTTCCAGTAACAGTTTATATAACAGCTAAATAAACAAGAGAACACCAGATTCCTTCAGGAAGCGAGATTGTCTGCATAATTTGGATATCGCGTCCTGGTCTGCAGAGTTCAGGGCCTAAACCTATTCTTTGATCGTTTTAGATTTCCCCCCATAAGCAGCCCTTTGTGTCGCGTGTGCTACTTTGGACAAGTGCTGGCCCACGGCTGCCTAAATGAGCTTCTTCTGTTTCTTCGTCTCACTGTAAATTTCAATAATTTGTTTGAGAGGCCTCTCTCTCTGTCACTTTTTATCATATTATCAATGACCACTCAATTTTCCCCCGGCTGCTCATATAGCGTGGCTCACCCTGGCCCTATTACTGTTCTGTAATGAAGTGCAATGGAGTAGTAATTGGTTCACATTATACCAGATCAGGTAACATTAGCCTTATTTCCTTATCGCGCTGAGCCCTGCTGCTGCCTCTCAATGAGAAACTCAACACAGCTTCCCCTCGCTTTAATGCACGGGTATCATCCAAATAACATTTCAGCCCATCCAGCAAAGCCCCTAGTCCTGCTCAAGTTTTCTGTTTCAAAGATTGCTCTCCGCATTTAGCTAAGCGATTGCTGCTTGTCTGCCGGTCCCTTCTGCTTGAAAACTCCCCAAAAGGCAGCCGCCATTAGACATGCAGATACAGCGGATAGCTTTTCTCGGCTCTGGGGAAGTACAGTAAGTGAGAAGGTAACATAAGCGACAGGCTGTAAGATGAGTGCATCCGTACAGTGCCCGACTGGCCTTGTTTTCATTCAGGCCGGCATGTGTACCCTTTGTTCTGTTATTTATGTTGCGGCCCTAACTAAACAGGAAGGGCTGCTGCTGCTGGATAATAAACGTAAATCATTTAACACGGAAAGAGTTTCCTATCCTCCATTAGCACACTGCTTCTCGGATGTTGCCAGGTTGTGCTCTATTACTCAAGAGAAAATCTCAAAGTACAGCTGTATCTGAAACCGCTCATTTGTTCAAGCATTTACTAATTCCGAAATGGCAGTTGAGTTTACTATATTAGCAAAGAAATAAATAAATAAAAGCAAGTGAGTTATGAATTTTATTACGCCTGAACATCTGTTATATGAGTGTAACTTTATGACTTTATAGCTGCTTGTTCAAACGTCTTATGTAAAATCAAAAATAACATAATTCCTAATTTTTTTTAGGGACAACTAAATTGTTTTATGTTCAATCCACCTAAATTTGTAAAGATGATTAAGTTAGCTTAATCAGTTTGTGTTGGGACAACATGAAGGAATTGTGTGGAACCCAGCAGTGTACAGTGTAAACATTTTTTTTACTTTAAAGGGCACCTATGGTGAAAAATCTACTTTTCAAGCTGTTTGGACAGACATATGTGTAGATATAGTGTGCATACTGTCATATTGGGGTGATATAAACACACTTAGTCCTTTTTTTTTCAATTTAACAACATAAAAACGGTGGACCAATTGGAGCCGTTTTGAGACCGACCGCAATTTGACATAGGAGTGCGGTCCCCCCGCCCACCAATATTGATTGACAGCTGCATATTAACATGTCTCCATAGTAACGTTTGTAATCATATCCACAAGGCAGGACGTGCGCAAATCAACCCTAAATAAAAGGTCTGTTCAGTTTAGGATCATCAATCATCATCAAATGTGATCAAGAGTAAGTTTGACGAGTTTAAAATGTTTTAAAACAGTGCATGTGTGTAGTGAATTACAGCGATTTACTTCAGCTTTACTTCATCACCACAGCCGCGTGTCAAAACAATTATAAAAGACGATTAAATCCCGGTTTGTGGACGTTAAATCAGGTTTATTTTGTACATTAACGTAACAGATATCCATACAGCAGTGGATATTAACCTGTATCCTGTCACATTTGCGTGCAAAGACAGTGCAAAGCTAAACGCGCGCGCTGTATGTATGTGCGTGTGTGTGCGTGAACTTTGTAACGACAACGTGTGTGACATCCTGCAGCTCCACACAACAAATGCACCAAATAATCATTGATAAAGCTCTTACTGTAGTTTTTGTCACAAACGTTACGTGAGATCTGCTTCCTTTATGTCTGTGTCAGTTGTCTGAGGCAGCCGAGGGCTGAGACTGAGGCACGCGCAGCAGGCACGTGGAAACGGTGGGCGGGGAGGACTAGCCTTAAAGGCGCAGTACACAAAAACAGCTAAAATCTATTGAGAGCTATAAAACACCATCTAGTGAAAGCTATAATAAATAATCTGATGGGTGTTTTGAGCTGAAACTTTACAGACACACTCTGGGGACACAAAAGACTTATATTAAATCTGGAAAAAGGGGTAACCTAGGTGCCCTTTAACATTATGTTGTTGTCCTGCATTGGATATTTGTGAATTTACACTTAATAAATGAAAATGACACAGCGAATTTGGACACTGCTGCAAATTGGCTGGCATTCGTTATATTGAGCTATATAGTTGAAATAAGAAGCAGTTTTAGACACTTTTAGAAACTTTTGTTTTTATCTTTTAAAAGACTTAGTGTACACATAAAGGGGGTAGTTTCCTAAAATAAAAATTCTGCCATAATTTACTAGACTTCTTCCAAAACAGTTGAGAGTTTTTTTTGTTGAACAAAAAACGATTTTTTTGGAAAATGTTGGAAGCATGTAACTACTGATTTTCACAGTATTTGTTTTTCCTATGAATGTAAGTGGTTACACGTTTCCAACATTCATTATTTTCATTCAACATTTTAATTTTTTGGGTGAGCTTTCACTTTAAGAATTATTCTATCACTTTCAAAACTTTGTCTCAGTAATTTTTATTGCATTGTTGTGGGGTTTGTCTTACATTATGTAAATAAAGCATAATTATATATATATATGTATGTATATATATTTTTTGAACCTATAACAGATTATTTAATAAATATATATTTATGTATTTTTAATTTTTTTTGACATTTTAGATTTTTCTTTTAATTTGAGTGACTTTGAGTCTTAATGTCATGATCACCAGCAATCTGGATTCTATAGATCACTGGAAAACATGCACTATTGCTAATGAACCACAAATCCGCCATGTCATGGACTACAACTCCATACATGCACTCCGCTCACAAACACATGTTCCTGATCCTGACTGATTGCACACACACACCACCGGAGGATTGTCAAGGACTGATTACACACACACACAGCACACCACAGAGACACGCAATGGTGCTGAGTCTTGTTATCTGTATAGTGACATTACAACGTGTTTTCATTTGTCTTGCTTTGCCGTGGTTTTGACCCCACCTAGTTTATTCTATTTATCCCTGTCTGTCGCCTGCCTTCTGACCATCTGCCTGTTATTTTGATTACGACTCTGGAATGCCCTTATATATCTGTTTGCTCATGTGTTGATCATTGCTTGCCTGACCATAAACCTGCATTTGGATCTGCACCTCTGTTGTCAGTGTCACATTCCCGGTTACACTTATATGTTGATTTATAAACCATGTATCTGGAAAAAACAAACATTTATAAACTGTTTTCTAAAGAGAATTGAAAGATATAATCTCATAATTTCGAGATTTAAAATATAAATGTAAAAGAAAATGACAGTAATATCCAGCAATACATATTCTTCACAATAATTGTCATTTTGAACTTTCATTCATTAATTTTCCTTTAGCTTAGTCCCTTTAAATAACAGAGTTAGCCACAGCAAAATGAACCACCAACTTATCCAGCATATGTTTTACACAGCGGAGGCCCTTCCAGCTGCAACCCAGTACTGGGAAACACCCATACACTCTCACTTTCACACACATACACTAATTTCTTACACATGGAGAAAACCCACACAAATAAGGGAAAACATGCAAACTCCACACAGAAACGCCAACTGACCCAGCTGGGGCTCGAACCAGCAACCTTCTTGCTGTGAGGCGACAGTGCTAACCACTGAGCCACCTTGCCGCCCCCATTTTGAACTTAATATATGAAAATTTGATCATTTAAGATTGAATGAATGTGAGAATTTCCATTTTCAGCATAGTAGGTACACAAATAGACTGAATGTCTATTTAGTATTGTTAGTATATTTCAGCCAGACTTCACATGTGGATGCGCCACCTAGAATGATGTAAGTGTTGAAAACAGTTTGTGATTACACCCAGTAAGGACCTTTTCTTTATTGATACAATCCTAAGAGGTTTACAAAGCACTTAACCTCTCCCAGTACAACTACATATTTAATGAACTGTCCTCTGCCAAACATACACAGGTGTCGAGTGCAACACGCTCACTTGTTTTGATCTTCACAGGTACAGTTTACAGATACACCCACAGTATAACATTTCATGGTCTTCACTTGCCAAGACTCATGAAATAGTTCAAATAAAAATAGTACCAGTTTTATTTTTAACTTCTACCTCTTCTCGAGGATTTTAATGACACTGGCCCTTTATTTTTGGAAAAGTATGGTAAATAAGGGTTCATATAAACAGAATTTGTATTTGTATCATTCATTCATTCATTCATTTACACTTACAATTAAGTTTTAGACAAATTTATTTGTTTATATAATTGTATTTGTTTTTTGAATGCCTTGTACAGTATTCTGCTAACTTTTATATTTATAGACTTTTATATTTATAGAATTATATATTTTTATAAATATATTATGAAAAAGTGCTGCAACGATGCTCTGTTGAGACATTAATTCCAACTATTGTTTGGTTTATTTACATATTATTAGCAGCAGTAGTTGTATTAATAATAATAAAAGTAGTAATAATAATAGTAATAATATTACACACACACACACACACACACACATATATATACAAACGAGTTTGTTTGTGTGTGTGTGTGGGTGCATGCGTGCGTGTGTGCATGCGTGCGTGTGTGTGCTTGCATATGGATGTGGAAGTGGATATAAGTAAAATTTGTATATAATCATAAACAGTCATCAACAATTAACATAAATCTTTTGTGTCTCCAGAATGTGTTTGTAAAGTTTCAGCTCTAAAAACCCACTATAATATTTATCATTCGTTTTTAAATGTGGGAAATTTGAGCAGTTAGGACAGTGTAGCTGTTTTTATTGCCTGTGCCTTTAATGCAAATGAGCTAGTTCTCCCCGCCTACTGTTCTCACAAGAGTGGCAGATAGTGATGGGAAGTTCGGATCATTTTACCGACTCGGTTCATTGAGTCTTGTTCATCGAGATGAACTAATATTTTTTCGAGTCATTTCGTTCATTTAGTTCAATTTGCCAAAATATTATTAACATGTTATGAATTGCTTGCAAACACATCTACAACTAGCCCAAGGTTGATCACACTACAAACAAGTCATAAATAGAATGCTATAAGAGGGAGAAAATAATAATTCATTGTTTACCTGCTGAGCTGAAAGGAGCCATGATTAGCTCACGCCTTTACCTTCTTCTAGTTCGTTCATCACGTGACCGAATGTAAAGAGATGTGACTCAGACCCGAGGACTCGAGAAATTAACGGATTAAATCTCTTTCCGGCTCTAAATGCATACGATTGGCTAGTATGGCTACTAGGCTTGATGAACGAATGAATCAAACCCGATAAAGGACTCGAAAAATGAACTAATCTTCTCCCGCGCTACAAAACGTGCGCATGCTCGAAATGAATGAATCACTTCAAGAACGGGTCATTCGTTTTTTTGTCACACAACGTGAAAGCAAGCATAAGAGATGAGTTATTAAATAAATCAAATTGTCTTTGTGAAGCGTTTTGTAGCATATGATGCTGCAGGCATTAGAAACATAAACACTGTTTAAATGTTGTTTATTGTTTTATTACTATTTTTTACCAGAAAAGCTTTATAACAAAAAAGATTACTTTAAAATCACAATAATAAAAACAAACAAAAGAAAAACAAAATAGTGCACATCAAGCTAGGCTTTTTAATAAATAAAAACAAATAAGCTTTAAATAACACGTTTGTGCCATAAAAGCTTTATATCAAATAGGGCAAATATGCCCAATATAATTTTTTTTATGAAACAGCAATTTAAGTGAAAAATAAATTCAAAAGAAAAATACAAAAGCCCCAAAGCCTAATGAGCTTAACTAATTGACTAGAATATTAAAACAACAGTGTACAACAAGCTTGGCTTTTTTGAGTAATTAGAATTAAATAAGCTTTGAAACAACAGTCTGTGGCTTTACTTGTTGGACTTGGCTTAAGGCATGTTAGCATTCAAAAACACAACCCAAACCTTTAATAGGCTGAGTCTGTTTCTTCTTTCTGATGATTTGAAGTGCTTTTTTTGTCATTACTTGTTGGTCGCATTATAAAAGCTTCTGCTAAATGAGTAAATGTAAATGCAATTTTTTATACAAATATTAGACCAATACATAAAGTCTGAATAGAAAAATATTATTAAACAAAAAATGGGGTAAAAATGAACAAAATGCAAATCACTTGTAATTGTAGAATTTGGTTAATTTATCATATAGCCTAGCTTAGTGTTTGTTTTCTGATAACAAGGCAGTGAATAGACATTTTAAAAGCATGGGTCCATTTATTTGTAAAATAACAAAAAATAAAACCACATATCCACCAGAAAAAAGTTACAACAACTAAGTGACAATAGGACAGACCTTTTTTTATTTCTAAGAAAATGCTTTTTAGGTACACATTGTTTGATGATTTTATGAAAAGTTTCAAATATTATCCATGATGCAACAAAAATTTAGTTTTACATAAGTATTACTGACTGAGGTTCTCGTTGCAGTGTACAGTAGAGCTACAGTTTAAGATCAGAAATGCACATAATAATAATAATTATATTAATAGTAATATAATATAATATAATATAATATAATATAATATAATATAATATAATATAATATAATATAATATAATATAATATAATATAATATAATATAATATAATATAATATATAATTATGATGCACCCTATATGATGCACCCGTCTCTAAAGAGGATTTGAAACCATTTACTAATTTCTAAACTCAATTCTGCTGTAGTGTCAAGTCAAGTAAGAATGATGAATGACTCAAACCCGATAGAGGACTCGAGACATGAACGGATCAAACCTCTTGCCGGCTCTAAACGCATATGATTGGCTTGCCTTTCCGTGATGAACGAATGACTCAAACTCGATAGAGGACTCAAGACATGAACGGGTCAAACCTCTTGCCGGCTCTAAACGCAAATGATTGGCTTCTGCCTTTTCGGGATGAATGACTCAAAAGACTTAAAAAATGAACGATACCTGCACAAATGTGCACACGCGCGGATGAACGAATTACTCCCTGAGAGGACTCGTAGTTCCCGAGTCATATTGAAGATTTGTTCAAA
>CAIGQZ010001313.1:21127861-21142206 GCA_903798205.1 Danio tinwini | reverse complement strand
AAAATGTGAAATAAAAAATTATATCTTTTTAACTTTTATTTAATGTTTAAAATGCAAATCCAATAAGATTAACAGTAACAGTAACAGTGAACTGTAAGTAAATAAACAGAATTAATGAATCTGCTGAAAATCTGCAAAAAATCTGCGAAATATCCAAACACACTTGTTATTCTTATGCCTCATATGGTGATGCATACATCTCCAAAAACTGACAGTTGGACAAATCTAAACTTGTTTTTATTAAAACAAATATGAATATGCCTATAATAGATAATACTGCTAATAATAATAACATTATACAAATGCCAATTGTCATGAATGAACTCCCACGTTCAAGTCCTACGACATGAAGAAGGCATGCAGGCAGTGTTTTTTATATTTATGTAGAAAATAATAATTTTTGTAGCATTTTAATCCTTTAATTGTTTTTCATATGTAAAGATATTGGTGTATTGCTGTACATCCTGTGTGTATTAAGCAATTTGTAAGCATTTTGGACCTGCATAGGTGCATAACTAATGCACTCTGCGCTGGATTTTAGACCAGGTTTCAGTTGGTTTTAGTTAGTCAACTTCAGACCAGGTTTTAGTCTATTTTAGTTTCTCAAAATAGCAACGTGCCAGCAATGCACCTAAACACGCCTCTATTTTAGACCAGCACACCCATGAGTCCACAAAGTGTCACAAATTAATTTGCTATTTAAACAACGTGGTGCAAAATCCAAAAATTAGGGTTGCGCTGGTCTGAAAATAGCAACAAATTGCACTAAACACATCTTGCACCTTATTGCGCCGAGTGTATGATAGGGCCCTTAGACTTTAAAACACCACCAAGCACTGAATACCTTGGTGGATATTCTGACACTTAAAGGCTGTTGTCATTTTCTTCTCCTTTCTCCCAGCATTAGTGTTTATTTTCAGCTTCACCTAACCACACCTACTGGAGTGGGGATGAAGAAGTAAAGGCCCCATCTGGTCAGATTTGGATGAACAAGTTATGCACACAAATGCTTGCAACAGAAATGAGTTTACTGCACTTCTCTGTGATGTGGAAATTGCATATACTATTATTGCAATAACAGTAATTTTTCAATATATTGTGCAGCTCTACTCCCCAAGGACCACAGTTTCAGCTAAAATACTTTTTAAAGAAGAAAAAATGTCACCTACTTTTCCACTGATTGAATGCCTGTAATGATGCTGATAACTAAATTAACATCAACTTTTCATTCATCTTCATTTTTTTTTAGATTCCTCAGAAGTTGTCCTGGACCCTTCCACTGCTCATCCCAAGTTAATCATTTCATCTAAAGGAGACTGTGCCACTTTCACAGATGAATGGCAGAACGTCCCTGAGCACAAAGGACGCTTCGACACCACCCTGAACGTCTTGAGCATCCAGTGCTGGAACTCTGGCCACCATTATTGGGAGATTGATGTGAGTGGGAAGATCTACTGGGAGCTGGGTCTAACTTATTCATCTATCCCTAGAAGAGGCCAAAAGGAGGACTGCTGGTTGGGCCGCCATGCTGAATCTTGGTGCCTGGAGTATTTTGATGGAGACTACAATGCATGGCACGGAGGTATATCTCATCCTTTAGCAATCTCCAAGTGCTTCCATCGGATAGGGATCTTCTGCAGCTTTCCTGGAGGTTTGGTGACATTTTTAGAAGGGGATAGTATGACACCGCTGTACTCATTTTGTGCTGGGACATTTACAGATGCTTTATATTTGGCTCTTTGTCCTGGTCATGATCTTCAGGGTACAAACTCAAAACCTATTAAAATCTGTCAATTCTAATCGTCTTTAACTTTATCTTTAATTGTTTGTGATTGCAAACCTTTAGGTGTGCAGTACATTTGTTAGTTTGTCATGCAACACATAAAGAATACTAAAATAATTTTATAGCATGCATACTGTGTTTATGCAGAATAGAAACACTGGGGTTAATCATTTATTTCATGGTTTTTGAAAGAAGTCTTTTATAAAAAATTAAGTAGAAAACATTATTTCTTATAATTCTATAAACATACTTTTTAATATTTTAATCCATCCATTTTTTTAAAGGTCAATTTATAAATCTAAAGCTCAAAAGGCTCAAATTTATAAATAGTTGTGCTGCTTCGGAAACTGTAGAAATCATTTTCTGCATTCTTTCATGAATAGAAAGTTTGTATCATTATACTTCACCATCACATTTAATTAATTTAATACATTTTTGCTGATTAAAACAATTTGTATAAAATCTTACTGATTCCAAACCTTTAGATGGCTATGTCTCTTTGTAGATAGCTAAAAGTACAACATGACCTCACTGCAATTCGTAACTTTTTGATTTAGTGGTTTATTTGTATGAATTTGTACATATTAGTACAATTTCCCCATCCCTAATGATGGTTAGGTTTAGGGGCGGGGTTGAGTCTTCTTCTTTAACATTGTAAATTTTTATATGACTGAGCTCGCACAAATTCGTACAAATTAACCACTAAACTGACAAAATGTAAAATAGTTACATTTCCTTGTGAGATCAGGCTAAGTAGCAGCAAGAAAAATGTCTTATAAATAAACACTTTTTTTGAACAAGTACAAATTAAACTGATAAAAAGATAGGTGGCATTTATGTGTGTTGGTGATGTGTGCGCGAACTGAAGAGCGGGGAAGGTTGAGAGGTTTGGGGAGATGGGGCGATTGCGCGCGACCAGAAGAGCACGCTCACAAGCACCAGGTTTCAGCCGGACTGTACCAAATTGCTGAGGAGCGGGGGGTGAGGGGGGGTGAAATTCCGGGAGTTTTCCGGGAGACAGAACAATACGGGAGACGGGTCTGAAATACGGGAGACTCCCGAGAAAAACGGGAGTGTTGGCAGGTATGGTGATGGGTTGCGGCTGAAGTGGCATTCGCTGCGCAAAACATATGCTGGATAAATTGGCGGTTCATTCCGCTGTGGTGACCCCTGATTAATAAAGCGACTAAGCTGAAAAGAAAATTAATGAATTAATATTTATCACCATGTCATGCAGTGAACAAAAATAATTTTGTGATGACAAAGATTTGTTTTATTAACTCATCAAAAAGATCATCTCAAATTCTACAATAAAAAATTTGTACAAACAGTACTGGTAGATCAGGGTACACAGAGTAAACCTGTAGCTTTGATGAATCTTTCTCTGACATGCTACTTTTTCTCAGCAGTGTTTTTATTGATCCAGTCCAAATATTTCATGACTCTGGTATAAACACCAGGCTTGTTCTTCTCTCCACAGCTGTCTCCCCAGCTCACTACACCGTAGACATAGTGTGTTTGATTCCTCTCACAGGTGAGAGGCCCACCTGAGTCACCCTGTCAGAAAACAAGTTCAGTGATTTATAGTCTGATATTGGGCTGCAGGTCAATTGGACTCACAAAACTGAGTTAACGAAATACAGCTTAACCCCCGGTTTGCTGCTGATTTACTTATTTACCCTCCAAAATGTGATGTTTTTCTTAAGCAGAAGATAAAAGAACATTTATTTATTTTAAAGCGTTTATTTTAAAAGGTGATTAGTTGACTTTAATTAAATATAGTGGGTAATCCCATTGATTTTAAGGTGATTAGTCGATTTTACTTAAAATATTGAGTTAACCTACTGCTTTTAAAGCATTTAGTTGACTTTACACAAAAAATGAGTAAATCCATTGTTTTGAAGGCAATTAGTTGACTACTTAAAAAGGGCTTTAAAGTGATTATTTGACTTTACTTTAATCAAAAATGAGTTTACCTGTTGCTTTTAAAGCAATGAGTTGACTTTCTTTAAAATGTATATTATTAAAGTTGGTAAGCTTGTTGCTTTTAAAGAGCCCCTATTATGGGTTTTTGAAAATGACCTTTCATGTAGTGTGTAACACAGGTCTTAGTGAAGTGAAATATCCAGCTAAAGCTTAAATCTGAAAGTGGACAGTAGTAGTTTTAAAAGTAGTTTTTTTAAAACTATTGATTTATCTATAAAAGAGTCGACTCATAGTGATTTAAATGAATCATCTTCATAACGAGTCTTCAGCCGTTTCGGCGTGACGTTGTTGCGAAACATAATGGGGAGACCCGGCAAAATTCAAACCTGCAGCCCCGCCCACTAACACAGCAACAAGACGCTCATGAAGACGCTGTGTTTACCTGGATATTGTTGGAAGTGTGAGGGAAAGGAGTCGTTAAGAAATCTGCACGCTTACAATGGTCTGATCTATCACTACACAGATCATGCATTAGTTTCTGCCTGACACCAGGGGTGAAGGCAAAATAAGGTACACCGGTAGCCTGCTGCACGCTGGGCTTCGGGCTGTTGAGCAGCACTGAAAAGGCTTGCGAATGGAGAGCGGGAGCCCGCAGAGATAGCTTGTCAGAGGACAGGATTCTACAACCTCCCGGCTGGGGTTGTGATCGTTTCGAAAAGAGTACAGGTAAGCACTTAGAACTTATATAGCAGTTCACGGATGAGGTGCCACAGCAATGATTGCAAATAGAAATGATCTACATGTTTTGTTACTAGTAACCGCGTGTACTGTATCAAGTTAACTCTTTATAATCTCATATTGCGTCTAATGCAACGTTATAAACGCAACGCGTGCTGCTTTGTTTACAGATTTAAATGCTATCGTGAGCTCGTTCCACTGCCATTTGTCGTTGCTATGGCCACCGTTAGCTGATCCTGCACACGTGCAGCGGTCAAGGTTCAGAATAGTTCATAATAGTGGCCGCAGGCTTGATAAACCACGCTGGCCATTTTACTGTCTCGCACTGAACGCTGTCGACCAATGGCAACAGGCTGTCATCGGTCCAATCAGCGCAGATTAGCTTCACGCTAAGCAGGGGTTTGGGAACAAATGAATCGCTGAACGATTCATATAGGAGTCGCTGGGATAATTAGGTAAAAATAAATGCATATTATAAGACCATGAACGTGTTTTTTGACCTTGCATAAATATCAGTATGTTGTTGGAGACCCTTAAAACCGAAATATGACCCTTTTCCATGTGTAATAGGGGCTCTTTAAAGCAATTCGTTGACTTTACAAAATGTAAGTAAACCTGTTACATTTAAAGTTAGTTGACTTTATTTAAAGTGAGTAAACCTATTGCCATTGATATGATTAAGTAAATGAGCCATGAACATAATTTATAAAAATTAAGTTACATCAACGAAAGAGTTTAACAGTCATTTTGGGGTGAACTATTGCTTTAAAGAGTTAAAATGATGACCCACCTGACAGGAGTCCACTCCTCCTTTGAGATAGCCAGCGCAAAACATGCCATCATCCAGTAATGACTCATAAACCTTATTGCTGGAACAAGCTTCATGAGAAATCAGCAAAACCTTTGCATCAAGCAAATGCATGGAGCCATGCTCTGCTACAGACAGAAATAAAAATAAATCAGATTAAGTCATTTCAAAGATTAACTGTTAAAATAAATGTTAGAATAGACATATAAAACATACATGTCTCTGTTGCTCCCCATCCAGAAATGCTGCATTCTGCTCCATCTGGAAAAGGTTCGCTGGGCAAGCAGACAGCCTTCACAAACTGATTTTCTTTCGCACATTCTCCATTAGTGGCTTTCAGTTTCAACAGAGCTGCACCACAGGAAAGAAAATAAGAAAGATTTATCATGTAGTTTGTGGGGTTTCTCCTGAATATTTCAAATAGCAAGATTACTCGTGTGAAATCCCACCAACTGTTTGGGTTCTCTTGTTTAGAGTTCTTATTCTTGTTAGACTTTTATTTTGAAGTTACTGTTTTTTCTTTTTGGTTATTTTCCAGATTTTTCAGATGTTTCATACACTGTAAAAAAAATGAATCTTGAGGCTTGTAATTTTCGTTTAAAAAATAAATGTGGTCATTTAAATTAATGTGCATATTTTCTTTAAAAAACTGATTCTGGATTTATTGTAAAATATTAAAAAGATATTTATTTTGCTAATTGTATTAATGGGATTGTTTATGCTTTTGCTTTTATAAATTCATTAAACATTTTTTTTTATATAATGCATTTGTTAATATAATTTAAAGCAATGCTTTCTAGTTATTTTTTAATATTAGAAAATAAATTAGGAGATTACTCTTGGAAACTTTAATGTACCTTCAACCCACAGCCCTCAGTTAAGTTTGGTTTTTGGCCCTTCATAAAATAAAAAGTTTGGGCACCCCTGGTCTAAATGAAGAATTAAAATTAATAAAAGAGTAAGCAGATTCTTTCAGTATTGTGTATTGAAGGGAGCAGTGGAACTAACACAAACAATTTCATTTAATGAGACACTGCATTGTGCATTATTTGGCGTGGTAGTGCATTATTGGTAATCATGGAGTTGCACAATACCCTTTGCAGTGCATTGAGAGATCATATGAGACCCCTATAAGCTGCATTCAACTGCTTATTCACTTCTAAATCTTTCATTCCAAATGAAAGATTCAATTTGGCCTGTTTTTAATAATTTAATAAAAAAAATTCAATTCAGTATTCATTAATGATTTCATTCAGAAATGCCACTCTAATATGGAATGCAGTTTTCCACTACAGTGTCAAATATCACTAAGAATGACTCCCACACAAAATAATGACCAATAATAGAGTAATGAAACATATCTAAGAAAGAGAGTCACATTTATTGATATAAAACCCTGGTGAGAATGAAACAGAAAGCACCATACAATCTAAAGAAAAACTATACTTACCAATATCATTGTGGACAACATCAGGGGTTTCCTTGAACTTATCGTGAATGATTGTGTTCTCCACCAGCACAGTCTGATCTGTTGGTTCCTTCTGTACCAAATTCAGTCCTCCCAATACAACACTGTACTCAAAATTTTTATCACTGTACACAACACAACAATAGAAAACTAAGCCGTGGTTTAAAGTATTATTTAAGTATCCTTAAACGCTTATTACTTTTTTGTTGCTAATTAAACGTCATGCTTATTTTACTGCATGTTGAAGGACTCTTCCAATGTAAACATAAAATTTATTTGAGAACACTCGAAGATGAAAGTAAATAAATGACAATAAATCACAATAGCCATTTTTTATGAAATTAATGCATTGAAATGAACTGAAGCAGTTAACATGGATTTAAAAATCCTGGATGGGGCAAAAATTGCATAATGATCCGTTTACTTAGTCCTGTCCATGAGTCAACTAACACTGCCCACTACATGATTTAGGGAAAAGTCCAAAAGACAAACCAATATTTGACCTTGTTTAACTTTAAACATTTTGTGCATATTCAAAACTTCCATCAGTGCTCAAAGGTGCCACCTTTCACCTAACCCTCAAGCTTTAATACCTTACATATTTAACATATTTTATGTAATTCTTTAAGGCCCCTACAGTACCTTGTTCTACTGTGTTTTATGTCTTGGTGTGTTTTGTCCCAAATCCACCCTGTGCTATTTTTTGAAATTGTGTTATAAATGATGCACCTTACAAACACTTACAAACTTACAAACAAACGCTCTGTACTTAAAGGCATAGTACAGATATATACACTACCTGAAAAAGACCTGTTGTCGATCCCAGTTGTAAGAGCAACAAATAATAGCTTGACTTCTATTTTGGAAAAGTGGCAGAAGGTAGATTTTTCAGATGAATAATCTGCCGAACTGCATCCCAATCCCAGATGACTTTATCAATAAGTTATTTGAGTCATTGCAGAGGTGGATGCAGTCATCCAAGCTCATAGAGTCATACACAATATTAATTCTTTTTCCACTGCACCATGACTTTATATTCTATACTGTATATTATTTCTGTTAAGTGACAAGACTTTTGTCTAAGCAAAGTCGAACCTTACTGTCCTAATTACATAATTAAAAATTAAGGCATGGTCATATTTTATTTTGATAAAATAAGCGTAATCTGAAGGCTTTTATTTAAGCCACTTCTGATACCAAATGATCAACTAGAAGTCAAGTTATTATTTGTTGTTCCTAAAACTTTGATAAGTGACAAGACTTTTGTCAGGTAGTGAAGACAATGCACTGAGGAATGTTGGAAACCGGTAACCACTGACAATCTATAGTAGGACAAACAAATCTTATAGAAGTCATTGGTAACAGTTTCCAACATTCTTCAGTATATCCTCTTCAACAGAATGGTGAGTGAACACTCAATGGTGAGTAAATGTTAAGAGAATTTTCATTTTTAGGTGTCCCTTTAAGTCCTACTTTTTGTATTGTTAGCAACAGCACTATTACACTATTTCTGTTGTCATTATACTGTATAATATTTAAATGTCATACTCACATACAGTGGGCCGCAGTCAGCACCCAACAAGGCTTGACAAGAGTTCCTCCGCAGATATGTCTGTACCCCAGGCTGGATCCTTTAGATCTGACCTGTACTGATACTTGCCATGGATGTGCTCCAGGAATTGCTTTAAGGCCTCCATAAATCCGGTTTAGTTGTTTTTTGGGCTCAGGTTTACCACAAGTGTTAAAACTGCTTGTTGAAGCATCGACCACTGGTACTGCGGTAGGTTGGACGGTATTTTGGGGTGAACTGGTGCTCTCTGGGGTTGTGCTGGGTTCTGGTGGGTGGCATTTGTGGAAAATATGATGAGAATCAACCGTGATTTAAATAAAAAATAGTTCAATAAATAAGAACCTGAATGAACTTAAATTGTAGACATAATTGGCAGTACTGAAATACTGCACAACTTTTGTTAATCATCATAGCAAAACTTGTACAGTTGGAGTTGACTGATTTCATAGTTAATCTCATATTTTGTTTTGGGCACAGGCATTTTCAGCCATATGAATCCATATGGTCAAAAATCAAATATGTTTGGTATTTTGAGCTAATTTAAGTACACTTTATTTTTCATTTGTTATGCGTCTATAGCAGTTATGTTTAAATCGCTTGAAAGTCGAATGTTCAGTAAATGATGCCACGTTTTTCTCTGCAAAATATTACAGAGTCTTCAAGTCTTGTGTTCAGACTTTGAATGTCAAGTAGCCTTTAATTTGTCTATTTTCCTTTTACCACAAAAATATTCCCAAACAAAGCCACAGCAAAATCAACATCAGGAAGTTGTCATGGGATAGTAAACTGTTCATTGTATGCATACTTTAGAATCTTTTTTTGTTCCTGAGTGAATACATTTTACAATTAGTAGAATTAATGAGCCCAATCCCAGAGTTATTGGACTGTATCAATATTGCAATAAACTGCATTTAGAATGGGACACAACTAGATTATATACAGTACCATGCTATTGCTTTAAGACTGTATCACTCAGTGTAATTAGGAGGTCTTACCTGTCTTAGCTGGTACGGTTGGTTGGTGAGTAGAGAGTCGTGTTGTATCTGTAGTGGGTTGCGTTTCTGTGGTGGTTGGCAATGTTTTTGTTGTAGTTGATGTGGGAAAAAAGTGCATCACATAAGTAATAGCTGATTTTATGGCAAACAACTATAGTCTCTCAAAAGTTCACACTTAGCTGATGATTGATTATAAAGTGTGTTTGGCACGCTATCTCAGGAGAGAGTCCTAAGCTCATAAGATCCTTGGGCCCGGGGCTCCCTCCCATTTGCAGGGCATGAGGGGACTTTGAGCTCAGGTAGATCTTGAGAACTCCCCTGTTTATTTTTGAGTAATGACAAATTAGGGATTGCTATGGAGAGATATTCTGCTGATTAAGAGCTTGACTATGGTGCCAATTTGGTTTGGTCAATTCACCTATGTCGAATGGCTTTGGACTGTGGGAGAAACCTGGGGGAAACCACGTGAGCACGGAGAGAACAGGTAAACTTCACACAGAAACATCAACTGGCCTGGTAAGGACTTAAACCTGTGACATTCTTGATGTGAGGCAGCAGTGCTAATCACTGGGCCGACGTGCCACCCTATCATGGAAAAGGGAGGAGGAGTTGGGGGTGGAAGGAGGGATTCTTCAAGGCAAAGATATCTGAGGTAAGAAACTCTGGTTATTTATAGTGAGTTAGGAATCATTCGATTGGTCAATCATGCTTTAGCTAATGCGGGACCAGCTGTGGTCAATCATAAACATGTAATCCTCTCAATATTACTTTATAAATAAACTTCACTTGTTTCAAAATTCTTGTTTGACTAAATTCAGCTCCACACAACCTTGTTAATTTGCCTGTCTCTGATGCTGGAAACTGTAAATTCTAATCCTGCCTCGGATCACGGTAAGTAAACATTGTTCTCCTGGCCTTAAGAGTTACACAAGAGGTTGTAGTTTTTGGCATCCTTGTTAGTACACCTACTTCCCCATGCTGTGGAGATGTCAATTCATAACCCCCTTGGAGCATGATGTAATAACCTGACTGGTATAGTGATGTGAGTGTTAAAGCTATGCGGGTAAACTTCACTCTTCTGGCCTCAAGAAACAGTAATAGCTCATGTTAGAAAATACCGTCTACACCTGCTTCCTATGCCAGTTCATATCTTGCTCAGAGCAGAATGACTTAGAGCTGGAGTGGTTTACATTAGTGCTGTGACCCAGATGGGTGTGAGGTATGGTGGATTGAGTGTAATGATGACCTGCTAGTAGGCCACTGACCTTGAAGCATGTTATCAATTAATGTTAGAAGTTGTGGTCTTTAACATTCTTGATCTTCATGTCTCACATGCCAAACATGTTGAATACCAAAGTAGATTTGAATAGAACACAGAGCAATAAAGGTAGAACCGGAGGTATTACATAACTTAATACATGTGCTGGATTAGAGATGGTTCAAAGATAAGCTGATGTATTTTTATGTCACAGATATAGAGTACATGCACATATAGAGCGTCAGCCTTAAAGGGATAGCTTACCCAAAAATGTATTTTACTCACTAAACTCACTCAAGTGTTTTTAAACTTATGAATTTCTTTCTTCTATTCAACACAAAACAATATGTTCTGAAAAGTGTTGTAAACCAGTAGCCATTGACATCTATATTAGGGTAAAAAGATACTATGAATGGTTGCTGCTTTCCAACATTAAAATATATTTCAAGAGTTCACACTTAGCTTATGATTGATTATAAGCATGTTTGGCATGCTGTCCTTGGAGAGAGCCCTGAACTAAAAAGATCCTCGAGTGCTGGGCTCTCTCCTGTTTGCAGGGCAAGAGGGGAGTTTGAGCTCAGGTAGATCTCAAGAACTCCCCCACTAATTAGTGGCTAATGATGAATTGCTTCATGAGAGAAAAATACTGTTGGCTAGGAACTTTGACTATGGTGGCAATTTGGTTTATTTAATTTACTTTTGACGCATGTCTTTGAACGGTGGGAGGAAACCAGAGAAGCCGGGGGAAACCCAAGCGAGCACGGAGAAAACGCAAGCTCTGCACAGAAACGCCAACCTGCCAAGCAAGGACAGGACCAGCGATGTTCTTGCTGTGAGGCAAGCAGACACTAGTCTATCACTTTCACTCTATAATGCACAATAGGGAAACATCAAAATGATGAAAAAGCTTATTGTGGTGGGTAATTGCCCAGTCTTTCAGTCTTTATATGTGTATACCATTCATTCATTCATTCATTTTCTTTTCGGCTTAGTCTCTTTATTAATCCATGGTCGCCACGGTGGAATGAACCGCCAACTTATCCAGCATATGTTTTACGCAACGGATGCCCTTCCAGCTGCAACCCATCACTGGTAAACATCCATACACACTCATACACTACGAACAGTTTAGCCTACCCAATCCACCTGTACTGCATGTCTTTTGGACTGTGAGGGAAACTGGAGTACCCAGAGAAAACCCACGCAAATGCAGGGAGAACATGCAAACTCCACACAGAAACGCCAACTGACCCAGCCGAGGCTCGAACCAGTGACCTTCTTGCTGTGAGGCAACAGAACTACCTACTGCGACACTGCATTGCTCATATGTGTACCATGTATGTATAAACTATATTTCAATATACCCTCAATCTTTTTATGTTGTTTTACAGTGCAATGCGATTTGCTATGAGTTAATATGATAATTCTTTCAGCATGAAGCTTCAGTCTTTTATTAAGTGTCAACACTCGTGTAAATGTACCATTAGAGTTCATGATGGAAAAGCATCAGTTGAAATGCTGTCATTATTATCAGTCTTACCTGGTGTGGGACATTTTTTAAGATCACAATATTCCCATCGAAGTTTCCCTTCCTTCTTTATAAAGCACCATGGCTTCTTATCTCCATCAGGGTTTCTGTTTCACAAAAGGTAATATATTTGTAAATAATTTTAGATTAGATTAAGATTAAGGTCAAGCCCACATCGATGTTTTTATACATTTACTCTTGTGATAGACTCCAAAAGTCTGAGACCACACTGAAAATCTCAAATGAAAAATCTGTCAGAAAGAGAGTTAGAAAAATGTAAACCAAATAAAGTTTTCACATAAAATGAAAGCCCGAAGAGCTTCTTTATGAATTTTCCAGTGTCGCTTATATCAGACTTTTAGTCTCCTCAATTTTTTAACCTGCAGAAGTTATGTGGTCCCAGGCCTCCACCTGATGCAAATGCCACTGTTGGATAAGCTCCTTTATCCAGAACAAACTCAGAGTTCCAGTTGAGACAGTCATCCCCATCCTCTGTCTCCGACACCTTTCCTCTGTATGACTGACCGTCCCCCATATAACAGTCTTTTGGGTCTGAGAAAGAGTCAAAACACATATTCCATTAAAATAAAGCCTTGGGAGATAATAAGCAGAGTCTGTATAATAATAATTCCAGTAATCACTAAGTTGAAATGTACTTACAAATTTACCTGTAGTCAACAGAATGTCCAAAATTGGGGACAGAGCCTTTTGTTCTCTTTACCAGAACATTTGAGGGCTACACAAATCTTGGATGGTTTTAAAAGGATCTCAGAAAAATGTCCTTTTTAATAATACTCTTTTAATTTGTCCTTTTGTTTTATCTCATTATGTTTTTTTCTAAAGCACTTTGAGATTTTACTTAATGTAAAGGTCTTCATAACTAAAATGTATTATTATTATTATTATTAAAAGGAACTATTAAAACTAAGTGTTACATTATTAAATTGTTATGTGAAAGAAATGCATCTCTGTAATGATGGCAGAATATACTGACCGACTTGACAATATTGTCCCCTGAAACCTTCTGAGCAGACACATTCAAAATCCCCCTCCTCTGTAACACATTTGCCATTATTCTGACAAGGGTTTGGAATACATGGAGTAGCTAGAAAAAAAGGAAGATATAAATCATAAATCGACAAAAATACAACTTGCATATCACTGCAAAGATATACACTGCTCATTCAGATTGTAGACCAGTTTACTTTTTGTTTGAGGATTCTAGGCTCAAACCCAAAATCTGCATGTGAAACATGGCGCATGAGTTCAGTGCTGTAAGTCTTACGTGTTTTGCAGTTTGGTGGTGCAAAGGGTGGAATGCACTTGCACCGATAGTATGGAGAAGATGAGGTCAGAAGACACAGTCCCGTTCCACAGGTTCCCCTTTTACAAATCTTTTTACCTGAAACATACATCACATTTATCTCTGTGAAGCCTGTAAATGTGCAGGTAGGATTAAGTGAGTACATTCTGTACCTTTTTCACACCTGGAACCTGTAAAATGCTTGGTACATTTGCATTGGTATGTGTCTCCCCTTTCCACACATGTTCCTCCATTGAGGCATGGACTTGAGCTACATTTCCCTGAACAAGGAAAGGGGAAAAATGTGTTTGATTTTAGTTTACTTCTGCACTACGTATTTTTTCAACCTTAAGTATCTGTTTTGCATAACGTCTTGCACAATATTGTTTGTTTTTACGTAAAGTACTTGTATAGTCTGTCTTAGGTTATATGTATAGTAAACTATTTATTGCATCGTTCGATTACCGCTCCAGGATGTTAGTTTGAATAGGTTTAAAAATTGCTCTTGCATGCAGTTTTCTGTTTATATTTATGAATGTTTATTTATGTAGCACCGTGGTCCTGCGAGGCATGAAATTTCATTCCACTTTATGTCTACACATAGAGCTGAATGACAAAAAAGCTCAACTTGACTTGACTTTAGTTGATTTTAGTTTGATATAGTTTGGTCAAGAGAATCTAAATTTCAAGTTGCACTTTATTTAACAGAACATAAAATCAAAAAGGATGGGAGTACAGGGAAAACTGAAAATCAAACTGTCTCAATGTACATTTACACAACAATGACACTCTCAAAAAATGCTTTTCGCTGCTTGTTTAAAACTACTTATTTAAAATTAGCTGAAACAACACAATTCTTTAGATTTTTATAGTACAACATAATTGTTTCATGTTCAATCCACTTAAGTTTGGTATGTTAACTTCATCACTTCATTTGTGTTGGGACAACATTAATTAATTATGTGCAT
>CAIGQZ010001313.1:21087647-21122411 GCA_903798205.1 Danio tinwini | reverse complement strand
ATGTTTCTGACATATATGTGACATACTGTATATGTGCTATACATGTAGGTGACATATATGTTTCTGACATATATGTGACATACTGTATATGTGCTATACATGTAGGTGACATATATGTTTATGGCATATATGGGACATACATATTTAGTTAGTTAGTTAGTTTATTTATATAGCACATTCTTTACAACACAATGTTGCCCAAAGTGCTGAACACAATCAATGCTATTAAACATCACATACATAACAATTAAAACATAAAACAAACCCCTCATCATTAAAAAGGCTCAAATGGTAAAGAACAAAGGTGGAGTTTCAGACGTTTTTTAAAAACAGATAGAGTTGGAGCGTGTCTGATGTGGGGTGGAAGACCGTTCCAGTTTTGGGGCGATAACAGTGAAAGCTCGATCCCCACTTCGCTTACACTGGGACCTTGGTAACGAAAGAATAAACTGATCAGAAGACCTTAGTGACCTACCAGGATTATATACCTGTAGGAGGTCTGATAAGTAAGGTGGTGCCAGATCATTTAAGGATTTAAAAACAAAAATTAATAGTTTAAAATCAATCCGTGACCTGACAGGCAGCCAGCCCAGAGAGGAAAGAACTGGGGATATGTGCTCATACTTGCGAGTCCCTGTCAGAAGTCTCGCAGCCGCATTTTGGACTAATTGCAATCTATTCAGGGCATTTTGATTAATACCCATGTATAGAGAGCTGCAATAGTCAAGTCTTCCCAAAATAAAAGCATGGATCACCTTCTCAAGGTCATTAAACGAGAGAAATGGCTTCACTTTTACCACAAGTCGTAAATGGAAAAAACTGGATTTAACAACTGAATTTACTTGATTGTTAAATTTCAGATCACTATCGAAATGAAACCCAAGGTTAGTAAATGCCTAATAAATGTAGAGGATTAGGATCACCAAACCAGACGAGCTCAGTTTTTTCTTCATTGAAATTAAAAAAATTTGATGACAGCCAGGTCTTAACCTCGACTAGACATCTCATAAGGGAGTCAAGGCCATTTTTATCTATATTTTTAAGAGGGACATAAATCTGAGTGTAAAAATGAAAAACCACCCCATATTTACGAAAAATAGATCCTAAAGGTAAAATATATAAAGAAAATAAAATAGGTCCAAGGATAGACTCTTGTGGGACTCCACATGTCAGGGGTCTGGAGGACGAAAAGGTCTGACCAACATTAACACAAAAGCTTCTATTTGACAAATAAGATCTAAACCATTTAAGAGCAGAGCCCTGAATGCCCACCAAATTCTCAAGACGGGAAATAAGGATCTCGTGGTCTATAGTGTCAAAAGTTGAAGTAAGGTCAAGAAGCATAAGGATCACAGAGTGCCCCGAGTCCCTAAATAACAAAATGTCACTCATCACACGTAGCAGTGCAGACTCAGTACTATGATATGCCTTAAAACCTGATTGAAAAACTTCATGAACACCATTAAGCTTTAGAAAGCTTTGCAATTGTGTTAAAACAGTTTTCTCCAAAATCTTAGATAAAAAGGGTAGTTTAGAAATAGGTCTAAAATTGGACAGCACAGATTTATCCAAATTTGGCTTTTTCAAAAGAGGTTGCACTACAGCATGTTTCAATTGAGAAGGCACCACACCAGAAACAAGACTCCTATTTATAATGGACAAAATATTAGGGCCAATAATCTCAAAGGCTAGCTTAAACTTTTATGGAAAAATATCCAATGGACAGCTGCTAAGTTTTATCTGGCCTACTGTATCAGTCAGAGACACAAGAGAGACAGGTGTGAAACTTACAACTGCAGCAGGGGACACATCAGGTTCAGAAAAAACAATATCGTAGCTAACAATTCCAGACCTAATTGAAGAAATCTTATCTGTGAAGAAGTTTAAAAAAGCTTCACATGTATCACATGATTCCTCCATAACATTCGACCCAGGGTTAATCACAGAACTTATGGAGGAGAATTAAATATCAGGCTTATTTTGGTGATTACGGATTAATTCAGAAAAATATTTCCTCTTAGCCTCCTTCATAGAAGCCTGGTAATTGGAGAGAGATTCCTTAAAGATCTCATATGACACCTGCAGTTTATCTCTCTTCCACTTGCGTTCAGCCTTTCTGTAGGCCTGTCTAGATGCCCGAGTTGTCTCATTCAGCCAAGGCTCAGATCTAGGCTTAACAGTTCTAGTTTTTTAGGGAGCAACAAAGTCTAAGATGGAAGAAAAAGAGCAAGTGAACAACTCCAGCAACTGGTCCACATCCATATAAGAGGGAGGGTTCTCTAGTATAGTTGTATGTTGATCATTAATGTATAAATATTTAAACAGATCGATAGAAGAACCATTAAATCTACGAAACCGCTTAGGTGATAGGTAAATTGCAATAGGCGAATTGCTTATTTCATGGGTAAAAGTGATCTCAAAAGTGACCGCTTTATGGTCTGAAAATGCCATATTGTCTAATGCAATATTGCAGACTGATAGACCATATGTCAAAACACAAACCAATGTGTGCCCATGGTTGTGAGTGGGCCCCTGCACATGCTGTGTTAAACCAAAAGAGTCAATGAGATTCAAGAAATCTTTTGCTAAATTGTCCTTTAGGCAGCAAACATGGATATTAAAATCACCCCAAATTAAAATATTATCATATCTGGGTAAAATACTGCTCAACAAGTCCCCAAACTGTTTAATAAAGTCTTTAGTAGACCTAGGAGGTCGATAGATTAATGCACATAGGACAGGTCCTGAGGGCTCTTTTATCTGAAACATTTGTAACTCAAAGCTGGAGAAAGTATCAGCACACAGAGGCTGGCAATTAAATGATTTTTTACAAATTTATTTTTACAAACAAATTATTTCTGACATACATATGTTTTTGGCATACGTCTTTACTCTCTTTCCACTTCCGCTTTTTACTTACCCATCACATTCCGATATTGACATATATGGGACACTAGCACTATGTACTTTACATATATGGACAGATGTTCTTCTGACATATATGGGACATATATGTTATATGCGCTTTACATATATGGGCATGTATATTTCTGACATGTATGGGACATAAATGATTCTGACATGTATGGGACCTACAGTATATGTTTCTGGCATATTTGTGGACATATGTCTTTCTGACATATATAGGACATATATGTTGTTGACATACATGTGACCTATATGTTTCTGGCATATATGTGGACATAGATGTTTCTGATATATAATGGGTTATACATTATGTGTTTTATACATAAATGTGCTATATATGTTTCTGATATATATGTGGACTTATGTGTTATGACCTGCTGTATGTAATGATCACAGCAAAAACATATTTTCAAATCCTTTGATTAACCTTGAAACACCAAAGCAAATTAAAATCTTCTATAATATACTTTGTTTATTACAAAAAAGAGAAATGTCATCAATAAGCATTTTTAATTTTCATAATTGATATATACTTTTTAAGCCTACATTTAGTAAACAGGTTAATGTTATCTAATTGAAGTTGATTGCTTGCTTAGCGTACAATAATGTTCAATACCATGAAATACAAAAAAAGCCTGAATTATTTGGATATTAAAGGTATAGTTCAGCCAAAACTGAACATTCTGTGATTATTTACTCACCATTTACTTTTTCCAAACCTGTAAACATTAACTTTTATTGTATTACTGTTTGCTATGGATGTCATTGGTTACAGATTTTTCTTCAAAATGTATCTTCTTATGTGTTCAGCATAATAAAAAAACTTGGGAACTTGAGGTTGAGTACATTTTTATTCATGGGTGAACTTTAAGTTGATTATCACACACACACACACACACACACACACACACACACACACACACACACACACACACACACACACACACACACTCACACACACTCACACACACACACACACACTTTCATTTACACTCTTTGGACTGTGGAGGAAGACTGGAGCACCCAGAAAAACCCATCCAGACATGAGGAGAACATGCAAACTCCACACAGAAAGGCCTCCTGGTCCAGCTGGGATTCGAACCAGTGACCTTCTTGCTGTGAGGCAACCATGATAGCCACTTAATCACCCTGCCACTCTTTAAGATGGTTGTGTTTAAATATGAACATGTATAAAGTTATCCTGGGGCGACACGGTGGCTCAGTAGTTAGCACTGTCACTGGTTCAAATCTCGGCTGGGTTAGTTGGCATTTCTGTGTGGAGTTTGCATGTTCTCCCTATGTTGGCGTGGGTTTCCACCGGGTGCTCTGGTTTCCCCCACAGTCCAAAGACATGCGCTATAGGTAAATTGACATTGACAATTGAACAGACATGCTATAAATGAGTGTAATTGAATATGAATTAAATAAACTAAATTGGCCGTAATGTATGTGTGTGAATCAATTTGTATGGATGTTTACCAGTACTGGGTTGCAGCTCACATTAATGAAGGGCATCCGCTGTGTAAAACATATGCTGGATAAGTTGGCCGTTCATTCCGCTGTGGCAACCCCTGATGAATAAAGAGACTAAGCCAAAGGAAAATAAAATGAATGAATTAATAAAGTTATCCAGCTGTTACAGACTAGTAATAAATATTACAAAATAATTAAAATTAAACAACACCTTTGTTCTAATGCCTTCTTGAGAAATTACTGAGCATCCTTTGTTTTCTACAGAAGACAAAGTCATACTGGTTTGGAAATACATGTTGGCAGTTAATGCAAATGAAGACAGCAATTTCTTTTTATTTAAATATCCTTTTAACACTTGATCTTGACAAAAAGAAACCAAAAAACATTTAAATTGTTTTTATTAATTTTTTTTTTTACCTTTTTTGCCTTCCACTGTTGTTCAAAAACAGGGAACAACAGTGAAAGGCACTTTCACACTGTAAAAAACTAAATAGATAAAAAAAATAAAGTACTTGGGGCGACACAGTGGCGCAGTGTTTAGCACTGTCACCTTACAGCAAGAAGGTTGCTGGTTTGAGCCCCAGCTGGGTCAGTTGGAATTTCCGTGTGGAGTTTACATGTTCTCCCCGTGTTTGCGTGGGTTTCCTCTGGGTGCTCCAGTTTTGATTTGGCCGTAGTGTATGTATGGGTGTGAATGCAAGAGTGTCCCATTGCTGGGTTGCGACTGAAAGGTCATCCACTGTGTAGAACATATGCTGAATAAGTTAGAGGTTCATTCCGCTGTGGCGACCCGACCCTTGATTAATAAAGGAACTAACCCGAAAAGAAAATGAATGTTTTTTTTTTTTCTTCTCCTATTTCCTTTCTTCTACTTACTATTATTATTATTATTATTATTACTATTATTATTCATTATTATCATTTTTGGTCCTCTTCCTGATTTCCCAACCTCCCCTCACCTCCTCACTATTATCATTAATAGTATGACTTTTGCTCTTGTTGCCATTGTTGTCGTTGCCATTCTGACTTGTCCTCCCATTGTCTCCACATTGTTATTATTACAAGTATTTCTACCATTGTCATTATTCAGGTTGCTGTAGTTGTTGTTGTAGTAGTGGTAGTAGTAGTAGTAGATGTAGTAGTAGTAGTAGTAGTAGTAGTCATTGTAGTAGTAACGATTGTATTTGTAGTTGGGATTGTTGAAGTAGTAGTTGTAGTAGTTTCTGTAGTAGTAGATGTCTTTGGTGTAGTGGTACCAGAAATAGTAAAGGTGTTGGTGTAGTAGCAGTAGTAGTCTTTGTAGTAGTATCAGAGGTAGTAGATGTTGTTGATGTAGATGTTGTAGTACTAGTGATTACTGTAGTAGTAGTAGTAGTAGAAACGTTGTTTTAGTAGTATCACTTGTAGTATATGTTGTAGTAGTATCAGTTGTAGTAGATGTTGTAGTAGTATCAGTAGTTGTAGACGTAGTAGTAATAGTTGTTGTGGCTGTAGTAGCAGCTGCAATAGTAGTTGTAATATTAGTAACTTTCTGTAGTAGCAGTTGATGTAGTACTTGTGATTTATTGCTATTGTCAGTTATTACTGTTGTCCTTTCTCTTTACTGTCATCATTACTATCATACATTACTAGCGTTGTTGTCACTCTTTACCACTGACAGGTTTCTTTCTATTTGTTTATTTATATCTATGACACTTGCTTCATTTATTGACTGTTATTGACCCTTATGTATGTACTCTGACCTGTCCACCATGTTACCTTTACATGCACACGCACACGCACGCACGTACGCACCTGCCAGTACCTGACTGTATTGTTGTTGTTTTTGTTTTTCGTTGTTGTTTTTTATGTTTTATTTTCTTTGTATGATCCCAATTTGTGTACCTTTTTGCATATTCTAATAAAAAAAATGAATGAATGAATAAATGAATAAAAGTACTTTGAACAAAACGACAAGGATCAATAGATTAAGTTAATTAATAATTTTTTACAATTGAAGTTTTAAAACATCTCATTTTTTTCTTTTCAGTTACAAGTATGAATATGATATACCCGTTAATAAAATAAAGTTGTCAACATCATCATGTAAATCATATTTGTAAAAAAATATATATTTTTTCAAAATAAATAATCTCTTTTAAATTTAATACAACTAATTTTGAATGAGGGCCAAGTATGAAATCACAACTTTTACGACCCGCATGAATGACGCGTCGCTGTACACAAATTAATTACGCGCTATGACTTTAACTCACACTTTCCCCATCATACTATGAAAAGGGACTAGCTCTTGAATATTAAATGAGTCATGTGACCAATTGAGCGCTCGGGAAAGGTTACCAAGCAACGTCAACGTAACCGAGTTAATATTCATAAGCCCAGCCTTTCCCGTAGTAAGACTCGTCATTTGGCCGTGAGCTCAGCGGGAGCAGCGACAGGGAACTGCACATTGTTTTGGATGGGAGTTGTGCTGTCATTCTCCTCCGAGTGCATCTCTGAGGGAAACAAAGGCGAAACGGCAACAGAGCGACTCGCTGTTTGGAAAAGGGATGCTAGGAACACGCAGTTATTCTTGCGACTATGGTGGCACAGTTTACGAACATAACTGCACATTTGTATCTAAAACATCGCTGTTTGTGGATTAGTGTCGTTTTGAACGAAAATGCCTTTTGGAATAACTCGCTGAGGTAGATTGTCAACCGCGAGAACTTAGTGAAGTGGAGAAAGTTAACGTTACGTTATAGATGGGTCATAAATTAACGCACTGTGGCAATGACAACAAACTACACGCTGTAACAAAACAATGAGGAGTATTTGTGATCTACAGAGATTTATCATTTAAAAGCTTATAGTCTAACGAAGTCTAGTCTCATTTCTGTGTAAACATCAGAGAACATGAGGATGGATTTTGGCAGAAGCAGAATTTCTCCACGCTTCTTCGTGGGGTGTAGGACTCAGTATCTCAGGATCTACCTGTTTACCTTTATGGCGTTTTACCTGCTAGTGTGCACTAAAGGGTCCTATTCTAAAACCTGTGATAAAAACTGCATCTATGGAAGGTGCGATAATGGAACTTGCGTCTGTGAGCAGGGATGGACAGGAGATCAGTGTCAGCATTGTCAAGGAAGATTCAAGTAAGTAACGCTTTTCTCTCCATTGTTTGCAAACAGCGTGTGTGCATGTGGCATTAGCAGCACTTAAGGCGGATTATAGGAGCGTGACATTGTAAAAGTCAACACCCTTCTTGGTTACTAATGTTTAATTCACTGTTATTAAGAGTTCAAAATCCACACACAATTAATTTTAGATTTCTTTTCTATTTTTTCGAGTTTATCATTGTACGCTGTATGCCTTCCCTTCAGTAAATGGATGTGTACTTGGATAATAAAAGATGGAAATCAAATATACACATTGTCATAATCAGATATTGAGTGTAGGTTATAAGTAGGTTATAAGAAGAATAAAGAAAGCTTTAAAGTGTAATCAGATTAGGCCACAACCATATATCAAAAGCATATCACATAACTCATAAAAATGAAATATTTGTTAGAGGTCTTTTTGATTTCATATCTATATAGTTTTGTGGTATGTTCAACAAGGTGCTGGAACCATTCCTTAGAGATTTTGGTCCATATTGGCCTGCATTTTCTATATTGATTTTTAGATAAGGAAACCTTTTTGCAATATTCCATTGTCCAGTTTTGACGAGTTCATGTGAACTGTTGCCTCAGCTTGCTGCTGTCAGCTGACAAGTCTGACAAGGATGTAAAGGTAAAGGAACTTTTCCAGCGTGCCCTTATTCTGCTGTAGCTCACCTGTTTCAATGTTGGACACGTTGTGTGTTTGTAATGAGTGGTTATTTGAGTTACCGTTTTATTTAATCAGCTGAAACCAGTCAACAAAACATGTTCAGTTCCACTCACTAGATTTTTTTTTAGATCATTGTAAATCCCTAGAGATGGTTGTGCATAAAACACTTCAGTAGCCAGACTCATACACATTCAAAAATCAGTTAAATTCCTATTCTGGTGTTTGCTTCAATCTTTAATCAATTCATCATGAACTTCAGGAAATTTGTATTTTTTCTACCTTGTAAAAAAATTCAAGTTGAGTTAACACAAAATTTTAAAGCAACCAGCTGTAAATAATTTTTGAGTTTATTATCTTCAGTCGTTGAAGTTGTGCCAAATAATTTTTTTTAAGTTGACTGAAAAGGCTGGTTTAAAGTGAAGTATACTTTATGGAATAATTTGGCACAACTTCAAACACTGAAGCTCAAAGTTTCTTTGCAGCCGGTTGTTTTAAAATTTTAAGTTAACTCAACTTTTTATTTTTTGAAGATATGGAGAAATAAAAATTTAAAGTCTCCTCAACTGAATATTTTACTTTCATTGAACAAACAGTACCAAACATGCAGCTGAATACTTTGTATGAGTAAATTCAACTCTGAGCTCAAAAATATGTCCACCTAACTTACAATTTTAAACTGAGTTAACTATTTGTAAGTTGGATTTTTTACAGTGTACATCATCTAAATTTGAACTTAATTCATGGCCATTTGTAAAGTGTATGATCTTCTATACAGTATACAGGAGTAGGATGAATGGAATTTGGACATACTACATCTGCTATGTTGTCATTCTTAAACATAGCAGGGAAGTATTTCAGATGCACTGCATGGTCTATATGCCTAAATGTGTTTTCATTAACAAAGCAGTTGAAACAATGTATCTTTGAAAAATGCATCAATGGAAATTTAAGGTTTACTCAATTCTGTAGAAAAAAACAAAACAATCACATTAGAATCTGACTGGTCAATTTTCCCCATATTAATTTTATTACATATACTTTAGGGCCTGGTTTCTCAAACAAACAGTGCTTAGCTTAAGCCAGGCCTAGGCCTTTGCAAAACTATAGTACTTAAGCCACTTTTATTGAAATGTCTTAGAAAAACACATTACTGCTGTGGATATTAAGACACAATAATGGCAGTGACAAGTTATTTTAAGTTATAGGGATAGTTCACTCAACATTTAAATTTTCCTGTAAATTTACTCACCCACAGGTCATCCAAGATGTAGGTGACTTTATTCTTTAGAAGAACAATAAAGAATAGTTTTACCTGTATCAGTGGTCCTTGGTGATTCATATAATGGCAGTGAATGGTGAGAGTTATGCCAAGTTCAGACTGCACGATTTTCAAAGTAGTGGTGTCACAGATGTTTTCACACTGCATGACTATCTGGGGTAATCTGAATGACTTTACAATAGGATGAATTGCTGACAACGTTGTCTCGGTCCACAAACTACGTCTCACAATCTTTTTTTTTTAACTACATAATGAGAAAAAAAGCCTTTATTGAGGTAGAAAATGTACTTATTTTACTCACCTCTCTTAAACTTTATTCTTTTTCGACCCAATTGTGGTATTGCTCAGATGGCACGTCAAACAGACACGTGAGCTGCTGTCAAATTTCCGCTAGTTTTCCCTTTATTTCTTGGGTTCAAATAGACCAAAAAGAAGCGCTTTTAACTTGTCCTCCAACCTCCCGCTGGCCTGCAGATACCCATACTAATGGATTCTGCTCTCTCATTGGCTGTAGGTGATCGCCGATTCTATTTTCAATCAGAATACATTTCACACGGCATGACTTAAATCACAGACAGCTCCAGATATTTAGCATGCCAAATATCTCATGGGCGTCAGTGACTCATTTGCGATTCTATATATGAACTGTACCTTTAATTTTACCTGCTCAAAAAAAAAACACACACTCTTTGTGAATGTTTTAGACAAAGCTCCAATACATGCACAGAAGACAGCACAAGCATTCATAACAAATAAACTAATGTAAATATTATCCCGCTTGCTTTTTGAGCACTGGCAAGTTCTTACACGCCTATGATTGGCCATTGTCTTCACCCGCTCAACAGAAAGGGCTGCAATTAGAAACGAAAGCGCCCCATGAGTGACGTGGGAAAAACAGTCGCGGGTCAGTCTATATGCGCATAATACGCGGTTATCAGGTAATCCGTAATAGAAAAAATACAATACAATAAACTTGCACCACAGGCACGCTTGTGTCTGGATCCACAAGTATTGCTTTAACAGCCAAGAGGAGAGGAAATTTTACCTCACGAACATGCCAACAGGTCAAATGCCCAAAGCGTGTGTGTGTGTGGGGGAGAGAGAGAGAGAGAGAGAGAGAGAGAGAGGCAGAGATGGAGTTTTACAGCATTTCTCCCTAGTAGTGAAATAGTGGCTCCTGCTTTACCATTCCTCATTGTCAGTGAAAGATCTGCTTTTTAAGTAGTAGGAGTGTTTTATTTACTCACCCTCGCCTCTTTCGCCATAGTATTCTACCGCGACATCGCGCATAGGGGATAAATGACGTCAGTGCGTAATAACCGGTTATGATCTATTACTGAACTGATATCGAATTGTCCCCATCTGCATCGCAGTGCACCGAAGAAACTATTAATTTTGACACCCCTATCATTCATATGACCTTGTTCCAAACCTGTGTGACCTTCTTTATTCTGTTAAACACAAAAGGATATTTAAATAATATTTTGAAGAAAGCTGGAAACTTGTAACCATTGCTTTTCAGAGTTTTTGTTTTCCTACTATGGAAGTTAATGGATACTGGTTTTTTAGCAAAACTTATTTTGTGTTCAACAAAAAAAAAAAGAAACTCATAAAAGTTTGAAACAACACGAGGGTCAAATAGTAAGTTAATTTTTATTTTTGGGTAAATTTTATTATTTAACTTTAGGAAAAATCTCAGAGAAAGGGAATGTGACCTGCTCTGTAAATTAATGTCTCTAATTTTTGTATTCTTAAACGTTTAATACACAGTTTAGACCTGCTCTGTAAATTAATGTCTCTAATTTTTGTATTCTCAAACGTTTAATACACAGTTTAGAATACATAAATGCCTATTTAGTGGTTTAGTACTTGAAGTCAGATGCATAATTACATTGGAAACTGTCTCCTCATTGAGTTCAAATGTGCTAGTTATAGATAATGATGTGGTGTGTTTTGAATGTTAATTATGTTCAAATGTAAGTGACATGTTATCTTTTGTAACTGTAAGCATAACTTCTGGCTCAGAGAAAGTGTAAAAAATAAGTAGACTCCTGTGCATTCTTTTAAGCAGCACTTTCATCAGAATTTGGTTACTCTACTCCTGTGTGTCTAAAAATAGTTGCTTGAATATTATGGGCAGTGTCACTCAGAGTGCTGAGTCTGGGGAGGTGAGGAGCTTATAAAGCAGCTTAACTGAAGAGTCTGACCTTGTATCTCTCTTATCTTTGACAATCTCCACAGATGTCTATTTCATCTCAAAATGCCATGTAATCTGCCAGAGAAGTGCTTGTCAGTTAGAGATTTAAGGAAAAGTTCACCAAGAAATAAAATACCTGTCATTTTTTGCACTCTCTTGTCATTCCAAACCCACATGAATTTCTTTCCACCACAGAACACAAAGGGAAAAATACTGTAGCATTGTACTAAAAAAGAATTTCATCATTTTTTTATGCAGGTACAAAGAGTGGGGATGCTTTTAAGCTTCAAAAAAAAAAAAGAAAAAAAAAGAAAGAAGAAACTCACAAAGTCCCATAAATGTATCATGAAAGTGATTTGTGCACAATAGTCCAAGTTTTTCCAAGTTTCACAATAACTTTTTTGAGAGACTAAAATGAACCGAGACCCGTTTTTATTTTCTCGCCAAACAGCTTATACTGTTACAGCCATTAAAGGGCACATACTTTACCCTTTTTTCCAGATTTAATATAAGTATTTTGTGTCTCCAGAATGTGTCTGTAAAGTTTCAGCTCAAAACACCCATCAGATTATTTATTATATTTTTCAGAGGTTTGTATTTTAAAGCTCTGAGCATCAGGTAGCGGTTTTTGTGAACTGTGCTTTTAATGCTTGTTCTCCCCGCCCACCGTTCTCACGTGCCTGTCAGTGTGCCTCAATCTATGCCCTTGGCTGCCTCAGACAACAGACAGACATAAGGGAAGCTGATCTCATGTAACGTTTGTTAAAAATACTATAGTAAGAACTTTACCAATGAGTATTTGATGCATTTGTTGTGGAGTTGCAACGATGAGTCACACACAATGTCATTACAAAGTTTACACACACACACACAGACACACAGACACACACACACACACACACACACACACACACACACACACAGACAGCGCACGCGTTTAGCTTTGCACTGTTTTTGCACGGAAATGTGACAGGATACAGGTTAATATCCACTGCTATATGGATATCCGTTTTGTTAATGTACAAAATAAACCTGATTTAATGTCCACAAAACAAGATTGAAGCATCTTCTTTCATAATTGTTCTGACACGCGGCTGTAGTGATGAAGTAAAGCTAAAGTAAATCGATGTAATTCATTACAAACATGCACTGTTTTAAAAACATTTTAAGCTTGTAAAACTCACTCTTGATCACATTTGATGATGATTGATGATCCTAGCAAACTGAACTGATCTTTTAACAGATCTATCTTGTTGATATGATTATACACGTTACTATGGAGACATGTTAGTATGCAGCTGTCAATCAATTCGGTGGGCGGGGAAACCGCACTCCTACGTCAATTTGCGGTCGGTCTCAAAACCGATTTAATTGGTCCACCTTTTTTATGTTGTTTAATTGAAAAAAAATTACTGGGTGTGTTTATATCACCCCGATATGACACTATATACATTATACTTACACATATGTCTGTCATGCCATAGGTGCCCTTTAAAGTAGACCAGATTTGTATTTAATAAAAAGTTTGTTTTTTCGTTTAGTTTTTTTTATCAGAATAATTTAGAGCAGGGGTCACCAATCTCGGTCCTGGAGGGCCGGTGTCCCTGCAGGGTTTAGCTCTAACTTGCCTCAACACACCTGCCTGGATGTTTCAAGTATACCTAGTAAGACCTTGATTAGCTTGTTCTGGTGTGTTTGATTAGGGTTGGAGCGAAAATCTGCAGGCCCTCCAGGAACAAGTTTGGTGACCCCTGATTTAGAGAAATGTTTGGAGTTTTTTCTTCTTTTTTTTTTTTTTTTAAATGTAAGTTTTATATTTTTTTAAGTGACATCGATATCCAAGCGGTATCATTCAGGGTGTTTTAAACAATTTTATCTGACAGACTGGCACAAATAAGCAGACATCCTCATTCTCACAACGAGTTTCTGAGTTCTCTCACCCTTCCAACTGATTTTGTTCTTCTGAAGTAATCTGAGAACACATCTGCTGTGAATACTTTGTACACGTCTGTCCTGCTTATGAATTAAATTGTAATTGACTAACACAGTGGATGTCTTTTTTTCATTAATAGGGGAAAGCAACTTAATTTAGGATTCTCTAGAACTGTGAATATTTCACTTTCATTTTATTTAGGCTAGATTATTATTTTATTTGACAATACAATGTGCTTTGGCGCTGAAGGATAAAGCGGACTGGTTTTATAGCACTTTATCGCAAATGTTATTTATTCTTCTATTAAATCTAGTAGATAACTGACCAACAAAAAAATATATATAAACGAATTATGTTATAACGAATGTCCTTAAATAATGTAGCCTTTGACAGCAAGCACCCGTGTTTCTTGAGATTAAAATAAGTATAAGCGATGATTAGGTGGGGCAGTGCTGGATATGTGCGTAACTTAAAAACCTGCAGGCGCCCCTTGACAATTTGTGCATTGTGCATAATCAGTTGGCTCATCATTTAAAGCTGTTGCTATTTGAAAAGTTGACCAGAAGTTTGCCTTTCCTCTAGCATTTTTCACAGTTTTAAGTTCGCCATTGCCAATTTTTCTCTTCATGTTCCCCATTGCACGTGGCTGAAAATCTCTATGCGCAAGTCATCACTGGCACTTTTGGATTGCACGCATGCATTAGATCTCATTTAACTTTTTTTTAAAAAGTTTTTTCTAATGCAAGACCGAAGCACGATATGCGTGGTAGCTATGACGTGAAAACTGGCCCCAAACCCAGCCCTAGGGCCATAAAAAAAGTCGGGCCCCGGCAGGCTCAGGCTCAACTGCAGGGCTCTACCATGGGCACATGTTTCCAATGAGCCTGTATTGGTCATTTTGTGTCACTACAGGCCTTATATGGACATGTTAATCAATTGATTGAACCTTAACATACATTTGGCACTTTCATCAAAAGCACTGAGGGTGTGCATTCAGTACTTGCTTTAAAAGGGAATCAAACCAGCAACCTTAAATTTGCTAGTGCCATGTTCTGCTAATTGAGTTATTATTAATTGCTTATTACCAACTGAGCTTACTCTTGAGATAAAACTGGCTGTGACTGTTCCAACACAGCAGATGACATTTGTATAGTGTACCATTGAAACAGCAACTAATGAGGAATCTGTGTATTATCTATAGCTGGGAAGGTTGCAGCTGCATATGGTTATTGCATGGAGATTGCATTGCGTCATGCTTGAGATGAATGGATTTAGAGACAGGTTATGTATGTTTCCTCTGTAATAATAGTTTGTTTTAAGAAGAAGAACTATGAGCTGTTCTCAATTTACTTACCTTATCCTGAAACATGCTTGGTTTCCTTTCAGTCGGTCACTACTACATGTCATGTCGTAATGACCAATGAATGTGTGATTCTGCTAAAAACCAATCACTTTGACTTGCATGAAAAATGGCAAATGGAAATTGGTGTGGAATCTGTATGCAGAGCTACTAGCCCACATATGGGTATTTTTTACAGTGCTGCTTGGAGATTTTTAGATTTTTGCTTCAAAGCAAATTTTCAGAGTTCTCTGCACTATTGATGTAACAATTCACTCAACTTATGATTAAATATAATTCACAGTGTTGATCTCATAAGGCAAGGCAAGGCAAGTTTATTTTTATAGCACATTTTATACACAGTGGCAATTCAAAGGGCTTTACATAAACAGGAATAAAAAAGACAAGTGTAAGAAAAAAACAGATAATAAAAAACAGAAAAAATGTGTTAAAACAGGTTGTAAAAGAATGAAAAAGAAGAGAAAAACATAATAGTGTGATCTGTTGGACGTAGCACAGTGCTCATTCAGTAAAGGCACAGCCTTGAATGTGCCTAATGTTGGAGCACATCTGATCATTTCTGGGAGCTGATTCCAGCAGCGAGGGGCGTAGTAGCTGAAAGCCGATTCACCCTGCTTTGACTGAACTCTTGGAATTTCTGGTTTATATGATGCTAGAGATCTGAGTGTTCTATTAGGTTTGTATTCAGTGAGCATATCTGTAATGTATTAAGGTCCTAGACCATTTAGTGATTTATAGACAAGTAATAATACTTTAAAATCTATTCTGAATGTAACTGGGGGCCAGTGTAAAGACCTGAGGACAGGTGTGATGTGCTCTGATTTCCTGGTTCTGGTCAGAATCCTGGCCGCAGTGTTTAGGATGAGCTGCAACTGTCTGACTGTCTTTTGGAAAAAAATAAAAAAAATTTCACTATTTGTTAAAATTGTTTTTAAAACTAAATAACTAAAACTAAACAAAAAAATATATACTGCTGATGAAAAAATAAATAAAAATCATTCACCCTCCCACCCCCTGAAAATATTTATGGCATGCAGCTTTGCATCAGATACAAAGAACATGAATTATTTATAATTATAAAATGTATTATTGTTCAATTATTATTTATTTTTATACAAACTTGTAAAATGGTCATTAAAAAAGACTAAGAAAGACAGAGAGAGAGAGAGAGAGAGAGAGAGAGAGAGAGAGAGAGAGAGAGAGTGAGAGAGAGAGCACAAAAAAGTGAGAACAAATTAGTTAAATATTTAACATTTGTTTCCATTATTGTCAGCTTTGCACTCTTTAGTACTGTTTAGTCTCATGTTTGTGAAATTGAACTGGTAAAAAATGGTGGTATTTTTAAAAGCAAGTCTAATCATATTAAGTCAATGACAATACTGCTTCATACGAATGAAGATGGAGCTTCCTCAATATCAACATTCACACTTGTGGTCACTTTAAAGTTTAAACCATCTGCTACAGCTTGTTTGTTGTTGTTGAGCATGTTAAGTGAGTTTGCAGTAAACACAATGGTCCCTGCTGTTTAAACCATGCATTACAATCGTTAAACATCCCAACTGATTTGTCAACTCATCACATATTTCAAATATATTTTCAACTCGCACACAGTAAATCTTTACTAGACAGTGAAGGAGCTGTCGAGTGTGATAAGCCAGATCATCTACCAGTGGTCTAAAAAGCTAAGCCACCGATTGCCATCACTCTGGCTGCTCTTTGCCAAGGGTGTCCGCCTGCGGCTTCAACACCTGCTCCACCACCACAGCCAACAGCATTGAACCAGTGGCCTTTTTGGGCATGCCACAGGAAGACGACGCTCCCACCTCAGGCCTCCATTAGGACCCTGAAGCATTCCAGAGGTGCGCCACCCTGAGGCTGTGAAGACTACCTTTTCTCAGTGTAAAGATCAGCCTGTTGCGATGGCACATTCAGGCAGTCTGACTTGCGTGCACCATTGTATTTTACAACAGGCTCTCACAGCCATCCCTGTCTTGTGTGGGGAGATTGCTGTCCTACTAGTGAAGGTTGCAATAGAGGCAGTCTCTCCAGCCAAGATGAAGAGTGAGTTTTACAGCCCTTACTTTGGATCACTCTCTCTACAGAATGCCATTCAAAATGTTTATGCAGAAGCACATCTTCAGATGCATTCATCCCCAGGATTGGTTTGCGTCTAGGCATTGGCCAGTATAAGATTCTGACAGTAAGATAATCTTGGTTTAAAACATCACAGTTTCACAGTATTGTGATTACTGCTCTAAAATATGTTATTTTAAATGTCTGGGTAAAAAACAACAATTTTCCCTTGCTTTGAACACAATATATTTTATATGTAGAAACATCTAAAGTATTTTGGAACAGTAAACATGTCAGGCTAAATAATTTAAATGAATATTTGACTTTTGCCATCTTCATTAACACTAACACATTAACACGTTTCAAAAACAGATTTCTTTCAAATTTTAAACAACATCTTTGGATATCTTTCTGCTGAAGATACTGTTGTCCTAAAAAACAAAACAAAAAAAGCGTAAAAAATATTACACATACCTTAGGAATGGTATAACAAAAATGTTGGTGCTTCTGGTCATGTTGTCTACTATACTTGGAGGCATTTTGGGTCAATGAAAACCCCTTACTATATTTATTCCCACCTTTCCAGTAGTTGCTGCTCTGCTATTGGCTGGAGCGGCCCAAAGCTGAACCCAGAGCTGATAATAAACACTAATGGCGGGAGTAAAGATGAGAGGAAAATGACAACAGCCTCTCAGAGTCAGAATATCTGCTGAGGTTTTTACTCATTAGTGTTTTACTCATTTGCCTTTGGTTGTGCTGCAATACCTAATAAAACAACAAATAACAAATATGTCATCTTTGCGTTGTGCTTGATAGTTCATCATTTAGTCATTTGTGTGAAGAGTCATGATGATGTACTTTATGTTGTCTGTTGTTCTGCAAATCTTCATTGTAATTCTCAATCCCTGTGAGGTGACTGTAGATGTTTTTTTAGACGGTTTGTGTAAATGAATGCAGGGATATGTTCAGTTTTATGAGCGAACAAAGACTTCTGTCAGAGCTATGCAATGTCACTCACAGAGCTTTGATATAAAACTGTGCCTTAGTGACAGTGGCCTTCTGCTGAGTCTGTGTTGTTTATGTGACCATCTGTCCATTACAGGATAAACTAATCCATCTGAAATGGAAAAAGCCTGAAATGGACATTCTCAAGCCACACCACAAAGTTTATCTCCCACACACACACACACACACACACACACACACACACACACACTACACACCCACCTTAATGGGGACTTTCCCATAGACAAAATGTTTGTACTGTACAGACTGTATACTCTGTCAATTTTTGTAATATTTCGACATGTATGACATATTTTATATATGTGAAATCCATATAACTAGTATGTCACATTTGATATTTCCTTATATCAGATTTCTATTTGGGATCTATGTTTCCATCAGTATGGTCTTATGGATTTGGCCACAGGTTCCCCTTCACATTACAGTGGTGTTTTCATTAGTCAAACATCTTGGAAAGAACCTTTTGTCAATGTGAATCCAGGCCTGACATTGATCTGCTGTGTTACTGTAACTTTCTTACTTCCAGTAATGTCAAATATGAAAACATTGTCTGTAAAAGTGGTTCATGGAACAAAGAAACCATAAATATGGAATAAGGATGAAGTCTATAGATTTAGTTCAGTTGGGTCATCATCTGTGGTAACTAATTTCATTTGATCTGTGCGATCAATGTGATGTTTAATTGTGTTATATTGAAAAAGGTGATTTTAGTTCATTGTATCAGTGTATCAAGTATCTTTGACTTTTGTGTACTGTATCCAAGCATACAGTAGGGTTCTAAAATTTGTCAAAAAAAAAAACAAAAAAACTGCAATTAGTAATGTTTTTACTAAGCCTATTTACTTATTTAGTTATTTAATGAGTGCACTGGGGCTTGCATGAGTGCACTGTCAGTGTCAGGGCTGAGTTGCGACACGAAAGGCGTCTGCTGGTAAAAAAAAAAAAGTGCTAGAGAAATTGTTGGTTCGTACCAGAGTGGCGACCCCTAATAGTTAAGGCAATATGTCAAATGATCAAATATTTGTGATCATATAAGTCCTGTTTTCAAATATTTTAGAATATTTTGCAGAAAATGTAAATTAAGTAAATATTGTGGATTTTTCATTTTATTACAATTAGTGTATGAATTATTCGATTGAAATAAATTAGCAACCAATAAAGTGGAATTTTAGTAATATTTACTATATAACTTTTCCCTAGTTTTTACAGTTTTATATTTATCATTTATTAATATTTGTATAATTTTTCTACAGTTCTATTTTCTGTTATAATTTGAAGTTTTAATAATTTTCTGTATTTTTTGTAATTTGTAAATTTTTTTATATTTAATTGTAGCTTCATTTTAATTTTAGTACACTTATACACACAACATAGTTTTATAGGACTATTTATTTATTCAAATATTTTAATTGTTCCGTTCTAATTTTTTATTAACAATAACAGCACTTGCATTTTTGAATTGTATATTGTAGGCTAGTTTGGTTTCTGTTAAAATTGGCAACAGCCATTAAAAAACCTTTACCAATCAACCACTGTTAAAATCTTGAGTCGATTCTGATCTGTCACAGTATCTCACATTCTGTTTGGAGTATTGTTTTGACTGCAGATTGATTGAAGACTGTTTCTATGTCTGCTCTGTTGTCTGTGTTTGTGTCTCCATCTGTCAGTCACAGTTGATTGTTTGATATTTTTTCTCTCTGCCTTTCTCTCTCTTTTTGTCATATAGACAGTTTCTATTTCTATTTGCACAGCTGTCTGTAGTCTCTCTCTCTGTGTAATCTCTGCTTGGTCTTCCCTTAAGCAGGAAGGGTGCACTGTTGTACTTCTCTGCATTTGAATCAGATTTTGTGTTTATTTTTTTAAATGTCCAATTACATTTATATAAGACGGTGCCATTTGTAATCCAAGGTTTTGAATTAGGGCTTAACAATATATCGTTTGAGCATCGATATCGCATTGTGTGTATCTGCAGTAGTCACATAGCAGGATTTAAGTGATTTATTAAAGATTGAAAATGATTATTTTTAAATCATTTATACAATGACGACCATGTTATTTTATGTTTGATTGTTCAATTTCTGTACCTAAATACTGCTAGACTCGCTAGCAGTTTAAATAACTTTTATCTTTGCTCTGCTGTATTTATATAGTAATTTATTATGATTTATACGAACACACTGTATAATAACTTGACCATCCCAATCTATCTAAATGAATGAAATCTTTCCAAATAAAGCTATTTGATTCATCTGGTGAAATATGGTTATATCGCAATATATATTGCAGAAAAAAGAAATATCGCAATGTCAGATTTTTCCAATATCATGCTTCCCTATTTTGAATCATTCAGACCTGAACTGAGAACTTCAGTTTAATTTAAAATGCGGTTGCAAACATAATGCAAAACTGCATGTTTTTTGTGTCTGATGCCTTTTAGGGGTGCAACAATACAGACTCCTCATGGTTCAGTGCAGTTTTCAATTAAAGGGCCATGAAACCCCGATGTCTCAGCAGGGTGTTTTCACACCTCTAGTTTGAAAGTAAGGCAAAGGAAATTAAGGTTATTATTCCCAACTGTATTTGTTGAAATAAACAAATAACTAATAAATACACATTTTGCTTGCCACAAATACTGCACTGCACTGAAAATATGGACTGTTGTATTCTTAAAACAGTTGTTCTTGTGGTAACTGCTCCAGACTCCACAAGATTTGTTGTAAAGTTTGTTGTAAAGACATACCAGAGGTAAAAATCTAATTTTAGCAAATGGTTCCTGACACTATTGCACATACAGCATTATGTCAAATAATATTGTAGTCATATTACTGTAAACTACATAGTAGCTTTAGTCATTTCACTTAGTAATGTCTTCAAAAACTGAAAGAATACTGTTGACAATACTAACTAACTTTGCCTTCTGGATAAACATATGGCCCGTTTTCACTGAGTGGTACGGTACGGTTCGGTAAGCTTTTATGGCCATTTTCACTGTCAAAAGGCGTACCGAACCGAACCGTACCGTACCCCTTTTTCGGCACCACAAAGGCAGAGCTAGACGCGCTATTGGTTTACAGAGATACGTCATTCGCTCACGCAACAAGCCAGAATGAAAACAAAGAATCCGCCATGTTTTAATACACAGCCGAGAGATTACAGCGTAATTATATATACATATAATACCCGGGCTCAAATTAACCTTGTCGTCATCTTGATGAACAGTCCCAAAGCCAAAAAGAAGAGCAGATTTTACCCTGTGCCCTGTAGTTTTTTTACGAGCTAGTCTGAAGCGCGATCGGTTTCGCTTTCTTCCTTGCGCTCGCTGCGCATCTACGTATATTTGAAATAACAAACTTCTTGAGCTGATGATAATAACGTGCGCTTGATTATTGACGTGCTTTTGAATCCTGATTCTGTCAGAAACTGACAAACGCAAGAGTGACGCGCGAAAAAACAGGCGGAGAAGCCGGAAAAAAAGGAGCACATTATTTTTTCAGCAAACGTGAACAAACTGCCATGTTTAACTATTATTATCACTCAACCTTTGGACTATTATGAACTCGGAATGATGGAATTTCTCTCTAACAAGAGGCTGCACATGCTACTGAAGATTAAAGACACATTTAATTATGAGAGGTTTGCACTGACTATGGGCTCTATTTCGTGTTGTTTTGTACCTAAAAAAAGGCTAAATGTATGCTGTGTGTAGTTTTTCTGTAAGTGGTAACATATCGAAGACTGTAAGGGTCTGTATGTCTTTATATATGTTGCATTTATTTATTTATTTTATATAATTGCAGACGTTACAGTAGGCTATTTCACACTGTCACTGATCTGCAGTTATAATCAAATCATGTTCATAGAAAAGTTAGTAATAAACATTTATACAGAAGTATTTATGTGTGTAAAGCATCTGTATTGTGAGAAGTGCTTCTCATATGATATGTGAGCGACCCGTACAGCATTACTTTAGACATTTTCTCGAGCGAAAATGACGTTGACTGCAACTTTCTGCCGTACACCATGCCCACCAAAAGGGCACCATTGGTACCCTTTTAGCAGTGGAAACGCAAGCCTGATAAAGGTGACCCGTACCGACCCGTACTGTACCGTACTGTACCAGTCAGTGGAAATGAGCCAATAAACAACGAACACTGATCCTACACTCACCAAATCTGTAGAGACAGGACAATCAACACAAACTGGAATCGTGTCTTTTTTTAAAAGAAAATAAGTGGCAAATCCGGATTTCAAAAAGCTCTCAGGTAAAAAAAAATTCTTACAAACCTATATTTCTTACAAACCTGTCGTGTTTTAGCAGACTGCTGTAATCCAACTGCTTAGGTCCTTAGGCCAGCTGTGCTCTCATCGCGGGGAAATGGAAACTAAATTTTTGTTTTGGCACATTTAAAAATGAACACCAACATCTCTTCTTCTACTTGTTTTAATTACGGTTGGCAATACAACATGGTGTCTCACTTTGCACTTTAAGGTTGAATGTTTAAATAACAAAAGCTTATGAATAATGACAAACAGTGTGTTCCTCTGGTCCCACATGCACTCAAGTGCAGAAATGCGGCACATGTCACTTTCATTTTCATGTGAAAGCATGCATCTTGAAATTTAGCAATCACTGATGGGACATTTACTTATGGGGAGCCGTGTTTCAGTTCATGGACATACATTCTAACATGCACAGAGACAGTTTAGAGAGTAAATAAAGGAAAATGCACAATACATTTTTTTTTAAATGCAAAAACACATACAATTTACAAAAGCATATTGAAGGTCATACCGAATGATTACATTTTATATTGTGTATTGCAGCATCCCTACTACTTTTTCTACTAGGGTTTTTGTTGTATAATAAGAATCTGTTTGTGTGTTATGCCACACTCTGAGCTAAGATGATTTCTACCCCTGATCAATAAACCTCAATTGCCTCAATTTGACAGGGAATTGGTCATTTTTATCAGTTCATTCAGAGAGTAATGATCAATGACAGTGTGAGTCAAATGAGGATTGATTTTAGTCAATATAAAGAATGTTCAGGCACGAGACAAAACAACAGTTTCAACAGATGAATCTTTGAAACTGATATTAAAGCCAAGAATAATTACAGTTTCAACTGATTTTCAAAACAGTCGACAGTTCTGGAATGGTTGCTTCAGCAAATGCATGGATTTTACCAACATAGGCTCATCCTGAAAACATAGCCCTATATACATTTCTGGAAATCATGAGTTATGCAGTCAGAAGTATGTATGGCTGCATTTCATCTAGGGCTTGGCGATAAAATCAGTATTAGTATTTATTGACCGAACACCATTGTCAATAACACAAAAAAAGTTTGGGATGAAGTTTCGGTATGAAGCGCTATACTTTTATTAAAATTAAAATCTTTTATTAAAGAGACATCAGGGGAGTGCGAGTGCAAAGCACATTAAAAATGGTGAAGGAAAGGATGTAGGAGTGTCGCCAGAGTGGCTTTTTGGTTTCTTTTCTTGTGCATCCCAGCCACTAGCTTACCATCTGAAAGATTTTTTTATCACAGGGGTAATGTAGTAATTCAACTTCTCAATTTGTAATGTTGCAATATGTATTTGAATAATGATGGTTGGTTCCTTTCCTTGAAAGCTCAGATTTGATTATCATAATTTGTTTTGTTTACAGAGTTTGAGGCTTACTGTATCATTATTAATGACACCTTACAGATGTTGATCTACCTTTACCATTGCACACACTTTGTAACATTTTATTTATCAAGTTTAAGGGTCTCTTTAACACTTATGTTTATTTTATTATAAAGAGATCAGATATTTTGTTAAAATATTTTTGTTTTTGACTGTTAAAACTATTTGAGTAATGTTGGTAAATAAAAAAAATGGTTAAATAAAAAAAATCCTAATATATATTTTTATATAATATATTAATATATATTATATATATTAATATATATTTTATACTTTTCGAGCTTACCAGCTGACCGCTTACCTCCGTATGGACAGCTTTCCTGCTGTTAGCAGTTTGCTCGCCATGTACGTCAGCAAACTTGAAACTCAGACAGAAGTTGACCATGACAACGGGGTTCAAGTCCGGTGAAGAGCGGTTCCAGAAAGCGAGTAAAACAAAAACAGAATCCAAAAAATAAAATAAACAAGTAAGTAACATGGTGAGAATGTGGTAAAATCGAAAAACTTGGTCAAAAATCAGGCGAGGAATTTTTCTGGATTGCTTTTTAAAACTGTCCGTTGGGTTTAGGGAAGTGGGTGGGTGAGTGGGTGGGTCAATCAGTGCTTTTAAAAACAACATCAGTTGGACTTAGAAAAGGAGGAGGGTGGGTCAGTCGATTGGTCATTCAGTCAATCAGTTAGTCAGTCAACAGCGGCCTCTGGTGGATATACGCAAGAACAGCAGGCATAAATGGCACTCGCGAGAGAAATTTGAGATCTCAAAAAGCATACACATCGCCCTCTATTGTATTTGCGAAAACAAAATCTGCAAAAAACGTACCTCTTGGGACATATTTGGTGCTCTCCTGAAATTTATATAGCAGTACATTTTCAGAATGCGCCTGGGTTGGATTTTACATTTTGTTTAAGTTTAAAGAAGGTATTTATTTACCGATGTAATACAACCTTATAAAGAATTTTAGCGCTTTTAGGTGAAAAACATGCAAGAAGAAACATGTTAGCATTTTTGCAAAAATGAGTATGATGCCCTTTTGTAAACATTCCCATCTGTGGTTAAAATCCACCTTTGTTGCATCACATCACATTATAGTAATATAGCACAGTGCTGCCAGAAAGGGATTTATATTCCGCTCTCATGTTTAAATAATGCCTCTTAATCCTCCATCCCATGACGGTGAGATATTAAGCTGCATTCAGGGTGAGGTCACTTCTGAAGGCTTCTGACCTGTTCAGTGTTTGCTTTCCTGAGTCTCTGGTGTGTCTTCGAGTGCTCCTGCTGGGCTTGTTTTGATCGTCTATGCTGAAACACATCCTCTCTCTATCTCTCTCATCTTCTCTCCTCGGTCTCTCTCTTTCTCTTTCACTACGGGGGTGACATTTCAAGAGGGTAGTGAGAGATGGTTCACATGAAGTTCAACACAAAACCTGCATGTGAACTCTGCATATAATTATCCACTTTTTTTGTCATGGACTCCTGCACTTTTCCTCAACTTTGACAGTTATTCCTTTCCTTCACTTTACAATTACTGTCATTCACCCACATTCTGGGGATTATATGGAATATATATTTACAATAATCTATCTGTCTCTCTTACCTATTTTGTTCTATGTACCTGAGTGTCTGTCTGTGTGTTTTCTTTGTTTTTTCTGTCTTTTATATCTCATCACCTTGAAATTATAAGGTTCTATCTGCGTTTTTGATTTTGAGATATTGAGCTTCAAAGCTTTTGCATTCCATAGCAAACAGTATGTGTGTAACATTTGTTTTTTAAATAAAGTCTTAAAATGTAATCAACTTGTAAAAAACATCTCATAATGCAAATAAGTTGTCAGTTAATAAGAATATGTCAATAACTCAATTTTGACAAAAATGTCAGATAGAACCTTATAATTCTAAGGTGACGATATTTTTACTCATTGATGTCACTATTCATCTATCAGTCATTCTGTCTATCAGTCTATGTATTGTTTTATTCATTCATTCATTTTCTTTTCGGCTTGTGGGGGAAACCAAAGCACCCAGAGGAAACCCACGTGAACACGGGTAGAACATGCAACCTCCACACAGAAATGCCAACTGACCCAGCCATGGCTCAAACCAGCGACCTTCTTGCTGTGAGGCGATCGTGATACCCACTGCGCCATCTGTCCATGTTTTTTTTTTTTGGTCTATCTATCTATATTTTTTCATTGTTCCGGGTTTTCTGTTTTCTATTTTTCTATTCACCCTATTCTTCTCGTACAATCGGGTGCATCCATTTGAACCTTTTTGGCTTGAGACTTCCGGTCTCATTCACTTTCTTTGATTTTTAGATGTTAAAAAAAGCTTGTTGTGCTGCTTGATGTTGCAAACTGATATTTACTCATTATTTTATTCAGTTTTTTTCTGTATAGTCATGCAAACACTTGTTTGTAGAGCAAGTAGTTTGACTGTTTTCTGCCATTTATTATTCCTAGTGATTTCTCCCACAGGCAGCTGAATCTAAAGTTCTAGAACAATCGCAAAAACGAGTGCACTTCCACATTGAAGAATAAGGTCATTGCAGTATGTCTGTTATAAAAACATTTCACACCACACTTACACACAGACACACATGTACAGTCACCAGATTACAGTATGTCACTTTTCAGATAATCCTTGACAAACAACCACAGTTTGAGCACTTTCATCTGGTGAAAACAAGTTGTGAAAGACACTAAAAGACAAACATGCTAATTCAACAAAACATTGTCATCTGTTGACTTATGTCAGTCCGGTGTGAATTAGCGGTGGGACAATACAACTCATGACTCAATTCTGTGGCGATATGTGGCCCACGATAAGGATAATATCATGATTCGCGATATCTACAATATTCAATATATTGGAATAAATTTCATCAACGATATATCATGATGTATGTGACTGAAAAAGAAAAAAATACCCATAATAAGGAAATCTTATGCATTTATTAATGCCAACATTTTCAACAATGTGCAAAGAAATATGTATTTGCATAATAACTCACTGCCTGCTGGTCTTAAATGCAAACACTGTACAGCTAGACAGATAAAAGTGCATGAACATTAAAAAAACAAATCATGATACTGATCATGATACTGAAACGACAGTAGTAATTTACTGTAAAGTGCTTTATGTAAACCTGGATAGTGGACACATCAAGGCATATTCTTCTTGAGGAACACTAACTGATCAACATACTCAGATGTAGGAGCACACTTCTGAGCAGAGATTGTCAACAGTGGTAGAAAAGAAATATTCTCTCTGTGCCCTCGGCGAGCCAAAGAAGAGCTTTGCTTTGAACACAGTAGTGATTGTTGGCCAACTTGGTTTGCCCTCATTATCACCTGAAAGTAGTTCACTGTGATAGCAAACAAGGTACATTTGCAGATTCATAGTGTTGCTGTTATATTTTATCTTTGCAAAGCAGTTCTTGCAGATTGCACAGTTTTTATCTAGTGCCTTTCTGTCTACTGTCTTGTAAAACCCGAAACTAGCAGGCTTTGACTTGTTTTTCATTATTTTCTGCCATTCCTCTCGCTACTCTTTTTTGCCACGCTTCTTCTCTGTTTTTGTTAAATTGTGTTCTTCACTGGCCGCTGCTTCCGCCACTTTACCCCTATTGAACTGTGCCCCCCACAAACAGAAGTTAAGTTTGTGTATAAACAAATTTCGAGAGGATCACATGCTTATGATTGTTCTCAGCTGTTCCAGCATCAGCTCATGATCAATTATCCAATCAGACGACTCCTAACTCACTATAAATAACCAGAGTTTTCTTATCTCAATATCTTTGTCTTGAAGAACCCACCCACCTCTACTTTCCCTCCTTTTCAGATGGGCGACGTGGCGGCCCAGTGATCAGCACTGTTGCCTAACAGCAAATGCTTGTTTATTAAGTCCCTACTAAACCAGACGACATTTCTGTGTGGAGTTTTGCTTGTTCTCCCCGTGCTCGTGTGGGTTTTCCCCAGGTTCCCCGGTTTCCTCCCACAGTCCAAATAACTCGCAGCATAAGCAAATTGAACACACAAAAAAGTATACCATAGTCAAGCACTAAGCAAGTACACCTCTCCTCAATAATCCATATCCATCATTTAGCTAGAATAAGCCGGGCGAGTTTATCGAGATCTACCTGAGCTGAGACTCCCCTCTCGCCCTGCAAATGGGAGGAAGCCCAGGGCTCGAGGATCTCATAAGCTTAGGGCTCTCTCCCGGGACAGCATGCCAAACAAGCTTTTATTATCAATTATCAGCTAAGTGTTAACTCTTGAATGGTGGGTATTGGGTAGTGACACTGACAACTGGTAAATTAATAATTTTGTGTAATAAAATATTGATATTGGCTGTTAGTGTATCGATTATTTTGTGTGACAGAAAGCACAACAATAGATAGCAATAATGATTTTTTCCCACCCCTAGTGTGAATCTGTCTTATGTACATTTTAAAAAGTAATTACTTAAAAAAAAAAAAGTGAGTGGACCTGTTGACTTAAAGGAACACTCCACTTTTATTGAAAATAGGCAAATTTCACTACTTTTGTGGAGTTACAATAATTGAGTTTAACAATTTTTGAGTCCACTCAGCCAATCTGGTGGGAGAACTTTTAGTTTAGCTTAGCATAGATCATTGAATCGGATTAGACCATTAGCATCTGTTTTCATTTTCTGTTGTTCAAAGCACATGGTGTAACTACAGAAGAGTCAAGCTTTATAGGAACATTTTTGAAACACTTTAATCATTTTTGAACGAGATCCTAATGGTCTAATCGGATTCAATAATCTAAGATAAGTTACAAGGGCACCCGTCAGACCCAGAGTTTGGCTGAAAAGATTAAAAAATGAGCCTACAAAGCCTGTAAAATGAGCCAATTTTCACAAATTTGGGGGTTTCTTTAAAAGCAACTAGTTAAGTTTGCTTTAAAAAAAATGGAGTAAACCAATGGGCTATTTACAAGCCCAGGGCCTCCGGTGAATTGTCTTCCCGTACAGTACATCCTATCCCGTCCTGTCAAATGCACATCACATGAAAGTAATTACTCAAATGCCCACAAACTTCTAAACAAAGAGTCGCTGTCACTTCTGGAGGAGATTCGCCATTCAGACCAAACTGTGGATTATTTGAGAAAACCAGTGCAATCAGAGGATCATTATCCAGAGGACGATAATTATGTAGAACTGCCATTTAATGAGTTTTGGTGTCATGATCTCGTTCCTTTCTAGTGCGCATGCGCATTAGTTAGGGCAACCTAAAAATATTATTAAAAAATATATATCATATATAGGGGCAATGCGTTGGCGCAGTGAGTAGCACGTTTGCCTCACAGCAAGAAGGTCGCGGTCGCTGGTACGAGCCTCAGCTGGGTCACTTGGCGTTTCTGTGTGGAGTTTGCATGTTCTTCCCGTGTTCGCGTAGGTTTCCTCCGGGTGCTCCAGTTTCCCCCACAGTCCAAAGACATGCAGTACAGGTGAATTGGGTAGGCTAAATTGTCCGTAGTGTGTGTGTGTATGAGAGTGTATGGGTGTTTCCCAGTGATGCGTTGCAGCTGAAGGACATCCGCCACATAAAACATATGCTGGATAAGTTGGCAGTTCATTCCGCTGTGGCGACCCCAGATTAATAAAGGGACTAAGCTGAAAAGAAAATGAATGAATAAATGAATATATATAAAAAATAAATTTAGCTTGATTTGGATGTTTAGAAACAAAACTTATGAGACAGTTGTTTAAGTTGATTGGTTGTTCCAAATCTGTAATGTAATTGTAAGCTTAGCAACGAGTTTTGGAGAATTTGATGTTTCCCTATGCAGACAGAATGCCCGAGCTCTGCCAGAGAGGTGTTTCAATAATGGTCGCCAAGTGAAATAACTTACCTTAAAGGGACCTTTTTTGGTTGCCATACCTGACGAATAAATACCAGTATTTGATGTCAATATGACATTGATTTAAGATGTTGGCTCAACGTTGGATTTTTGTCACTTTCCAGCACAACCTAAAATCAACAAAAATCAATGTCATTTTACGTCGTTACTGAAGGTCAAAATAACATTGTGCTTAGATGCTGGTGACCTAAATCTAACCTTCTGACGGTATGATAACCTTGAATACAAATATCAGTTTCACGGTATCACGGTATTGTGATTACTGCTCTAAAAATGTTATTTTTTTAAATGTCTGGGTAAAAAACAAATTTTTTTTCCCCTATTGAGTGCAATATATTTTATTTTGAGAAACATTTCAAATATTTTAGAACAGTAAACATGTCAAGCTAAATGAATTATAGACTTCTGCTGTCTTCATTTGTTTCAAAAACATTTTTTTTACAATTGAAAATGGCATCTTTGGATATCTTTTCTGCTGAAGATACTGTTGTCTTAAAAAAAACAAATACAAAAAAAGTAAATAAAAAATCGTACACATACCCTAGGAACGGTATAGCAGAAAATGTTGATGGTTTTAAAACCTTGACTTTTTCAAACTGCTGTATACGCTTATCGTCCCATGCCTAGCTGGGAGTGTATGTCATTATGGCTCATTGTTTAGTTTAGTTAGATCACGTGACTGAAATCTTTGAAAAGTTAATTTATTATACTTAATTTTTATACTTATGTACATAGTTCATTTACTTAATTTTAAGGAAATGGGTTTACTTTTTTTTTTTTAAGTTAACAAATCCCTTTAAAAGCAGTGCGTTTACTCACTTATAAAATCAACTAATCGCTTTCTAAGTGTAGACAAACACACACATACGCTGGTGCTTACAGTACATACCTTGACTCTTTTTATTTAACAGTTTTCCTGTTCTCCCATCATGTATTTATCTCTCCCCTTTTGCCTTGGTTTTCTCTTTTCTCATTTTCTCTCACTGCTTAGCTCTTATCTACATCTGTTTGTGCTGTTCTCTTCCTCTCGTAAATGTTGGAAATGACCGCAATCTGACACAGAGAGCATGTCAGTCAGGCAGTATTCCTCTGGGATTGTCCTCAGCTCTATGATATCACCTCGCAGGCACGATTGTGAGGGCTCAGTTCAGGGTGTGGTGCTCTGGACGCCACAGCGTGCTTTGATTATTTGACTTGAACTCTGGGTCTGCTCTTGGCTCACTGCAAAGAAGCATCAGTGCACTTGAGCTCTAGTGTACACAATCTGCGTCTCGTTCCACACAGCAGGGCCAGATGAGCATAGCTGAGAGGTCAGGTTTGTTGTCTATAGGGACACAGCCCCGCGTCCTACACAGCAATCTGGGATGTGGCCAGTGTTTAGTGGCTCCCCAGTACCTTCATATAAAAGTGTGAGAATAAAACGTGATCCTCAGAGTAGAGCTGCACGATTAATCGTAAAAAAGATTGAGATCTCGATTTGACCCCCTAGACGATCTTAATCCAGGATTTATACGATTCTGCCAATCATATTTTCAAGTTCAGGAGAGACGCATAAAGGCGGCCGCACAAGTCTTCACGTTGTTTTACATACATTGCTCAGCAACGTGTACACCTCCTAATGGTGTTGAAAGAGTCACATACTGTATTTAAAAGATATGATTCACCCCAAAAATGTCATTTCTGTCTGCATGTAATGATGTATTTGCAGCCGCGAAAACACACGTGACGTGAGCTGACCGTGAGCTGTTACCACAGAGAGGGCGGGTGCGCGCCTGTGAATGATGCCTTCCTTAGTGAACAGAACTTGCATGGGCTGTGAATAACAGGTAATAAAGTTGTAAATAACATTCAGTTTGTGGCACAGAGCGATCGTTTGGGAGCTGTGCGGGAAGTATGAACCGCACACGCACAGTGAAAATGAAACAAAGCATGCACATCATTCAAATGATCATATCGCATTTTAGAGTTATGATTACGACAAGCATATAATATGTTTTTCTTTCATAGCAAACACATGAAAAAAAGTGTTGTGCATGAGAATAAATGTTTAACAGTGTCAGAATAGCTACTCTAGCCTATATAATGTTGAGTATAATCCAATAGGGAATCTAATAATGACAAATGTCTGATTTTACCAGTAGAAAACAACACGGTCTTACAATGTTGTCAATGACAGATTGCAAGCACATGTCTCAAACATAATAATTCGACATCAGAATTATGAATAGTTGTATTCTAAAATAACAATAATAATAGGCTACTCATATTAACCTTCATTTTATATCTACAGAATCGTGAGAAAATCATTATCTTTATTATAAGCAAAAAAATTGCGATTTTCATTTTAGCCAGAATCGTGCAGCTCTACCTCAGAACAAAAGGTGTTGAAGCAAAAAATAAGTATGTTAATAAGTTTTCTTTGCTCTGACTTTTTTGTGCTAATCTAGAAAACTACTAGAGATGCATTTCTAGAGAAATACTTTTTTTGTATTTGTGTTGCATAATTTTTAAAGGGCACCTATTTTACCCCCTTTTCAAGAAAAGTCTTTTGTGTGTCCAGAATGTGTCTGTAAAGTTTCAGCTCAAAATACCTTTCAGAATTACTTTTCAGAATATTGGAATTTTCTGCTTTGAACACATTGTAGCGTTTTTTGTGGCCTGTCCCTTTAATGCTAGTTCTCCCCACCCACTGTTCCTACGTGCCTGTCAGAGTGTGCCTCAATCTCCGTCTTGGTTGTGTCAGATAAACAGCACAGGGACAGACATGAAGGAAGCAGATTTCAAAGAAGTTTGTGCCGATAGACAATAGTATCTTGTATCAAGGATAGCAAAGATATCGTCAAGAGCTGAGACCTATGACGATTTTAAAGACAATATTTAGCTCGTTTCACATTAGGTAATGTAGACCTATTACATGTTTTAATTGCATTATTGAATAAATTGAATAGTAATATTATTTTTAATCATTATCATTAATAATAAATGAACTACAAATAATTTGTAAGCTTCAGCTGTTGACATCAACATCACTTGACCGACACTTTCAGACAAAATCAATTATTTTGATTGCTCTCTCTCTCTCTCTTGTGCGATCTCTCTTTCACTCTCTCTCAGCAGCAGTTGACAAGTGCTCTGCGCTGCATGTGAGGGCACAGCCACATCTCATAGCAAAATAGTTTTTATAATAAAAATAATAAGCTAAATAACAAAACTGGATTTAATTAACAAACAAGTTAAATAAAAAGATTTTTAAAAATGTCACAACTGAAAAAGAAAATAAAAGAACTCTGAAACCAGCTCAAATGTTCCCGGATAAAATTTGTTGCGGTAATACACAATCGTTAGTCATTTAAGACTCCTTTACAGCACTCCCGCAAGATTCTCTTTTGCTTTCACAAACAAAATATTTATCTTTTATATCCATTATTAATAGCCTTTTTAAGTTTTAAGGTGGCCTATAGTCTATTTTTCAGTGCATGCATTGCTTCTTTAAATTCAAGTAATATACATACTTGTCTTACTTTTATTAATTCAATAGAATGATAAACACGGACATGTGCATTTTTCAAAAAATGGCATATTTATTTTATTTAAAAAGTATGTTAGGCTTAAATTTATTTAAATAGGCTATTAAAATGTATATTTTTTATTTTTTATTTTACCGAGCTCAGTGAAAAGTTTTGTAGGTCAAATAGGCTATTTAATATTAGAGCTATTGCCGATTCGACGGAGCCATGTATAAAATGTAACTTTCTCTTATCAGAAATACGAATGTGACACTGTTGATGATTACTTTTGTGGTGATCATCAGACCTGAAGCCGCGCTCACTGAACAAAAACATGGAAAACTTCACCGCATAGAAGCATCCTTGTTTCTTCTGTGCGTAAATAAATATAATTTTATTTGCTTTCATCCATGTATATTATATCCATTTTTTACGCAGTCCCGTGGGCCGCGGATAACGACATGAACCCAAAGTCACAACCGCTCTGTTGCATTGAGTCTTGTTTGACATAATTTTGGTCTCAGCACCTATTTAGCTGTAAGAGCGCAGTGATTTGCATTGGTTCAATTAATATCCAACATCAAAGGTAATGCAAATGCAGTAGGTTTTTAAATAAGTTTTTAAAAAATAAGCAGAAAGGTTATTAAATGTGTTTAGATATAGTTAAATATAATGATAAAATATTATATATAAATAAACATAACACTGCAGCGCCTCCATGCGACAGTATCGTGTATCTGCAATCTCACAGGGAGACGATATGGTGATTAGAAAAATTCATATATCGCCCAACACTAATCTCAAGTAATGTTTGTAAGAAATACTACAGTAAGAACTTTCCCAATGATTACTTGATGTATCTGTTGTGGAGTTAATTCAAGCCTTTCTACAACGAGTCACAAAATGTCAGTGCTGTATGGATATCTATTATGTTAATGTACAAAATAAACCTGATTTAACATTCACAAACCGGGATTGAAGTGACTTCGTTTATAACTGCACTGACACACGGCTGTGGTGATAAAGACAGTAAAATCGCTGTAATTCATTACAAACATGCACTGTTTTAAAAACGTTTTAAACTTGTAAAACTCACTCTTGATGACATTTGATGATTACAGCAAGCTGAACAGATCTTTTAATCCCAGTTGCTTTGTGCACGTCCTGTCTTGTTGATATGATTATACGTGTTACTATGGAGACATGTTAATACGCAGCTGTCAATCAATTCAGTGGGCGGGGAAACCACACTCCTATGTCACGTTGAGGTGGGCCTCAAAATGGGAGGGATTTGGATCATATTTTAATGTCAGGAAATGTAAGAAAAGATACTTATTGTGTTTCTATCACCCTAATATGGCTGTGGACACACTATACCTACACACAGTTCTGTCCAAACAGCTTACATAAGATGATTTTCATCATAGGTGCTCTTTAAAACATTTCATGCATATATATGAAATATAAACATATTAATATGTAATATTAAAATACAGATTTTTTTCATGCAGATTTTATTTTTTTATTTAAATAAAAAATAATGTGAAGTGAACTTGAAATTCTTTCTTTCTTTCTTTCTTTCTTTCTTTCTTTCTTTCTTTCTTTC
>CAIGQZ010001313.1:21058318-21081842 GCA_903798205.1 Danio tinwini | reverse complement strand
CACACACACACACACACACACACACACACACACACACACACACACACTTTTCTATAGATAAATAGGACTGATTAATATCCACTTTGCGATTACTGTAGAGCCAAAGCTGCTGTTCCAAATTGAATGCTTATCGTGTTTGAGCTTTTTCAGCAGAACACAGACAGTAGATGAAAGCAAAATGATCTTTAAATAGTGGTTTAAGATGGCACTTCCGATAACGTGTTTCACAACAGTTTTGATCAACGAAGCGTGTATTCAATATATTGCCTATTTAGATCCTGGTGATTAGTTGAACTGGACTTTTAATGCCTCTTAAATGACTTGCACTGCAGTAATCTTTTTACTTTGCTGTGTTATTAATATTTCTGACAGAGGTGCCGCAGAGTACATATTTATGGTGAGACAAAGAATTTGGGATGAACGAGTGGACGTCCTTTATTATTACTTTTTATTTTTTGACAGGAAAAAATGTACTGCACTGTTAAAATCACAATTAATAAAATATTGGAAGAGCAGCAAAAGCTGACACGCTATTTTTGCTTGCTTAGTTAAGATAATATATTTTAAGTTTGCATAAATATACTTTTTTTAAATATATTAAATGAAAGGTATTTTTTTAATTTAGTAAATATAGAGAATGGTTGTTAACTACACTATCTGCTATGCTAGATATATTTTGAAACAAAGTATTTGTATTTTCACAAAGGTTACAATAAAAAAATAAAAAATAAAAAAATTTTAAAAAAGCAGTAGTTTAATGCTGAAAATATACCAAGATCCTAATATACATATAGATGGGAGATTTTTAGCTTAAATCTACATTTAGAATAAATCTGGATTTATTGGCAGGGCTTGAAATTTACTTTTTTACTTGGTAGCACCGGTGCTCCCAACTTTAAAAATTTTGGAGCACCAGAAAAAATATAGGAGCACCCACCAAAAAGAAATGACCACCACTGCAAAATTATATATTAACAGATTTATTGTATTTGAAAACAACATCAATCAGGTCTAACAAATACCAGAAACAACTATCTAACTAATTCAATGACTTATTGATATTTGCGCAATAATTCCAAAATGAATTAATTAAGACGATAATGACAATAATACTAACAATGAATTACATTTCTCATTATCATGCTGCCTTGAATGCGCTTGAATAGTACTGTTACATTATGAAAAATAAATCTATGGTTTGCATCAAACGAAAATAAAGCACTGCAGTAAGAAATATCCATTTAGCACTATAGTTTTTTATGCATGTCAATTTAATAAACAAATCATATTTCATTGCGTCTTCCTCAAACTTCAGTCGTTTGCATTTCTCACGCTCACAAAAGCTCCCTGTCATCTGACAGTGGAAAGCCTTGAGTGATTGACAGCTAATATGAACCAATATAGAGGCAGGGAAGACAGATTCAGCTTGTTTTTAAACAAACCGGTCGCACTACAACCATTATATGTAGTCGCACAAATGCTCCCAAATTTATTATAAAGGTCACAAAGATTACATTTTTGGTGCATAAATGGTCGCAATTTCGAGCCCTGTTAGGCATGGGTTTGAGTAAAATGTTAATATTTAATTTATTCTAATTTACCCAAAACTGAAAATTCTGTCATCATTTATTAACCTGTTACTACTATAAAAGTCAAATGTTACAGATTTTCAGCTTTCTTCAAAATATCTTCTTTAGTTTCCAACAGAATAAAAACTTGTATAAAGGTTTGGACAAGGAACTACTTTAGTGTGAGTAAGTAATGAATCTATTATTATAAACTAATCGCTTTAAGGTATAACATTCATTTCAAATTTCAAATATAAAATGTTGGTAACACTTTACAATAATAGTACATGAATAATGATGTATTAATGTGCAAACTAAACATTACTTTTTTATGAATTAATGATGGGTTAAGGTATCAGAATCAGTTTTATTGCCAAGTGTGCTTCACACACACAAGGAATTTGTTTTGACAACAGAAGCTTCCAGTGTACATAAAGTGACAAGTGACAACACAAAATTAAATACAAGAAAAGAAAAGGCAATAAACATTAAACATTAAACAGGGATGCAGTTAGTCAAAAAGATCTGGATGTTGAGTTGTATGTACAGATATGCTGTAAATATACCGGTTATAAGGTGCTGTGTACAAGTGCGTATGAGAGAGTATTGCACGTTTATTGCACAGTAGGGGAATATTTAACTGTTCATGAGGTAGATGGCCTGAGGAAAGAAACTTTTCCTGTGTCTGGCTGTTTTTGTGCTTGGTGCTCTGTAGCGCCGACCAGACGGTAACAGTTCGAACATGTAGTGTGCTGGGTGTGAGGCGTCCAGAGTGATTTTACGAGCCCTTTTACTCACTCTGGAAGAGTACAGTTCTTGAAGTGTGGGAAGGGTAGTGCCAGTGATTCGTTCAGCAGTCCGGACTATTCGCTGTAGTCTACGGAGGTCGGTTTTGGCAGCTGAGCTGAACCAGACGGTGATTGAAGTGCAAAGGATGGATTGGATGACAGCTGAGTAGAACTGTACGAGCAGCTCCTGTGGCAGGTTGAACTTTCTCAGCTGACGAAGGAAGTACAGTCTCTGCTGGGCTTTCTTTACAATGGAGTCTATGTGAATGTCCCACTTCAGATCCTGAGAGATGGTGGTGCCCAGGAACCTGAATGACTCTACTGCAGCCACAGTGCTGTTCATGATGGTGAGTGGGGGGAGTGCAGGGGGGTTTCTCCTAAAGTCCACTATCATCTCCACTGTTTTGAGCGTGTTCAGCTCCAGGTTGTTGTATCTGCACCATAAAGCCAGCCGCTCCACCTCCTGTCTGTATGCAGACTCGTCACCGTTCCGGATGAGGCCGATAACAGTAGTGTCATCCGCAAACTTCAAGAGCTTAATGGAGGGGTCTTTTGCAGTGCAGTCGTTTGTGTACAGGGAGAAGAGCAGTGGGGAGAGAACACATCCCTGGGGGGCACCAGTGCTGATGGTGCGGCTGTCGGATGTGATTTTGCCCATTCTGACTAGCTGTTGTCTATCTGTCAGAAAGCTGGTGATCCATTGACAGACAGAGCTAGGGACAGACAGCTGGGTCAGTTTGTTCTCGAGCAGTGATGGGACGATGGTGTTAAAGGCAGAACTGAAGTCCACAAACAGTATCATTGCGTAGTTCCCTGGTTTGTCCAGATGTTCTAGGATATAATGCAGTCCCATGTTGACTGCATCATCATCATACACCCGGTGCAATAAGGCGTAAGATGTGTTTGCCGCGATGTGTTGCTATTTTCAGACGAGCGAAACACAAATTTCCCCGTTTTGTGCCATGTTGTTTAAATAGCAAATCCGTTTGTGCCACTTTGTGGACTCATAGTTTAGAAAGGAGTTGTGATAAGGCACATTGTTGGCGCGTTGCTATTTTGAGGAATTAAAATAGATTGTCGAGTGCAGAGTATGTTAGTTGTGCGCCTTAAACACTTAAACATTGCTTAATACACACAGGATGTACAGCAATACACAAATCTCAGTGGGTAGCACGATCGCCTCACAGCAAGAAGGTCGCTGGTTCAAGCCTCAGCTGGGTCAGTTGGCATTTCTGAGTGGAGTTTGCATGTTCTCCCTGTGTTCGCGTGGGTTTTCTCCGGTGCTCCAGTTTCCCCCACAAGTCCAAAGACATGCGCTATAGGTGAATTGGGTATGCTAAATTGTCCGTAGTGTATGTGTGTGAATGTGTGTGCATGGATATTTCCCAGTGATGGGTTGCAGCTGGAAGGGCATCCACTGCGTAAAACATATGCTGGATAAGTTGGCAGTTCATTCCGCTGTGGCGACCCCAGATAAATAAAGGGACTAAGCCGAAAAGAAAATGAATGAATAAATTATATAAAAACATCATCTCAGGGGGCTTTTTTTAGTTTATTCATGACAACTTGCTCTTGTATAATGCTATTATTATTATTATTATTATTAGTTGTAGTAGTAGTAGTATTTATTACATGCATATTTATATTTGTTTTATTAAAAACAAGCTTAGATTTGTCCACCTGTCAGGTTTTGGACCATATGGGGCATACTGTAGGATGTGTGTTTGGATATAACAGAGTTTTTTGACAACACTTCATTATTATTGTTCATTTATTCATTTGATGGAAATTAGAACTGAATTTAGAAATAGTTTTGAAACAAATCTTTGCTTAACAATGAAAATAAATATGTAGGCTAATGAATGTCTTCAGTGGAGTGTGTACTACTCAATTTCCTCATCCACGAGAAAGAGAAAGAGAAAGTAAAGAGGCCGATTGGAGAAGGCTCATTCTTTATCCTCGCACTGCAGATGTTGTGTTTAACCGTTTTCTCACTAGTGAATCGTTCAGTTTTTCCACTTACAAAGTCCACTTACAAAGTTAAAGGGAGTGGGAGATGAGACTCTTGATTGGTTTATTCTCAAAACACACCCATAACTTATTAAGAGAATAAGCACAACCCTGTAAGAAAACTGTATTTTTCCGTCCTTTAAATAGCAAAATTGGATTCGGATACGCCTTTAATGCTTTTGCACCACACGCTTTAGACTTTGCGCATAGATCGTTAAAATAGAGCCTTATATCTTAGCATGTGTTTTTATTATTTTTTTTTTAACAAGAACTTTCAAAGTATTTTTTTTAGAAAGTCAGTAATATAGGAGATGCTTATTAAACATATAAGAGTTGAAAATGACCTATACATTTTGATTCTAAATGATTTGTATTTTAAAGGATTTTACGGTTCTGAACTATATTTATGCTGTAGTTATAATTGCAACAAGTCATCACTAGCAGGCTTTTATATTAAAATTGTCAAACTCCAGCAAACACAGTACAAAAGGGTAAGCACAATCATTGTCAGTGCAGGCTGTATGTCAGAGCTGGCGGCAGACAAACAATATCCAATAACAGAGCTAATTGTCCACTAGGCGGGCAGCAGAGAATCATAAATGGTGGGCAGACAGCGTGTCAACAGAAAAGCAATACCAAAAAAAGAAAATAAGACATCACAGAAAGGGAGAGAAACAGTCTGCTTATATATAGGCCAGAAAATGGGTAACATCTGTGCAACGTTATCAGTACCAGGTATACGGGGATGATGGGAAATATGAAAGGGTTTGTTTTAAATAGTCAGCATTCGGGTTAGAGAGTCCTCTGGTGTTCAGAGGAAGGAATCACAGACTTTTGAGACTTTACAGCAATAAAAAAATTTAAATTTCAATATGTTTTAGTTTAAAAGTGAAAAAAAAAGAGATAAAAATGAGCTTTTAGTGAGGCTTTGATTGGCAGCAGTACCAGATGTTTTCAATAAATGAAAACAGTTAACTATTAACTTTCAATTTAGTTATCTTTGATGACCAGCAACATATGGTGGCTATTTTTACAAGGCCATTTAACCTTTCCATTCAACCTTTAACCAACCATTTTTTTTCATTCAATCTGTTTGTGACTTTGCGGCATCAAAGCTTACTTTGGCACAAATACTCCATAATCATGTCTGCAATCTTTTCTTGAATCCTGCAGTGTTAATGGTGAGCAATAAAATAAGTATTTATTATCAAACACATTAAACTACAACAACCCAAAGCTGTGAAGAAAACACCTCACTCCTTCATTTATAAAAGAAGAAGAAAAAAACTCACACCAGCCATGGAAGGAAGAAGTAAGTGATATTTTAGCTTCTACATCTTTGTTTCTCTTTACATAAATGCTTCAAAGTATTTACTGGTGCTAGAGCTGGCAAGAGTCTCTCTAATAAAATCCTTTACAGTGTGGTATCGGACATATCAGACACTTGTTCACCACAAAAATGAAAACATTGTCTTTCCAAGTGCCCATTTAATTCTGCAGTTCCCAACCCACAATAAACACAGCCTAAGAATAGTCCTGTCACCTCTTGTAAGGGTGACGCCGTCTCCATTGAGAACGGCAGCGCTGTTGTAGTGTAACAGTAGCGCTTTTATAGCTCAGAGTTGGACTCGGTATTGTCTAGAAGATGACATCATCCCCTGCTGACAGACATTTGCTGGCTCTTTTGTCTTAATCATAATCTAATAATGCATACATGTGTTAAATAGTAGTTGTTGTGGATGTATGCATGTGTGTTAGTCTGTTAGTGTTGGGTCTTGTTGTTGGGTGTAACCTTGCAATATTACTTCATTAGTTGGTTTCTTTTTTGAAAATCAAGTAAAAATGCCCGTCATTCTGTGTATCTCTCAGATTCCTAGTGAAACCACATTGGAGTTTTGTTTCATTATTATTTATTTAAAAGTTCCCATTATGACATTACATGCAATGTTAAATGCAAAAATGTCCTTTTCATGACACTTCTAGGTTGTGTTTGTAGGTACATTCTATTTGTTAAAATAAAAATATTGATTTAGTTAATGTGTACAATTATTACTCAACATAGAGAATAAAAAGGTGTAAAAGGTGTCTGTTGGGCGGTATCTTAAGGTATAAACTTCACCTTATTTAACATATTAGTGGGTTAAAAGGATAGTTCACCCAAAAATCTAAATTTACTCACTATTTACTCATCCTCAAGTGGTTAAACCATTTTAAGTTTATTTATTCTGTTGAAAGAAATATATGACAAAGAAAGACATTTTAAAGAACGCTGAAAAGATAGGAAAAACAAATACTATGAAAGTCAATGGTTACAGGTTTTCAGCTTTCTTAAAATTATCTTATTTTGTGTACAACAGAAGAAAGAAACGCAGGTTTGGAACAAGTGAAACTGAGTACTTTTTTTTAAACTATGCCTCACTTAAAACAATTTTGCTGCTTGTTCAAACATTTAAAATGAGCTAAAAAACTGTTTTATGGAATAACTTAATTGTTTTGTTTAATCCGCTAACATTTGTAAAAAAAACTACAACTATTAAATGAACTTCATTTTTGTTTGGACAACATCAAAGAGTTGCTTGGAGCCCTTTTTACAGTTAATGATATATCTTATCTAGTACCTAAAGTGAACTATTAGAAGGTAAACGGTGTCCAAGTAATAGATTTTGTGTCTTTTTTCCTACAATAAAACACTCACACTGAACAGTTGTATTTTTTAAAAGAGATCTTAATTATCCCATGATTCTGAATTAAATAACTAAATTATTAGTTTTTTTTATCTCTTTTCAGAATGTTTACATTATTCATTCATTCATTTTTATTCGGCTTGGTCCCTTTATTAATCTGGGGTCGCCACAGCGGAATGAACTGCCAACTTACCCAGCATATGTTTAACACAGTGGATGCACTTCCAGCTGCAACCCAGTACTGGGAAACATCCATACACTCTCACATGCACACACATAGACTACAGCAATTTAGTTTATTCAATTCACCTATAACCGGGACTCAAACCAGCGACCTTCTTGCTGTGAGGCGACTGTGCTAACCACTGAGCCACTATGCTTATTGGTGTAACAGTGTAATTGATACTGTTATGAATGTGCGGACAATAAGTCAAGTTCCAAATACAGCTTCATTAGAATAAAGGATGATCAACAGGAGCAAATGGCAAAAAAAGGGTCATCCAAAGCGTAATCCAAATGAACAGGCAAAGGTCAGGGGAGGCAGCAAACAAGCAGTATTCCAACAGATGGTCAAAGTCAAAAAACAAACAATGAACAGAAATGAGGAAAACACTTTGTAATGCACACTTAACAGTTGATTAAGACTCAGCCAACATAAGTCAAAGCCCTTCCTTGTCTGTCTTTTCTGTGTTGTCGTCTTTCTATGTGTCTATGTTTGTGTTGTGTCTGAACACATGGCTCAGCCTGTGTTTGTGTTCACCATGTTCCTCCCTTGTCCATCTAGTCCTCATTAGTCTCAGTGTTTATACCTGGTCCTCATGTTCTTTCCTCCCTTTATAATGTGCTCTCTTCCCTTATGTCTTCGTTGGTTCATTGTTACTTGTTACATCTTGTGTTACCTGTTACTGCTTGACGGTGCTCGTTTTTCTGTGTTGTAGTTATTTGTGTGTTTGAGTTGTCTTTGTCTAATGTTTGTTTGTTTTTTCTTCCGAGTCAGCCCCATCACGTTTATCCTTTTCAAGTTTGTTTGTTTAAGTTCTTCTATTTATTTTATTTGTTCTATTAGTAGCTTTTAAGTGTTTAGTTCCTTTTTTTATTTCCCATTTTATTTCAGTAGTTAAATCCTATTTTATTTCTTTCTGTTTTCATTTTTTCTGTTTTCTCTCTGAGAGAGAGAGAGAGAGAGAGAGAGAGAGAGAGAGAGAGAGAGAGAGAGAGAGAGAGAGAGAGAGAGAGAGAGAGTCTTGTTCTGATCCAGCCCTGCCTGCTGTGAGTCCCTGGCTGCTGATGTTCTGTCAGGCTACCACTGGTGATAGTCAAGCGCACGCGTATGCTACGGTGCAGCCTATGCGTGGACGCATAGCCCCTCGCCGTAACCGTCAGCGACGATGACGCGCACCTCTCCAAAAACGTAACGCGTATGCGTAGCGCAAGCTTTGTGATTGGTCGGATTGGTATCGCTGACGAGTGTGGGCGGAGGTGAGAGCCGCGCCCGATGCAGCGAGTGTTTACAAGTGTGGAGTCTCGTGAAGGAGCTCCGGATGGAGACTGTTGTTTTGTGTTTACCTTATGATTAAAGTTGTTGCACGTCCGCTGGTTCCCGCCTCAAAATGAGCAAATTTGAGCCACTTGTACATTAAGGGAGCGTTCAGAAAACACAAAACACCAGCGAAGAAACTCGACACAGAGAAACATAAACATCACTGCCAGCTAGCGTTTCGGAAGTGTATAAAGAAGTATAAATGCACAGCTACGCGCGAGGCTTTGCGCCGTGGGTTACGCCGAACACTTGATGCAGAAGTATAAACCAGGCTTAAGCCTTCACCACCTCCTGCCTGGCCTGACCATCCTGGCTCTGTTTTCTGTTCTCCTAGCATTCTGTGGCCACTGATTACCTCCAGCACATGGACCATCCAGCACATATTACTTTGTCTGTCAGCTCCATCCAAGATTCCCCAGCACTACCCTATTCATCGTTGGACTGTGTTTTACCTTACCCCTACCTCACATAACATTATTGTCAATAAACGCCCCCTGCACTCATTCTGCATTCAGATCCTCCTTCCTCTAACCGTGACAACATAAGTATCTGAATAGAGTTTATATAGTATGTGTAATCAATGTCAATGATCTGCTGCTGTGCATGCATGAAGGGTGTTCACAGGGTCTTAAAAAAATATTAAAAATTGATCAATCAATTTACAGAAGATAAAAATCCTTAAAGTATTAAAATGTCTTAATGGCTATTTCCTGAGGTATTAAGTTTTTGTCATATTTTCATTATATATATTTGTTCAAGGACATTTTAGAAATAATTTCTAAAGAAAGATGAATCATTGCATACCGGGGTTCTTCTATGTAGTTTATTATGCAGTCCCGCTAGTTTTGTTGTTCACTACTTGCTGCATTATACCACAGATCCCTTTACAGACACCAATATGCTTCATACTAACTTCTTTTTTATTCTTTGTTTGTGTAAAGATTCATTAAATATTTAATTCATATTCAAGGAGTATGTGTTGTGTGTCTACTTAAAAATAAAAAGAATGATTGCGAATTTGCCTTTTTTATTCATCAAACTGTCTTACAATAGTATAAGTTAAAGAGTCGCTGGCGCAAATGGATAAAACTGGTGATGAGGTCTTAAAATGTATGGAAAAAGTTTTTTTTTAAAAGTCTTAAAAGGTATTTAAATTAACCTTTTTTGCTATGTCAGTGTCCAGCTTGGTATCAGCTGTAGTTGTGCATGATGGGTGGTGCAGTCCTAGTGAATGGCAGATTAGGTAATCTCTAGTGGTCCACAAGGGCAACCCCACTGGTGATCACAATAGAAACAACCTTAATTTAAAGCATCAAATTACTTGAAAGTTAGTTTACCTAAAAATTAAAAAATTATCTCATAATGTACTCATGCTTAAGGCACCCTATAGTTTTTATGACTTTCTTTGTTCAGTCGAATTCAATCTGTTATTGTAAAAAAATATCTTGTGCTTTTCAGCTCTATAATATCAATGGGTAGGTGTTTTTTTTCAACAGTCCAATAACCCATCCATAATAGGGGATGAATAAATGTCTCATGTACTTAATCAATGCATTTTTGACAGAAAAATATCCATATGTAAAACGCTTTAAACAGTTTTGTGTAACTTCTACGAAAAACTGTGTTCTTCTTTAAATGTGCATTTTTTGGCATCATCAGATGGACAATATGCAGATATAAGTCTCTTGACTTATATCGAAATTCTTTGTCGTTTTTTCTCTTAAAATCCTCATTTTGTGCTTTCTTCTTATGTTATCTGCTGGAAAAGCTTCACACTCCCGGTGCTAAATGTATCTCTAAAGAAAAAGAAAATTCTTTTACACTTCTGTTTTTTTAAAAATAATAATTGATTTGCTATAGGAGACCAAATATTCTTTTATTTATCCCACAACTTTATATATTGTATGTGCATTGTTAGTTAATCTGTATATTATGTCTTGAAGTGACAGAAGCCTAAGAGCTGCTTCTCTCTAATAATGTTAACAACAATAGACAGAAAACTAAAATCACAGCTTATCAACCTAACAAATTTAGGAACTGTTTTCACTAGCATCTTCACTCTGGGTATCAGAAAAAAAATTGCAATATAACTTTTGGTATATGAATAATGGAATAATGGTATTTTGTCAAGCAAACAAGACAAATACTAAATATTTAAATTAAACTTTATATGATTGATGCTATGAAAATAGTTACACTATAGTGTATTAAACATTTACTTGCAGTGAGGTTTGTTACAAAGGCATCACATTCTACTTACTTCTTGTTAGTGATATAGTACGGTGCTAGAAGATGGATTTGTATTCCTGCAAAAGGGTATTTTACAACCCTTTTCATTCAATATTCACTCCAACACATCACACAGTTAACTTATTTACATTGTTGGCTTTGCAGTGAAATAACTTGAGTTGATTTTTGCCTTCTTTCACCAGATGTGGTTTTGTGTTTGGGGTGCACTATGTATTTAAATAGTTTGCAAATGTTTGTGGGTTAACTTGAGGGAAAATAATTGAGGGTAAAGCATTGTTTTCTGATATGCATGGGCTTGTGGCTTACTTCGTTCATTCCTGTGCAGTTCAAAGCATTTACAGTCTTTAATATTAGCTGTTGTGTGGAGATTCATATTAACCTTGAGATTCTTATCAAATGAAGTCTTATCAAATGAAGTCTTTTTATGTTGCTGTGCATTTGCCCCATGTATAAAGGGCTTCCTGTGTTTCAGTAATGACTTTTGTTCCAGAGCTTTGTTTTCTTCTGAGAGGTCGGTTTGTGCACAGACAAAATGGTCTGTGGTTCAGAGGTTAAAAATAAATTTGTAATATTGTTCCACATTAAAGAGAAATACTAAACCATAATGATAATTGTTTAAAATATAAGCACTAAAGCACACATAAACAAATAGAAGCAATACCAGCAAAAGTTAAATCTAGAACACTTTTTGGTACAACAAATGAATTAAAATGTAAAAAATATATAAACTTTACCATAAAATGACTAGTTGTAAACCATATACAGTAAGAAAACTTACCGTTAAACAAGTTTTTAACAGAATTTTACTGTTGCATTTTTACTGGTTTGTCACAGTTAAAAACACTGCCATTTAAAATGTTTTTGTGTATAATAAGGAAATGTATTATTTATCAGGTTTTACATTTTTTGCCATTTTTTTTACACTTTTTATTTTTTGTTTCTTTTCAAAAGGGAAATCTAGTAAGCAAACAAATAAATAAATATACAGCAAAATGCAACAGATATGTAACAGATGACGCTGGACAACGGACGTGAGGATCCACATGCAGTTTATTAAAAAAAATTTATGCAGGCAATGGTCAAGAACAGGAGCAAACCGGAGCATAAGGGAAATCCAATAAACGTCATCAAAATACACAAATACACAAAGACTACACTCAAAAAATATATATTTTTACTTGTTCGAACTACTTAATTAAAATGCGCTGAATCAACACAATTCTTAATATTTCATTGGGACAACTTAATTTTTGTATTTTCAGTCCACATAAGTTTGTTGAAAGTGTTAAGTTAACTTAAACGATTTGTGTTGGGACAACATGAATGAATTGTGTGGAACCCTGCATTTTTTACAGTGTAGTTAATAGAAAATGCTAGTAATGTCTGTGGAAAACAAAGACTTCACACAGTGTGTGTGTGTGTGTGTGTGTGTGTGTGTGTGTGTGTGTGTGAGGGGTAAACAGAAAGTCCAGCTAATCAGTCTGTGATGAGTTGGAAGCTATGTGAGTGTAATCAGTGGGAAACAGGAACCGGCGTCTGCGAGGTGCATGCTGGGGGTTGTAGTTCGTTACTGTAACGTGTGTTTAGTTCTCTGGTGATCTGCAACCGCCAGATTGCCAGCAAATACAACATAAATATATATTAAAAAAAAGTTTTTCAAAAACAGGTTTTTAATTTATAATTTGGACCAGTTTACATCAGTGTCTGAGTGGATGGGTATTAAGTAAAGTTTGGTTTAAATCACCTTAAATAATCCTAGTTACCTTAAATTTGACATGATTTAACATGATTTAACTAGTCATTTAACATGACTTACCTTTCATTTTAAATGCAATACATTTGTTGTTTATAAGACAGTGTATTTCATAGAGTAGAACACAATTATGAGAAATAATGTTTGACTGTTTGGTTGCGGTTATGAAAAGTCACTACATCTTAATTAACATTTGTCAAAGGAGCTGATTCACTACTGTAAAATGCTCAACCAGAAATCATAATGTTTGTATTTAATTCTGTGGTCATCACTAAAGAAAACAACACGTCAGTTTGCTTAAGACCTAGTGATTTGTTGTGCCAGTTGTTCATTACTCATTCATTCATTCATTTTCGGCTTAGTCCCTTTATTAATCTGGGGTAGCCACAGCGGAATGAACTGCCAACTTATCCAGCATATGTTTTACGCAGCGGATGCCCTTCCAGCTGCAACCCATAACTGGAAAACATCCATACACACTCATCCACACACATACACTACAGACAATTTAGCTTACCCAATTCACCTATACCACATGTTTTTGGACTTGTGGAGGAAACTGGAGCACCCGGTGGAGACCCACACAAACACGGGGAGAACATGCAAACTCCGCACAGAAACGTCAACTGACCCAGTCGAGGCTTGAATCAGCGACCTTCCTGCTGTGAGGCGATTGTGCTACTCTCTGCACCACCGTGCTGGCCGTTGTTCCTTACTTTATGCTGTAATTCATAGCTACTGCTGCTGGAGATCAGTCTTCACCCCTTGCTTTGTTTTTTGTGATAAACAAGGTTTTTCATACATAAGCTGATCTCTTGAGTGACGTGCAGTACTGCTCTCTACTGTGCAGTAACATTCTGATCTTGGCTGTCCTCCACTCCCAGACAAATGAGTGTATTTTGCTTCAATCCGTTGGGATTATGGCCTGTGCTGGAAAAGGAGGGGTGGGAAATGAGGGGAAAGGGAAAGAGGATGAATCAGGAGCAGGTGGTTGTGCCAGTGTCACATGGGCAGTTTGTTGGCACATGTGGATTTTACTGACAGACTGTGCAGTCAAGATGTCAAATGTCAGCCATTTTTAATCATTGCCAAAGTCTTGTCAGTTTTTAATCTTTGCAAACCAGTTTTCAATGATTTATGAATTCAGCTCATTTATTCCTTTAAAGCTCATAACAAGCTCTGGTCATTTGGACATGGAAGAAGTGCTTAATATCGGATTTTGCTTGAAGATCACAAAAATGTTGTTTAATTTTTAAATAATTTGTATAAAAAATTTGAATTAAAGATATAACCAACAGAATAGTTAAAAGTTTCATGTTTAAGATTAAAATATATTTTTAATAATTTATTTGAGTACTTTTGATGGGGTTTGCTTAAGACGTGGCAGTCTTAAGCATAATGTTATAAATTATTATAGTTCTAGACCTTGATTTTGATTGGTTGTGCCACTTCTAAAGTTTTTGTAAATTATTCTTGAAACTCTTCAAAATATTACTTTGACAAATTCATCATTCCTTTTCAAACAAACTTTTCCCACACAGGGAATGTGTTGATAATGCATGTGTGTGTGTGTGTGTGTGTGTGTGTGTGTGTGTGTGTGTGTGTGTAAGCCCTCTGTTTCTGAAATGCAGAAGGCTTATTTTTTAAATCAGTAGTTGTAAGGTGATGATCTGAATTAGGGCTTCACTATATTGGACAAATCTAACATTGCGATATTTTTTCATTCTGCTCTATATATACTGTGTTGCGATAGGAATACAATTTCACTAGATTTGTTGAATAACTATTTGGAAAGAATTTAGCATTTTAGATTGATTTTGTAAGGGAGTGCATATGCATAAAATATAAATAAGAAACAATCTACAAGCGTAGATACATTCAATAAAAAAAAGATACAAATTAAATAAACAGGATTTTATTGTTTTCAGAAGAGTCCAACTGTATTCTGGTATACAGTAATTGATTGATGAAAATATGACTGCATAGTCTTCGTATTATAAACAATTCAAATCGCTATTCATTTGTCAAAGTTACAAATGGTTTAATTTTTTTATGCCTAAATAGTTTTAAAGCCCTAACACAGTTACAGGCCTCAAAAAAAAATTGCAAAATGATCAATTATAATCCAGACTCAACATTGCGTATACTCGTGATGTGACTATTGCGAATGATCACATAGCGATTTCGATGATGAAATTATATATTGTGCAACTAATCTGAATCAGGTGTATATGTAAATAAAGAGAATGAAGTTAAGAAGTACTGATTAAAAAAAAAAAATTTACGGCAGTGAGGTGGCTCAGTGGTTAGCCCTGTCACCTCACAGCAAGAAGGTCACTGGTTCGAGCCCATGTTCGAGTGTATGCATGTGAATGCGAGAGTGTATGCGTAATTCCCAGTGCTGGGTTGCGGCTGGAAGGGCATCCACTGTGTAAAACATGTGCTAGTTAAGTTGGCGATTCATTCCGCTGTAGCGACCTCTGATAAGTAAGGGTATTAAAGCAGGTCGCACACCAGAAGCGCCGCTCGGCGACGCGCCGTGCAGTGCCACGCATTTTAGAATTCTAAACATTGGTTTCTATCAGGGTACGCAAACCGGTGCCGCAAGTCGGCGGCTGTCGGCGGCGCCCAGCCACGACTCAGGACACTGTTCATATATCTGCCATGCCACAGAGCGCCATCTGATTAGTTTAGTTTTAATAGCAGGTGAATGTGCACGCCTGGTGTGCGATACTTTCAACTGTCATGTGTGCGCCGTGTTGCGGCGCTGAGCGGCGCATCCGGTGTGTGATGCCCTTAAGTTAAAGGAAAATTAATGAATGAATGTATGTTCCATCACTGAGTTACAGGGTTCCACACAATCTCTTCATGTTGTCTCAACACAAACTGATTGTTAACTTAATTGTTTTTATTAATTGAGGCAGATTGAATATAAAAAAAATTAAGAACTCAAGAATTGTCTTGATTTAGCTCATTTTAAATAAGTAGTTTAAACAAAAAACTATTTTTTGTACTACAAGAATACTGTTGAAATGTGAGCAGATACATACAGTATGTGTGTGGGTAAATTTAAAATGTTTTGTTAAAATGTAAAAACTGAATGGCATTAGTACAGTCCTTTTCCCATTTGTTTTTTATCAGCAGTTAGGAATATTCTATTGCTGTTTACTTTTACTGAGGAACTATTTCTCTAGTAAAAGCACTGATTTAAACATAATCATGTTAATGCAAGTATTTTACCCATAATAAATGTATTTAAGGGGTGACTGTTTTATAAAAGCAAACATTAAGTCCCATGAAGACAGTAACAAATGAATTCACATATGTTATATTATATCACATTCTCTCTTGCTTCTGTGTCATCAAGGTCACTTTGAGCTCTTTTTATTCCTCAGGTTGACGGAGTCAGCAGGATCACTCACTGATGGACCGGTTAACTACAAATACAAGACTAAATGCACTTGGCTTATTGAAGGATAGTGAGTATCATCATGGCTAAAGTGTTTTTTGTACATTTTGCACTTATTATTTACCAAAAGCATTTGCTAAAAGCAACATACAAAATGTTTGAGCAAATGTGTGATTTATTGTTCCATCAGTGGATTTTGTGAATACAAATTTGCATGTACAATTTTTAAAGAATCAGATGAATGTATTTTCTGTTTTATTTCAGCCCAAACGCTGTGCTGAGGTTGAGGTTCAATCATTTTGCCACAGAGTGCAGTTGGGATCATATGTATGTCTTTGATGGGGACTCGATTTACGCACCATTGGTAGCTGTGTTTAGGTGAGTGGAGCTGGAATCAACGCTAATGCAATACACACGCCCTGACACAAATGCCATTAATGTCCTTAATGATTTCATATCAAGAATAAAATCTTTTTTTGCCTAAAAAATGTATATTACCATAAACAAAAGTCATTTATGCATGAGTAAACCTATTGTACATCATTAAAAGTGTAACAAAATAGTCAGGAACACATGTCAAGTTAAATTAACTAATAAAAACACCATAAACACAACAGAATAAGTCAACTATGATTTGACCTTAAAAATGTTATGCTGGGTTGTCATGTCAATTTTTGGGAAGGGCATATGTGCAAAAAATTTGCAGTGTAATTAGCGGTTCATTCCACTGTGGTAACCCCTGATAAAGTAGTGATTGTGCTAATGAAAAATGAGTGTTGAATTTAAAGCCAATATTTAATGCAAGTACATTTTTAGAGTCTTTAATTAAATTATCTAAAAAATAACAGTAATCCCCTACTTTATTAGCAGAAAATTAATTTAATTGTTACTAATTACACCCAACACTGCTTGTAATAATCACATTCTCATAAAAAAATATGTTGGAAAAATTCCTTATACTCAAGTCTCATTTAAACTGAGGCAGTCTTCTCAACCCTGTCTCTTCTTTTTATTTTCTTCCTCTAAAGTGTTGACTCTGATGTCTTTTTAATGAGATGGACCTTGTGTGGACACACCTGCTGTGTACTTGTGTGTGTGTGTTTGGTGTCTGGTTCAATGGATATCTGTGTCCTGTGGTGTGTCTGAAAGTCCCAGCTGGTTGTCTACTTTGTTGTGTTGAAGCCGTGAATTTGAGCTTATCCTCGTTTATTAGAAGAATATCAGACCGTCAGGTTGATACAGGAAAGCTTTATCCTGCTCTTGATGCTGTTTGCTGTCCTTAGACTTGAACCAAAATGAAGTCAGTCTTTCCTTTCTTACATTGAGGCCTTGTTTACACAAAGGTGTGTTTTTTGGTTGATTGTATCGCAAGAAGATGAGGAAGAAACTTTTTTTTTTGGACCTGGTGTCTGGTGACCTTGGTCTCTTTTGTCCACCTTCAACATCTTTTCTGATTTCTTTCAGAGGATGTTAACATGCATTTATATCTATGGGCTATTTTTAAATCTATTTTTACAATATTAGATTTTGTAAATTGCTACAAGGAAAAAAAAAAAATCTGTCATAAATTACTTACCCTGTACTTGATAGAAAAATATTTAAGTATTTTTCATCTAATCACAATTAAATATATTCTGAAGAATGCCGAAAACTAGTCATTAACTTCCATATTTTATACTGTATGTTTTCCATTTTTCGGTGTCAGTGTCTCGTTGCCATCAAGATGACAACATCGGTTCTTAATCTTGGTACGTGCTAGGTTCAAAAAAGACACCCTCAGTAGAATTTAGGCATGGGTATTGGCCATTTCGCAATCCCAATGAGTTGAGAACGCATGAAAGCGTCCAGTACAGAGAGAAACCTGAATCCACAATAAAAAATGTGAAAGCAATTATAATCAGTACTACCAATGAAATTGGAATGACCAATCGGATGAAGGCCCGTCTCATCTTTGCGTATTTCTTGTTTTAGAATTAGCAGCTTCAGCACATCGTCTACCCCAGCCATCTGTAAGAGTTTCAAAACTCAGATTTATTAAAAGATTTATGCATTTATCAATGAACTATTAACACCCAAAAATTACTACGAGTTATTAGTTTTGGGAGGCTTCTTAGTTAGGGCATTTCTCGAGATGATGTCAGTGGCTAACAATTACTATAATTCTTCAAAAAACATTATTTTGTGTTTAACAGAAAAAAAGGAATTTATACAAGTTTTGAACTATTTGAAGGTGAGTAAATGGTAAGTGAATAATTTTTTTTAGGTGAACTACAACTGCCTTTGCAGTGCACACGACATTCGGATACGACTGTCGAAATACGCCCCCTTTTGGCAGTCGCACAAAATTTTCAGTTATGTCGTGCACCATGAAGGAGATTTTCGCGTTATCTGAAATAAAAGGAATGCAAAACCAAGATCCATTATTCTCCGTCCATTCACCATGGTTGAATGAATAAATAATAAAAACTCATAGATCGCTTAAAATTTTGAAGGGAATGTGGAGACAACATTAAACAATATTGTTTATTCATCACTTATGAATAGAAATGTTTATTTTATATAAACTTTTTTCTTATTCAAAAACTAATGGAAAAACTACTATTTCTCATTGTGTGTGCACGGATCTGCTTGGACAACACTGGAATACATCACATCCGGACGAGCAGTCGCATACAGTCTAGTCGCAGGAGTTCAAATATTTTAACGGATGCACAGGTCAAATCAGATCTGATTTTTTTGCATATGGAGATGATGCGTGGAACTCCACGCTGCTCCCAGACTACTCTCCATTGGAAATGAATGACTTCCAGTCTGTTGCTTGTTGTTTGTCATGTGCAGTGGAAAGGCAGCTTTATCCCTTAAAAGACATACAGAGGCACAAGGCTGGGGAAGGTTACAGAAAATGTTCTTCTGCTCTGAAAGTTGCAATGAGCACAGTGGCCTCCATCATCCGTAAGTGGAAGATGTTTGGAACCACCAGGACTCTTCCTAGAGCTGGCCGGCTATCTAAGCTGAGTGATCAGGGGAGAAGGGCCTTAGTCAGGGAGGTGATCAATAACCCGATGGTCACTCTGTCTGAGCTCCAGCGTTCTTCTGTAGAGAGAGAAGAACCTTACAGAAGAACAATCATCTGTGCAGCAATCCACCAATCAGGCCTGTATGGTAGAGTGGCCAAACAGAAGACACTCCCCGCCTTGAATTTGCCAAAAGGCATCTGAAGGACTCTCAGACCATAAGAAACAAAATTCTCTGGTCTGATGAGACTAAACTTGAGCTCTTTGGAGTGAATGCCAGGAGTTATGTTTGGAGAAAAACTGGCATCGTTCATCACCAGGTAATTCCTACAGTGAAGCATGGTGGTGGCAGCATCATGCTGTGGGGATGTTTTGCAGCAGCAGGAAATGGAAGAGTAGTCAGGATAGAGAGAAAGATGAATGCAGCAATGTGCAGAGACATCCTGAATCAAAACCTGCTTCAGAGTGCTCAAGCTTGTGGCTTCATATTCAAAAAGACTTGAGGCTGTAATTGTTGCCAAAAGTGCATCAACAAAGTATTGAGCAAAGGCTGCGAATGCTTATGTACATGTGATTTTTCAGGGTTTTTTTTTTCTAAATTAATAACAATTAAAAAAAAACATATGGGGCATTGTGTGTAGAATTTTGAGGAAATAAATAAATTAAATTCATTTTGGAATAAGGCTGTAAAATAAAAAATGTGGAAAAAGTGAAGCACTATGAATACTTTCTGGATGCACTGTATCTGTCCTTTAGGATCACAATGGGTCACCAAAATACAAATTAATTGTCATTTTAAATGTACAATATTTCTAACAGTATTCTATAAGACTGCAGACCTTTGTCCTTTTAGGGATTTTTATAGCAAAGTTGGACATTGAACAAGTTTAATTCATCCGTCTAGTGCACTTTAAAAGTTCAGAATTAAGAGCACTACCCAGCTAACAAAAAAGGTTCCTGGGACGTCCCCTAAATGGCATCTGTGGATATATTTGTTCCCCTGGGTCATATGCACAGTAGGGTGTACCACCCACACTAGGAGGATGTCCAGAGCACATATTACAGACATTTGCGGGACGTCTGGAGGATGTAGTATGAAGGTTAATTTGATAGTGGCTGGACAAAAACAAATAAAAGTTGGAAAAGTCATAGATTTAGCACATAGTTTAGCAAATATAAATTAATTGATAATATAGCTTACATTTATAATGAGCTATATGCACACAGAACCCTTTAATTTTCAGTGACTCAGCTCAAGCACTTCCAGTGAACTGTCATACCATTACAAAATCACTGTGTTTAATGCATTTCTTTAAACATCAGTGAACTTCACTGCCGGATTGAAATATGATATAAAGTGGGTATTAGACTTGGCAAGAAGCACTTTAAATTCCATTATTCAGCACAATGTTTTTAAAATATGGAAATAAATTTTTTATTTTAACTGTTTGCAATTCAGTTTCTGCGCTTGATTGTTTCTTCTGACAGCGATTGCTCTTTAATCTTGTTTTTTTACCTGAACAACGAAATAAATGCCTATTTTAAAAAAAAGTCTATTTAACTGATTAGAATGATTACATTACAACATCATGCTGTAAAAGGAACCTTATGAAATTGTCACATTATATTCACGTTAACCTTTCACCGGAAGTTTATTGGTGGCTGAAAAACACTAACGATATTTGCCATCGTCTTTACGCATGACTTTCTCTGCATGGGGTAAAAAGGCAATACAGCAGTTTCAACGGCGCTTCTACCACACACTCATTGATCGTAATTTACACTTAAAAACACTTTGAGTGCCGTGTCCAACAATCTCTAAACAGAGGAAAGGTCTGTGGGTACTAAAGGCTTTTCGTATAAATCCTGTGAAGAGACAAACAAGCGTTTTGTTAACCGACATTAAGATGGCGCCTAGCTTTGCATGTGGTGAACATAACTGTTAAGTCAACTTTAGGACTGTCTCTTTATATTTATAAACTTTTAGGGTGCTGAATGAGGTGGTCTCGCCTCGATTGAAACGAACCCTGGAGGGAGTGGATTGATCGTAGTGACAAAGGAATACGATCCGAACCAGTCTATGACAGTGTATTATGGATATGTAATAGGCATATATGGCTATATGAAAAGAGAAATTAGGCGGGTCATTCCTATCGATAAATGTGTGTTGCATGTCAAATGCGAAAGTGAAAGCCTGCTGAATTATTAACGAGAGCTGTTTATCCGTTAGGAAAATTGACCGAACTGCAGTTTTGGTTTATCTGTTATTTCTCTCTATAATCTAAAGCCAGTAATGCATAAGCATTATGCCAACGGCTATGTATGACAAAGTTTGACCTCTGATTCATATTTGGTGACAATGTCTGTGGGTGCCACCATTCAAAATTAAAGCACAGCTTTTCGCTTATAATGTCTTATTGCTTCTCATCATAAATTAAGGATAAGGACTTGTGACAGCTGAGCGGGACCCTGAAAAATAAACTGTGAAACTCTGACCAATGTGAGGAGAGTTTGCTCTCATGTGACTGTTTTAGCTGTTTTGTTCTATTTAGAAACTTTGCAGTTAGTGATGGGAAGTTCGACTCTTTTCAAAGATTCGGCTCTTTTGGCTCGGCTCCCTTAAAAGAGCCAGCTCTTACGGCTCCCAAATGGCTCTTTTTTTAGTAGCACTCAGAGCCTTCTATTTTAGCCCAATTTATCAATTGTGAATGTTTTGTGTATTGGTAAGCAACTTTTTAATTCCTTATTTTTCATAAAAAAAATACACAGTTACTATTATTTAACATTTTAATAAAACTTTAATTGAACAATTGAACCAAACCAGGGCTTGATATTAACTTTTTTGATCACCAGCCACTATGGCCGGTAGTTTTCCAACGTTAGCCACTCGCCATTTTCACTAGCCATAATTTTGTTGTTGGGAAAATAGATTTTATATGCATAAATTTGACTTTGACATGCTACAATACTTGTGTTATGTCCCCATGCCTTGTCATTAATTTCACTTTTTGTGTGTCGTGTATGAGCTTGCTCAATGAGCATGAGCAAATGGGTCATGGTTTATAGTGTTATATTGCAATTAGTTTTTATTTCACATGATTTTTAGGGGTTTACCAAATTTATCTCTGACCACACCAAACAATAATTATTTCTTAGCCACAAATTTATAAAAAGTGTCAAAACAAGCAAAATATAGCTGTATACTATAATTTTATTTAACAAAACATTTCTTAAAAAACAAATAAAAGCAATTGACTTAAAAAAAATATATATATTGTCATGTATCTAAAACTATGCACAGTAATCTGTCCTGGCTAAAGGTCTCTCGGATCACCAGTTAACAACACATACGTAAATGGAGAGTTAATCTCCCATTAAAGCAATATTGTAAAAAAAAAATTAAACCATATTAACAAAAATAAAAGCAAATAAAACCATAAGCAAATGAAAGCAGGTGAAAAACATACCATGTGTGATAAAGATCTGTTCAAAGTGAACGCAACCGGTGCTGCTTACAAAAAGACACATTTTGAGCTCTTGAAAGCAGCAAGACTGTGGGTGCATGTTCATCACTTTTTGTCTAGTCTATTTGAAAGAGAACCGATCGCAGTTGCGTTTCCAGACACGGTTGCTTCACGAAAGGAAACAAGAGCGTGCACGCGTTTTAAACAGTTGCGCGCATCACATCAGCTGTTAGCGCGAGTGATCATCATGGCACGATTCTAGTGGGTCCTTCCATGTGATTAGCCGCATGGTTGTTCCTAAATGAAGCCCCGCCCCTACTTACGGCAGAAGATTTCAATAGTATGATCCTGCACAACTGGAGTAGCTGCACGTTCAGGACCGCATGTATAGGACCGCATTTATAGGACCCTAGTTTTTTGCGGCAGTGCCACCTACCGGATTGGATGAGATAGTGAAACTGCATTTCTAGGACCATTGTTTTGTACCAGCGCCACCTGTCGAATTGGATGAATTAGCGGAAACTTCAGTTTCAGGACTGCCTTTCCAGCGCCACCTACCTGATTAGATGATATAGTGAAACTGCATTTCTGGGACCGTAGTTTTGTAACAGCATGGTTTATGAAACACCTGCTTTGAGTAACCATTTACATTAAAACAAATACATTTATACCTAAAATATAAAAGAAAAAATGTTGTTTAAGCTTTACACAAAAAAGCTGAGTCCCTAAAAAATCTTATATTTCTTAAAAATACTGTACATTTAAAAACCCCCCTTAGATTGAACTAATTAGCTCAGTATTAGGGAAAATAAATTGAAATCAAGTTGGATCAGCATTTGCAGTCACTAATTTAAAGAATGTAGAGAGTCAAGACACAAGAATGATTCAAGAATGTATGTTTATATAAATATCCACACACTCATTTTTGCATTAATGCAATACAACAGCACAAAAATGACCCCATGGTTTAATCAGTTGCAGCATTCAGACTGGCTGGCTGTAGACTTCAGCTCCTGTGAATGAGAGAGAGGAAAAGAGAATCAA
>CAIGQZ010001313.1:21019320-21053318 GCA_903798205.1 Danio tinwini | reverse complement strand
AAAAAAAAATTCAAAGGAGGGGCTAATAATTCTGACTTCAACAGTATATATTATATTACGGATAGGTCAAACTTCTGTGTTTTGTGTATTGTTTTCTTTTTAACTTACCTTCAAATGTTTCTTCAAATTCGACGAAGACCATTTTTTTCGCAATCTTTCGTGAGGCAGAGTTTGCACTTTATTCTATATGAATTGTCTTTCACTCCGACAAATGCAAACATGGACTCTAAATAGGGCCATGGGTGGTCTTCTTCCTTATCGCCATGAACAGTTGAAAGTAAAGGAGTTGAAGGTGGAATTTCTGGGTTTTCCATGCTCTCAATGCAGGCAGGCAGCGACAGCTTAAGGCTGATTTATACTTTTGCATCAAGCGCACACGTATGCTACGGCGCAGCCTACACTTGGACGCGCAGCCCTCGCTGTGGCCGTCGGCAACGTTGACGCGCACCTCTCAAATAATGTAACGTGTTCGCGTAGCCCATGCTCTATGATTGGTCGGCTTGGTAGCGCTGAGTGTGGGCGGAGGTGAGAGCCGCGCGAGCGTGATGCAGCGAGTGTTTACAAGTGTTGAGTCCTGTGAAGGAGTGCCAAGTGGAGATTGTTGTTTTGTGTTTACCTTATGATTAAAGTTGTTGCACGTCCGCTGGTTCTTGCCTCAAAATGAGGAAATTTGAGCCACTTGTACATTAAGGGAGCGTTCAGAAAAAAGAAAAAACAAAACACCAGGGAAGAAACTCGACACAGAGGAACATAAACTCCTACTGCCAGCTAGTGTTTCGGAAGTGTTATTGCAGAGCAACAGTAACAGCGTGCAGAAGTATAAATGCACAACTACGAGCAAGGCTTGCGCCGTGGGTCACGCCGATCACTTGATGCAGAAGTATAAACCAGGCTTTATTCAAACCTGTGACAGAGCCATCTGCCACTCTGGCAGTGATAATGTGAGTTTGGAATGATTTGTAACATTTTTATAATTGTAACAAGTAACGATGCAGCACATAAAAAACTATTGGAGTAAAAGTATTAAACTCATCTAAAATATGTACTCACGTAAAAGTGGAAGTAGAAGAAAAAAACAATACTCCAGGACCAGTAGAGTACAGATACAGCCTTTTAGTACTTTAGTACAGTAGTGAAGTAGTTCCACTTCGTTACTATACATCTCTGCAAGTTAATGCTGACAGTCCTACACGAGTGAGTGGCGCCATCTAGTGTAGCTCCTGAGCACACAGTATTTAAAAACTAAAATTGCATTGTCAGAATTGAGCAGTTTGTATTTTGTTTTGTCAGGTGTAAAACATTTATTTTAAAAAAAGAAGCTTATTTTTATAATCCTTCTAGTGTTTACATTATTTGTTGTTATTATTAGCTATTATTTATTATTAACAATTATTTGTTTTTATTATTAACATTATGAACAATTCGTTTTGTGAATTTAATGAATTGCATTTATGTTAGTCATTTAGTTTCAGCTTTTGTTTTAAGTAATTTTCTATCATTCTAATATTTTATGTAAAAACGATGAGGGTAGGGGTTCCCATAAATTATTTTTTGATGATCTGATCTAGTGCTTTTCACCAGCATGTCCCATAATTTTTGCTGTAAAATTAGTGTTAATATGTGCGGAATAGGTGATCTTTTGTGGCTGTGAAGTAAATGCATTTGATCACATGCATTGAATGTTTACACTATTTAAGTAACCTATTCAAATTTATATTTATCTCCGTCTGTAAATAGACTAAATTTTACAAGCACAAAATATTTTGATCACATTTACAAGTGTATTAAGGGGTTTTCACTTATAAACAACAGATTCACAAAACTGTATTTTAACACCCTGTGTAAAAAGGGCCTGTGTGTTGTTCTCTTGCATGTCCAGTGGCCTGGTTGTCCCAGAAACAAAAGAAAATGAAACCATCCCAGAAGTTGTGACCACATCTGGGTACGCATTGCTGCACTTTTTCAGTGACGCTGCCTACAATCTCACAGGATTCAACATCTTTTATTCGTGAGTATTGCTAGATGGTACATGGTATTATTTGTGAGTATTATACATGTGTATGTGTACATGTGTGTGTATATGGGGTAAAAAAGTATTGAAGATGTAACACATGTTCAACACGTCACACATTGAACACATGTTTTTTCCTGGGAATATTATTTTCAAGGAGCTGTTGACATGGAAGTGAACCAGATTTTTAGTAAAAACCCAAACAATGCAAACAAAAAAAAATTAAACAAAACAAAAATCAGAAAAATTAGTTATGTGTAATAAAAATGGAATTACACGAGAAAATACTCAGAGCTCGAAATTAACATTTTTACTTGGTAGCACTGGTGCTCCTAACTTTAAAAATTTAGGAGCACCAGCCGAAATTTTGTCACAGATTTATTGCATTTGAAATCAACACTAATCAAAACTAACAAACAAAAAAAAAATGTATGTGCCCACCGGCCCTGCACACACTGCTTGACAAGAATGAAACTTAGTTAAGGATAACTGTGATGTGTTCTCATGGGTGCTGTCTGATATTGCACATATAATATTGACATATAACTTATTATTTGCATGCCTCATCCTAATAGCAATATCGGTCTTTTTATGAGCTGCAATATTAGTTTAATCCAAAGATCTTAGTGAATGCACGCCCTTTTGCGGTGTTGTACGCGGTGTTACATTTTACATATAGCTGCCACTTGCACGGCTGACAGCATCCTGAAAACTAAAGGGTTAAACAGAACCTATCATGCTTAAATTGTGTAGATGTGGCAAACGCAGAAGGCGTTGACTGAGTGATTGACAGGTAATATTAACCAATCCATTCACATTTAGTTCTAGTACAGTGGGCCAATCAGAAGAACCTGAAGGTGGGCAAGCATTGTGGGCTTTGTTTACTGTAGCAGGTTAAAATGACAACAGTTTTAAACTATGACTGAGCGCTGCATTTTGCGTTTCAGGTGCAAAGATGCATTCTGAATGCGTGAAAACCGGTCGCACTGCAACAATTTTATGCACTCACACAAATGCTCCCAAATATATTTTGAGGTTGCATAGATAACATTTAGGGTGCATATGTGACCAAAATGGTCACAGTTTCGAGCCCTGGTTCTGAACTACTGAAATGTATCATCACATCATTGTCTTGCTGAAATGTGCACCCTGGTTTCATCATCATCTTGGTAATGTAGATGTTGGACTGAAGCAGCTAATATTCATTTCAGCGACAAAGGACAGAAGGTTGCTTTCTAACTACTGAGAAATTTCAGGTGCTGTCTGGGCTTTCACCGCCTTTCTTCATGTGTTTAATACTTTTTCCATGTGTCAGTTTTTCTGAACACTTTGTACTGCTGTGTTTTTTAGGATCAACTCTTGTCCTAATAACTGTTCGGGTCATGGAAGGTGCACCACAGGTAACTCAATCTCCAGCAGTGTTTACTGCGAGTGTGAGCGGTACTGGAAAGGTGAAGCATGTGATATTCGCTACTGCTGGGATGACTGTGGTAGTCCTGATCGCGGATACTGCGACCTCACTGGTGAAAAGCTCTGTGTGTGCAATGACAGTTGGCAAGGTGAGATGCCAGGTTTTTTTTTTTTCACAATGTCTGAACAGAATGCACTGTCTGCATAATGATGTGAATATATATTTGATTATGTATTTTCTCATACACTGTTGTTAAAAAGTTTTGTGCTCTCTGAGACAATGTGCATTTATAGCATAAAAAGTTGTAAGTGTTATGTGTAAATGTAAAATATTGAAAATCATCGGAAACAGTGACATATTTGAATAACCCAGGGTTAACCATTTTAAATGTGAAAAGCTTTTTGAAGTAGAAAGTATTTGTTTTTAAATATATCTTACATTGTTTCTTCAACGTAAGATTATTTTATTAACAAGTTTATTTGATTCCGCAAGGATGCATTCATTTCATCAAAAGTATAGACATTTATAATGTTACAAAATATTTATGTTTCTACTAGCTTTGCTATATATAGCAGTTGGAAGTGACACACTTCCAACCTTCAAATGCTGCCTGTGGAGGCATCATTATTCAGCTTTGGGATGCAGCAAATGAGTCTCATATTTCATGCCAATAGTGCCATCTGCTGGTGTTTAATGATATTGTCGATTCATTATATGATGCATGTTCAACAAGATCATAGGTCTCAAACTCAATTCCTGGAGGGCCGCAGCTCTGTATAGTTTTGCTCCAACCCTAATCAAACACAGCTGATCTAGTAGTGCCTAGAGGCGTGCACACTTTGATTAATTGGATGAGCTGTGTTTGATTAAATTTGGAGCAAAACTGTGCAGAGCTGTCTATCTCCAGGAATAGAATTTGAGACCTATGAACAAGATGTTGCATGCTATAAAACAGGGGTGCTCAACCCTGATCCTGGAGATCTACCTTTCTGCAAATTTAGCCCCGACCCTGATCGAACACACCTGAATCAATTAGTTAGTACCTGAACGGCACTTAATAAATACAGGCAGGTGTGTTTGATGGGCTGTAACTGCAACAAGGTTGGACACACCTGCTATAAAATATAGCCATGCTAATTATGAGTAATATAATTAACAAATAGTAATCAAAATAATGAGATTGCATTAGTTTAAAGTTTATAATTGACCCGTTTGGCCCAACCTCACGTTTCATTCAGAGGTCTTTTTATTAACCACTAGGTGGCAGTATTTGATAATCTATTAAATGTTTTCAAACACTGCTTATTTGCAGTTAATTATAGTAGGGCTGCGCAATATATCATTCAGCATCGATATCTCAATGTGTGTGTCTGCAGTAGTCACATCGCAGGATATGCAATGTTGAGTTGCGATTGTAGCACAACAGTTGAGAATACATGATATTTCGGGAGTCATTGCAAAATATAACCATAACAGAGTGAATCTTTATAATTTGCATGTCGGGAGAGTTTAAAATATTTGGACACAAAATTTAACTGAAATATTACAAAGAAGACTATACAGTGTTATTTTACATGTCATTATTCAATTTCTGTACCTGAATACTGTTCTACACTATGGGGAAAAAAAAAACATGATGTTTATTTAACTTTTTTTGTTGCTCTGTTATAATATTTGCTTGCAATTTGTTTATTATTTTGTATACATTATTCACATCCTTACAAAAATCACCCCAATCGATTTATTTCCAAATAGATCTATTCAAGCCATCTGGTGAAATTGCATTCATATCGCAATGTATATTGCAGAGAAACAAAATATTGCAATGTCCGATTTTTCCAATATTGTGTAGCCCTTAATATTAGTGTCTATAACAACGTTTTTCGTAATCAAAATGGTACAATTTTTATTTATTACTTTTTTTTCTTTTTTTTTTCTTTACAATTTGTTGGTGGACATGAGACAGATTAAAGTTGTGGGAATGTGTTTTTCTTTTTTTTGTTTGTGATCTAATCAACCAAAATCGTGCGTGTTATGTAAACAGGGCCACTCTGACTTATTAGTGTATGACTTTCACGCAGGTCCTGTGAATGCACACTTCTCTAAAGTTTAATTTAAGCCATCTAATCTCTAATCTGACATTTCATTTTGTCTCAGGTCCAGACTGCTCTTTAAAGGTTCCTTCAGCTGAGTCCTACTGGTTCTTGCCTAATGTGAAACCTGATGGTCAGTCACTTGGTCGGGCTTCCCATAAAGCAGTGGTTCATGGGAAGCTGATGTGGGTTATTGGAGGCTTCACCTTCAACTACAGCTCCTTTCAGATGGTTATGAAGTAAGTGACACTGGTGACGTCATAAGCAAATATTTTGTAATATGCAAATTTATTTTCTGTCCCTGCTTATGTTTTTCTGTGCTTTTGCAGTTATAATCTAGAGAGCAGCACATGGGATGTAGTGCCAATCAATGGTGGACCCCTACAGCGCTATGGACACTCTCTTGCTCTTCACAAAGTAAGCATGGTCTATTTGTATATCAATACAGTGAGTGTTTTAACAGTGTGTGTTTTGATTGATATGCAAAATAAGTGATTTACAAATGAGAAGATGCCTTCTTGGTCATTATTGTCCTTAATTCTACAGGTTTAGCTTCTTATGCTGAGTTTCAAATATTTCACCATTGATTTTTTTTGTGTTATGAAGCAATAGTGCCCACGAGTGTTTGGAATGCAAAAATACAATGCTCTTTTCTGATTTTACATGTATTTACAGTACTATAATAATAACAAACAGTAAAAAATATGCATAATTACATTCAACTAGACCTCATTCTAACCTTAAAGTACGTACATTCTTTGATTTTCATTACTTTGAATGAAAATATTACTTAAATGTAGAGTTATGCTGTAACAAGGGCATCATAATATTTTTAATGTGTAACCATTATAAAAGCTGGACAGGTTTTGAATCTACAGCTATCTAACATGTTATATGATTTTTTGGTAACTCTATGTGATTTTTTAGTTTATCTTTTTACACGGTTGATTCAATATTTTAGCTCAAAGGCTAAGTTTTCCATTTGTGATTGATAAACTGAATTTATGTTTATTAGCTATCAGTGCTTAATGAAGTGTATGAAATTATGGTTTAGCTTTGTTTAAAAAAACATTTGTTAAGTAATTCCTTATCTTTTTGTCACAAGAAGTCAATTGAGAGGCACTTATCAATTGTTATGTTACAATAATGTTTTAATGCTTGAACAAGAAAAAAAAAACTCTCTTGCATTGGCCGGGAATCGAACCCGGGCCTCCCGCGTGGCAGGCGAGAATTCTACCACTGAACCACCAATGCTCATGTTGAAGATTTTGTCTCACTTTTCCCCTCCTTTTTCCATTCCGACCTTTGTTTCTGTCAAGCACTCCAGTTTCTTCCAACAGCCCAAAGACATGCCAGTTTGGTTAACTGAAAATCCCAAATTGTTGTTGAACTAAATCTTGCTGTTTGTTCAGAAAGAAGTTCTCATAATTTTCAGCTGCCCAGTCTTCATCGTCACATGATCTTTTAGAAATCATGCACATATTTCCCTCCATAAATATTTTATTAAGCAATTTAATCCTTCACTGATGAATAAACACATCAATTACCTTTTTTTCTGTAGTATTTACTTTACAGAATCATTGTTTGAAGCTTTCCTGTTTGATTTAGTATCAGCTCATAACCGTCTTAAGAATAATAAGAACTATAATGATAGTAAAAAAGATTAGTTTTCAGTTGTTATATGCTCCAGATGGAGTCATGTTTTTATTAGTTAAAGAGGTGCAGCGGTGTCACTAGGCCTGAATCATTTCTCCATGGATTTCTATAGATGCAGTGTATTGATTGGATGTGTGCTCCTGTGATGCTTGAAAATTGGTGTCCAATTTTGGCTCAGCCTGAGGTAATGCAATGCCTCATATGCTTGCACAAGGACTCACAATGTGTTAATTTCTCTTCATTTTGCAGGATGTCATCTACATGTTTGGTGGGAAGCTAGAGGCAGGTTTTGGGAATGTAACAGATGAGCTGTGGCTGTTTGATACACATAGTCGATCTTGGTCCCTCCGGACACTCAGCCCTGGCCTTCAGGCTCAACAGTTTGCCGTTGAGGGACATACTGCTCATATAGTGGATAATAGAAATGGAGAGCCAATCATGGTGGTGCTTTTTGGCTATTCACCTATTTACAGCTATCTCAGCCACGTTCAGGAGTACAACATTCGTAAGTACTAGTAAATAATATATGTATGTTTGCCTTAAACTTGATTCACAATTGCATTGCTAAGATCGGCATTTCTCTCATGAACAAGTAGATTGTGTTTAAGAGTTGAAAACACATGAACATTCCTGAAATCATGTGTGAAACTCAGGATTCTTGGTAGATATATTAAAAGCATTGTCTGGATGAATGGTAAATTTGTTCAAATTAATGTCAGGTCACTTGACATTAACTATAGTAATAGTTAACAAAGACACAACATATTACAACATAAAACATATGCTTTACAACATGCATGTTCTGCATTCATCATTTTTGTAGATGTATGGTTAAAACGTTATATTGAAACATTGTCCATCTTTAGCCACAGTGATTTCAACACACTTAATTTTCACACAAACTTTTTGTGAGAGGTTTTGTCTAAAGAGGTGTTCACACTTGGCAGTTTACTTCAAAACATTAAACATTACTTAAAACAATATATTGAATCTAATGAAGAAAATACATTCTCCATCTTTAGCCACAGTGATTTCAACACACTTAATTTGAACTCCCCAACTTTTCACACAAACTTTTTAGGAGTTTTGTGAGAAGTTCTGTCTGAAGAGGTGTTCACACTTGACAGGTTTGCTTTAATTAAACCTAGCTCTAGTTAAATTGCTCTGTTATTCAAATCAAGCTATTTTGCTACATGTGAGGAGTAGCAGCCTGCCTCGCAACTTGCCTTACAGGTCCACAGTGCTACAGTATACATACTAATTGAACATAGATATGAACGTTCTACAACAGAATGTTGTAAAGCACTTGATGACAAAATGATAAACCACAATGATAAAATCACAAAATGATAAACCTTTACACATCAGAGAAATATACATTCACTGTGAGTAATTGTAAATGGCTATACACAAGATTTACATACAGTTGAAGTCAGAATTTTTAGCCCCCCATTGATTTTTTAATTGTTTTTTATTTTTTATTTCCCAAATTATGTTTAAGAGAGCAACAAAATTTTCACAGTATGTCTGATAATATTTGTTCTTCTGGAGAAAAGTCTTATTTGTCATATTTTTGTTAGAATAAACACAGTTTAATTTTTTTTTAAAACTATTTTAACCCTTTGACTGCCACTCTACCAAGGTTGACCGTGTTTTTACTGTTTTAAATAATGGTTTACACTACACAGCATTGTTGGTTTACAAACAAAATTAACAAATAGAATCCTGTTGCACTACTACACTTGATTTTTGGTTTTATTGTAAAAAACAAGTAAGCATGTTAATGAGAATCTGAAATATTTTATGGCATACTTCAAAAAATAAAGATGATTTATTATTCAGGAATGTTTTGGTTTTATTAAGTTTTTAAATAAATTGTTCTTACACTTTCATATTTTTAAGTAAATATGACTACTTACACATATGTGTTGAAATGTGTTGAAAAAATCTTCTCTCCGTTAAACAGAAATTGGGGGGAAAAATAAACAGAGGGGATAATAATTCTGACTTTAACTGTACATGATTTTACATACATGATTTGTAGTGTATATTTACTGAGCCTAGTAACAGCGAGTGTTTGTAAAAGATTGCTGCCATCAGAACATCCATTCATTTTCTGGCTTTGTCCCTTTATTATTCTGGTGTCGCCACAGCAGAATGAACCGCCAACTTATCCAACATATGTTTTAAGCAGCAGATGCAACCCATCACTGGGAAACATCCATACACACTCATTCACAGACATACACTATGAACAGTTTAGCTTACCCAATTCACCTACTGCACCACCATGATCCCACCATCAGAACATCACAAATACAATTAAACAAACCAAAAACGTATAATCTTTCTTTTTTGTTTTTGACCAAACTAACCAAGAACCAAAACCACTGTAAAATGTAGTTGTACTGATGATAAAAGCATTAGCTGATGATAAAAACAGAACATCTGTCTTCCAGCAGATGGCAGTGTGTAATAACATGATGTTAGCGGAGCATTTAGCAATGACATGGTGTGTTGACATGGCCAGACTCATTAAAGTGAAGGTTTCCGCTTTTCTTTTCTTTCACCAGTATTTTCTAGTCGACTCGCTCCACTCTCTGTCATAAACACACACCCACTTAAACTCACACTCATGCTTCAGGTCATTAAGAAGTGGTGGTACCTGAACTGCACTGTCTGGAATTGAACAATGATTAATGTGTCTGAGCTCTGTTGAGACTCCACTTAAATCTTTCTTTCTGATGCTCTCACTTTCTTCCGTTCTTACTCTCTAAATGAATATGTGAGCTTATTAGAGTTGGTGAAAATGATGGCAATTGCACTTTACTGCATATCTGTGAACTTAATGACATAAAGAACTTGAGGAAATTAGAGTGATGCAATATTTGAAGATAGTTTTTTTGTATAAAGGCTGTGATGTAACAAGGCAGAGAAACTGTGAAAGTCACGCCGCTTAACCTTTGAATTCATTGTTTTTGTAAAGCTGTAGAGACGTGTAATTCATAGCAGATGTTCCACCAAAGAGCAACTAACCACTGTCTTAGTCAGACTGATGTCAGCATGTTTGATGTAGCCAGACAGCACAAATAACCTCTGTTTAAATGTATTATATTAGTTGATCTTATATCAATTAAATCAGTCATATTACACGTTACAACATAAGTAAAAATGCTACTGCATTGGCCGGGAATCGAACCCGGGCCTCCCGCGTGGCAGGCGAGAATTCTACCACTGAACCACCAATGCTCACAAGATTTTAAGGTTTGCTAACATGAGGTCTTGCATAAGTCGGAATCACCATTATTTCATTCTTATGTCAAAGTAATTATCACATCATCAGCAGTACGTGAACTATGATGAGTGAAAAGCCCAGGTGCTGGCTCAAGACAACACAAAAAGCTAAATACAACGACACACTTTAAAAAGAAAACAATATACTATTTACAATGTTTACAATAAATACGTAAAAGACAATACATACGTGAAACACAATAAATACATTTGTAAAGACACACATTACACACATGCAGACAAATATAGACAAGTGCACAGTCAAAAAGATGTCTTATCTTTTATTTTGTCTATTATTTTGCTATTAATGTGGTTCTCACTTTCAAAGTAGCACAATTTAAGATGAACTATAGTTAAGTTTGCAGTGGTGTAAAAAAGTGGTTAATGATTTCTTATTTTTCAGTAGGTTAAGCATGTGTGTCACACTTTAATGTTTCAGATCATCAAATAAACTTAAGTATTAGTTAAAGATAACACAAGTAAGGACATCATGCAGGTTTGAAATGAAGGTTTTGATTATTAAGGGGGAAATAAAATAGGCTCATCTCAGTTTTGCCAAAACATCTTGATGATCCCAAAGACATTTGGAAAAATACCCTGTGGACTGATGCAACAAAAGTTGAACTTTTTGGTAGGTGTGTGTCCCATTATGTGTGGCATAAATAAAAAACCACATTTCAGAAAAAGAACATCATATCAACTTTGTGTGGTGGTAGTGTGATGGTCTAGGGCTGTTTTGCTGCTTCAGTATTTTGAAGACTTAAAGGGCACCTATGGTGAAAAATCTACTTTTCAAGCTGTTTGGACAGACATATGTGTATGTATGGTGTTTAGACCGTCATATTGGGGTGATATAAACACACCCAGTCCTTTTTTTAAATTTAACAACATAAAAACGGTGGACCAATTGGAGCGGTTTTCAGACCGACCGCAACTTGACGTAGGAGTGCGGTCCCCCCGCCCACCGAATTGATTGACAGCTGCGTATTAACATGTCTCCGTAGTAACGTGTGTAATCATATCAAACAGACACAGGACCAGGACGTGAGCAAACTAAGCAACCATAAATAAAAGGTCTGTTCAGTTTGCTAGGATCATCAATCATCATCAAATGTGATCAAGAGTGAGTTTTACAAGTTTAAAATGTTTTAAAACAGTGCATGTGTGTAATGAATTACAGCCATTTACTTCATCAACATAGCCGCGTGTCAGAACAATCATAAAAGACGCTTCAATCCCGGTTTGTGGACATTAAATCAGGTTTATTTTGTACAATAACATAACAGACATCTATACAGCAGTGGGTATTAACCTGTATTCTGTCACATTTGCGTGCAAAAACAGTGCAAAGCTAAATGTGCGCTGTCTGTGTGTGCCTGTCAGCGCTGTGTGTGTGTATTTGTGTGTGTGCGTGTGAACTTTGTAACGACATTGTGTGTGACTCATCCTGCAACTCCACAACATGCATCAAATACTCATTGGTAAAGTTCTTACTTGTTGTTTTTCCTCACAAATGTAACGTGAGATCTTATTCATTCGTGTTTGTCTGTGGTCTGACGCAGCCGAGGGAGCCGCTGCCAGGCACGTGGAAACGGTGGGCGTGAAGGACTAGCCTTAAAGGCGCAGTACACAAAAACAGCTAGCTTCTGCTAAATGCTACAAAAAAGGAACTTATGACAGGTATAATAAAAAATCTGATGGGTGATTTTAGATGAAACTTTACAGACACATTCTGGAGACACAAAAGACTTATATTAAATCTGGAAAAAGTGGTAACCTATGTGCCCTTTAAGACTGTCATAAATGGAACTATGAATTCTGCTGTGTAAATAATATCCTGAAGGAGAATGTCTGGCCATCTGTTACCTCAAGCTAAAGCGAAATTGGGTTTTGCAGCTGGACAATGATCCTAAGCGCACCAACAAGTCCACTTCTGAATGTTTGAAGAAAAACAAAATGAAGACTTTGGAGTGACCTAGTCAAAGTCCTGAACCGAATCCATTTGAGATGCTGTAGCATGACCTTACAAATGTGGTTTATGCTCAAAAACTGTTCTCTGAAACATTAAAGTGTGGCAAACGTGCATCAACACCACTGTATTTTTTCTACTACCCCTGTTTGTTTGTTTGTTTATTCATTATAGGCTTAGAAAGATATGCTAATTAGGTCATATGTTTCATACAATTATACTGTTTGTAAGTAGTTATATAAATATTTTTTATACTACAAGCCTTTATAAATGATGGTCTTAATTTTTTTGTGTAAAAATGTATTTGTTTTTAGCAAGGACAAAGTTAAATGATCAGAAGTGACAGCATTATAGGGCTAATATCAAACTTAATACAATATTTTATTTAAAATAAATACAAACCTTAATACGAATCACTAATCCTAAAAAAATGTTTCATGGATTCAGGAAAAAAATAATTAATTAATTAATAAATTCATTAATTCATTAATTCATTCATTCATTCATTCATTTATTCTTTTCACATATGGGAATCTGAGAGTAAAGTCTAACTCTTTGTCAGGCACTAACTCCTGGTCGGTGGCAGAGACGAATGGGGCGCTGGTGCAGGGAGGATATGGCCACAGCAGCGTTTATGACAGCTCCTCACATTCCATATACGTCCATGGAGGATACAAAGCTCTTCCTGCCAGCAAACACGGCCTAGTGGATCATTTATACCGCTATCAGGTCCACACACACACCTGGTGAGTAACCACACTGTGCACATGTAAGACTCTTTAACTATGAATGCATACGTATCGTTGCGTGACTGTGACTAATCACAAAAAGTAAATGAATAAATATCATACTTACACAAATCAGACCCAGAGCACACGTGTGAGCAGGTATCACATCTTCACTAAACCATTCAGTTTGCTGACCAAGACTTTCAGACAGGTGTGAAATATGACAGTATTTGCTAATAAGCTGGTAGTGACACTATAAATGATGCCAAGTTACTGTTGCCAGGATCAGTTTTTTGGAGGTTTAGTTTAGGTTTAGTAGGATAGAATCCAACATGGCAGGTTTTTCTGCAGTGCTTTTACCCTTCTTTCTTTAATAACCTTGCTGAATAAAGAAAGTAAACGAAATAAAATGATAGATCAGCCAAAAACATACTCATACTCATACAGCGTTTCAAATATGTGTGACTTTTTTTTCCTGTGGAACACAAAAAAAAATATTTTAAGGTTTTGGTTACCAATAACTTCCATTGCATGAAATGTTTCTTAAAAAATATATTTTTAATGTGCTGGCTTGCTGGTTTTAACAAGTATGCCAGGCCAGTCAAGTTGGTCTTTTAGCCAGTTTTAGAGAATAATTTAGTATTTTTATGTTTGCTAATATTTTTAATTTGGCCAGATGAGGAGATCAGTTTAAAATAAATACTAATGATGACTAAACAATGTTAATTCAGACTGGAAGACCAGTTTGAATAACTTAAAACCAACTGGACAGGAATGATTTAATCCAACTATAATCAGTTATAGGGATAATTCACTAAAATTGAACATTACCTCATCAATTACTCTCTTCCATGTCATTTCAAGCCTTTATTTGTTTTTTTCTTCTTCTGAACACAAAAGAAGAGATATTATGAAGAATCCTAGTTACTGGCACCTATCAACTTCCATAGTAGGAAAAAAATAAGATGGAAGTCAATGTATGCCAGCTACCTGCATTTTTCACAATTGCTGCGTCCTAATTTGCATACTATCTGTCCTAAATAGTATTTGAAAATAGAATTAGTATGTCCCAAATCGTAGTATGTTAAAAAGAGTATGCCAAAGGTTCCTGGATAGCTTACTATTTCACTTTTTAAATGTAGAAGCGTCCGCTATTGGCCACAGTACATTGCGCGTTTGACGTAAATTCAATTAGAACTACAAATGTGGGTGAAAAGTTTAAATAAGCTACAAACATGATGAACGCGCGAGACCAACCGCCAAGTCGACAGGCTTCAGTAAAGATGTTTGTATGACTGTTAATTAATATCTAGCCAACTAGAAAATATTTAAATTGCGTTTTCTGTGTTATATTTCATCTGCAACAACAATACTGAACTTATATAAAGACATGTTTGGAAATTAACGTCTGAATGCATAATTATCCAAAGACCTGAGGAGATTTCTCTGCATGAAAGACTCGTGAATGGGAGATTAACTTGGTGCTGCTTCGCCAATAAGGTAGGAAATGAAATGTGGATGATGTGTGAATGATTAACAGGGCTCATAACAACACAACGATCTGTTACTGAGGAAGTAGTATGTCCCAAAGCTTGCATACTCTTCTGTTACACACTCAAAAGTATATATTTTTCTTTCACAAAAAAAGTACTTACTTTTAGGGTGTAGTATAAGTATGCGAAACATCTTCTTTTGTGTTCAATAGAAGAAATAAACTAAAATGGGGTTTGAAAGCCATGTCCACACATACAAAGGTATTTTTATAAATTGAGTTTTTCCTGCCTTCTTTAAAAAAAAAAATCTCTGTCCTCAAAAAGATGCAACAACGCACTGATGCACTGTCAAGGACAGGCCAAATTAACAGTTGGAGATAAAAGCCTGACAATAAAGCCGTATTGGCCAATCAGAAAGAAGAAAACCACATTGCACGCTGATGTCAAGAGGCAGAAACTAACACTGGTTTAGTGGCCACAAGACCACTCTGTTTCTGAAAATCTTCACCCTGGCCAAAATTTTTCTGAAAGTTCTTGTTTCAGTTACCTGGCACTGCGTTTGTGTGTGGTCGAATGGCTGCGTAAAAAAACCCCTGCAGTTTTGAAAATACCAGTGTTTGTGTGGACAGGGCCCAAGATTAGTTTAGGCTAGTTTAAGAGTTAACAAAATGTTAACCGTTTAAATGACACAAAATGTAATTGCAACTCAAATTATTATTATTCACACTCAAAAATCAGGCAGTTGTTTTTTTCCAGCAAAACATTGTCACATTTGATCCTTTAAAAGAAAACAACGGTTCAATTTGCAATTGTATCTTCTGGTGGTAAAGAAATGACACTTTATACCCTATAACTTAAATTCTAACTTGGTAATGTTATGAATTTTGTTAGTACTAATATATCATGTCCTACAATTGAACCCGAAGGTACCACAAATGCTTTTATATAGGCTAGGGAACGCTTTTTAGAGTGAAGACGATGCACAAGGTAATGGTAGAAGTTAATTTGAGGTTTCTCTTACATTCGCTTTTTTCACACTCAAAGACGGTTCACTTAAAAGTTGATGGCTGCACAAAGAAAGCTTTTGTATCTGTTTCTTCTTGAACGTCACCGTCTTCTGTGCTTACAGATGGAAGACATTAAAAAAAGAGACGTATGCCCATTTTTTCCCCCTTTGCCTTTTATATTTACTGTTTTATATTAGCCTGTCTCTAAAAGCTCTCTTACACATAAATGTGAGGATATCTCGCTCTCACTTACACACACACACACACACACACACACACACACACACACACACACACACACACACACACAGAGAGAAACCCAAGACTGGCTGTGTGTTCTTCACTCTCTGGCTTTTGATTGGCAAAGCAAGTGAAAGGAGCTGCACAATGCATCAAACAACGCTTCGCTTACAGGGCTCGGGGTGTTTGACAAAGTGTAGAGAGGAGTGCTGAGTGGATGCAGAGTGACACAGAGTGCTTTCTCTCTGTCTCACACACACCCACCCACACACATACACACACACAATGAGGTCAAAGCAGAGATGGCATAAAATATGGAAAGTGAAAGGAAGAAGCAGTGAAAGACTTTAGGAACCCAATGTGCTTTTTGGCGTTTTGGAATCGACTAAAAGGAAAAAACGTGTCACTTGTATACATAAGCAGCTGTGTAACTTGACAATTAGTAGTTAACGAATCAAATTTGTGTTTATTAAAAGTGCTTATGGGTCCTTTTAGTAAATAAAAACCATACAGCAGGACCAATGCAGTCTGACTCGCATGTAAACAACTCTTATTATGAATGGTTGCCTTTAGATGACCAAAAACATGTATAGTGAGTGACCTGCGTAGTCTGATTACTGAATGAATAAACATGATCATTCCAGTGAAACAAAGTCACACTGCATAACTTTAGTTTGGTTTCATAAATGAACATGTACCATAATCATAAGGAAATCCAAGAACAAACTAGCGTGACTTCATTTCGCACAAAATTGTTTGTTTGCTTTGGCTAATTTTAAACTTTAAACCACCATTGGCATGTGGTGATGCAGTCTTTGTTGTAGAATGTAATTCTAAATGAAATCAACACTGACACTGCTTTTATTTTAAAATGTACACAGTAAAGCTTCTTGCTTTAAATAAAGCAGTCTATTGTTTATTGTTCTCTATAAATACACATGACTTTACTACTTGACTGCCAATGCCAAGTTGCAGAGATTGTGTGAACATCCATATCAATATAATTAGAGGTTTTAATTTTAGTCATATGTTTATTTAGTTTTTTTGAGAAAAATATGCAACATGTAATCACAAATGTTGCTGAGGTAATTTGGACTACTTTTTACCCCTAAAAATGCTGTAGTGTAGTATTGCATATTGTGTGGCATAGTATGGCATATTGTGTGTAGTGTTATTCCTGACCAAATGATTATTGGATATGGTTCTTTTAGTAAATCATAACCATAAATAGTGACACTTTTAGTCAGATTGTGAACAACACATCTCAAATTGTTTTTTGTTAGAGAATCAAGAACGTTCAGCATAAACTACTGGATAACTTTTTTATGGAACTGTTGTTTCAGATAAAAATTTTATTAAATGTTTGTGAAAAAACCTAAAAACTTAAAGGAAAAAATGTAAATTAACATTTTTAAAACCATTTTTTTAGATTAACTAAAAATGAACATTCTTTCTTTATTTACTCACCAGTTAATTTTTTTACGCAAGTCAACGCACTTTAAAAACATGATGTTTGCTGTTTGTTCAAACTACTTTATTAAAATAAGCTGAAACAACACAATTCTTTTTTTTCGTGACAGCTTGTTTTATTTTCAATCCACTTACATTTGTTAAAAACTAATAAGTTATATTAGTTCTTTAAAGTTGTCCTAAAACAAATTGATTGTGTAGAACCCAGCATTTTTTACAGTATACGTACAGTCACTGGCCACTTTATTACCTGTCCAACTGCTTGTTATCGCAAATTTCGAATCAGCCAATCACTTGGCAGCAACTCAATGCATTTAGGCATGTAGACATGGTCAAGACAATCTGCTGTGGTTCAAACCAAGCCTCAGAATGGGGAAGAAAGGTGATTTAAGTGCCTTTAAACGTAGCATGGTTAATGGTGCCAGATGGGCTGGTCTAAGAAATTTTAGAAACTGCTGATCTACTGGGGTTTTTCCACGCACAACCATCTCTAGGGTTTACAGAGAATGGAAAAAGAGAAAATATTAGTGACCTGCAGTTCTGTGGGCGCAAATGCCTCGATGTCAGAGGAAAATGGCCAGACTGGTTTGAGCTGATAGAAAGGCAACAGTAACTCAAATAACCACGTGTTACAACCGAGGTATGCAAAAAAGAATTTTTGAACGCACAACTCGTTAAATCCTGAGGCGGATGGGCTACAGCAGCAGAAGACCACACCAGGTGCCACTCCTGTCACTTAAGAACAGGAAACTAAGGCTACAATTCGCACAGGCTCACCAAAATTGAACAATAGAAGATTGGAAAAACATTGCCTTGTTGCGATGGACGATGGCATCGTCTTCATAGGCGGAGGTGAATTAATTATTTATGAATAATTAATTATTCAAAACAAATTAATTATTTGTAGCCAGGGCTTTACATTAACACCTGCCAACCCGCCAAATGTGGGTAGATTTTAGCTCTGGTGGGTTAGACAGACACCTCCACTAGCCACTTTGGCTCGTTGGAAATCATTTTTAAATTGTAGTTTTCTTAAAAGCAGGGTTTGAAAATAAGCGTGGCCCAATATTCGTGCAAATGTGATCTTAGAATCAAGAAGCAGCATGACTGACAAAAATAACTGTGTTCGTGCGAGCAGAAAGCAGTTAAATACTGAACAAGAGGATGATCACTCGCATGCACAGATGATGTGATGCGCGTGACTGTTAAAAAGCGTGCATGCTCCCGTTTACTTGCCCGAAGCAACCGTCACCGTTCGATCGGGAAGCGCAACTGGTGCGATCGGTTCCCTTTGAAATAGACTGGACAAAGAGCGATGATCGTGCACCCACAGTACTGCTGCTTTCAAGAGCTCAAGATAAAAAAAAAATACACATATTCTTTTGTAAGCAGAAGCAGTCACTGCTTTCATTTAAATTTTTCTTTGAACAGATTATTAACAGGCCTATATTATCCGTGCGCGTGATTATCCTTTCATTATCAAGCACGGTCTGTTTCACCTGCTTTCTTTTGCTTACAGTTATTTTTGTTAATATGGGTTAATTGTATTGTATTTTTTTACAATAACATTGGGATATTACTCCTGTTTATGTGTAGTTAACTGGTGATCTGGGACTTTTAGCCAGGACAGGTTATTTTCTCAACAAGAAAATTGTGGCTAGTGAAAATGTCAAATGGCTAGTAATATTGGAAATCTACTAGCCACATTGGCTGGTGATCAAAAAAGTTAATGTTCTAAAATGCCATTTTAAAACTAAGCTGTATTAGGGTAAACGGGGCCTGAGTGTGTATTTTTTACAAGCGGGTTTGCGACGGGGGTGGGGCGGAGAATCAGCGATGCCGGCTCAGCATCATGATGTCCATCATCTATCGGCCCAACCCTAGTACCTTGTTGAATCTATGTCATAAAGGATTAAGGGGGTCTAACCTGGTACTAGTAAAGTGTACCTAATAAAGTGGCCAGTGTGTGTAGTTATTGGTATGTATTTATTTATTCATTCATTCATTTTCTTTTCTGCTTAGTCCCTTTACTAATCTGAGGTTGCCGCAATGGAATGAACCGCCAACTTATCCAGCATATGTTTTACGCTTCGGATGCTCTTCCAGCTGCAACCCATCATTGGGAAAGGAATCATCTATACACACTCATTCACACACATACACTACAGACAATTTAGCCTACCCAATTCACCTATACCACATGTCTTTGGACTTTTGGGGGAAACCGAAACACCCGGAGGAAACCCACGCAAACACGGGGAGAACATGCAAACTCCACACAGAAACGGCAACTGACCCAGCCGAGGCTCGAACCAGCGACCTACTTGCTGTGAGGCGATTGTGCTACCCACAGCACCACCGTGACGTGGTATATATTTAGGTATATCTTATTTTGTGTTCCACAGAACAAAAATAAATAAATCTCAAACTGGTTTGTAACAAGTCAAAAGTGAAATGATGACAGAATTAAAATGATTTAGTTGACATCACTTTATGGCTATTGAAACTTAAATAAATGTGATGACACAATACAAGTTGAGGATTGTGTGTGCACGAGTGCTTCATACATACAGTACATGTGTGTTTCTTCATGTGGATAAAAGTCTCTGTGGTGCCACATTACTGATGGCGTCCGTCTGCGTATCTGACCTAGCCCGTGGAGAGTGACCTTCAGACCAACTGTTCCATCCCATAAGCTAAACGCTCACGCACACGCTGCATTACAATAGCCAATGAAATGTGTGTTTGCTTCTCCCCAGGTTTATTCTGAAGGAAAGTGGTCTGGCACGATACCTCCACTCTGCTGTGCTGATCAGTGGAGTTCTGCTGGTGTTCGGTGGAAACACTCATAACGACACCTCGCTCAGTAACGGGGCCAAATGTTTCTCCTCCGACTTCCTCTCCTATGACATCGGTATGGACCACCTGTGACCTTCCTCTCTTATTACACTAGCATTACTTTAAAGATGAAATGTGGAATAGCAATATTACGTTTGAAATCAATAATAGTGCCTGTGTTTGGAAACGTTTGCAGTTAGCTCCTAATGAAGCTTTAAAATGTACACTTCCACCACACTTTGGATTCATTAGCCATATGCGTTATGATTTATGACTCTTGAATATGAATGGGTCTTGTGACGTATTGTGAGAAACAGAATGCATGCTCAGTCAGCGGTACAGTTACTGTAAATTGTTTCGTTGGAGCTGCTGCAGTGTGATGTTACTGACAGTTCATTACAGAAAGCTGATAAGCCAGTGGAGATCTACTGGAATGCACAGTTGAGTCATAATGGATTTTCCCAGAATATGCCGACATATGCAAGCGAGACACACACACAGGATGCGATACTGCATGTGTGGTGTCTGTAATCAGATCTTTGGTCCTCTCCTCGTGGAAGACCTCCCGGTGCACAACCTTTAAATAGTCCACATACCACTTCATCTGTGCTCTCACTTTTCACTTTTTGAAAGTGAGTGTCTGTGGCTCTGTTCCAAAACCTGATGCTGCCTATGTAGGCAGGATTTTAAGGAACCATATGCTCAATACGTGAAGGGAATGGTATAATTTTGCTGCCCTCTAAGATTCCTTCATTGTTCAAATTCTAAGGTCAATCCCAGAATGCAATGCAAGAGTCTGGAGAAAATGGTGTACAAAATGAATAAAATGTCAATCGTATACTAAATGGAGCCCAGAATTGAAATGCCAGCCTAAGTACATTGGAAAACATGGCTGTACCTATTTCAGGACAACAAAAGCTCTCAAAATGTACCCATCAAGCTGAAATGAACACTTCTTTTTTACTTTTCACACAAAATGTAATTACGGGGTGGATTATTGATTAATAATCATTTATTTCTGTGCAGTTCTTTGCAAAAATTTGATATGGGTAAGTTCTGTGATCTATATCGAAACAATTTTATCATAGCACATCATTTGTAAACTAATATAAAGTATTTAAATGTTTGCATCACAGAAGCAGCTCCATAGGTATGGTTTTCTGATGTAGTAAACTTGCTTGGTAGCTGTGGAACAGTCATGAAAGAGAACTCAGAATAATTGTTGATGTAAGCAAAACTGACAATAATTCAGAAAGTGCTAAAAAAATAATAATATTAAGATACTGACCGTAAAAAAAGTATTAGTTACTTAAGTACTGATTCAACGATTATAGATTTTGGTTGTACGATTATAGTATGATGAAAAATCACGGTTTCATGGTTATCACAATTATTATGCATTCATTAATTTTAAAACACTACTAGTTTAGAAAAATCACATGAAAACTTATATTTAAAGTGTTTTTTATTGCTGCTTAGTAAACTAAATAATACAGCACAAAATAATAATACAAAACAAACAATAGTCAATTTCTCTGAAAATAAATGACAGAACAATAAATGATTAAATAAACAAATGAATAGATGAATAAAAATAAGATTAAATAAATAAAAAATAAATAAATAAATAGTATTTGTCTAATGTAAATCTAAGCATCATATTAGTTAAGTGTTTCCCTTTTAAAGAGAACAAATGTAGTCAGACCTCTGTCTGAAAAGCACTTTTGATCAACTATATTATTAACTTCTTTGGTATTTATATTTTGTATTTTTTTCTCTTTGGAGTAGAAATGTGTATATTCCATACAAAGTATGAAGCTGAATGGCCAATTCTTGTCATGTGATTTGCGGTGCGCTCGTGCCATTTTTTCAACTAGGTGTGCCTGGAAAGTACGAGTGTGTCGTGCTGCGTGCACACTGCTGCATCACTCCCAATATGCGTGCATGAAAAGAAATAAACTTGTGCGTGCAAAAAACAACATGTGAACGGCCCTGAGTTAATAGCCTCAGCCATAGTTAATTCAGTGTGTGTGCATATTAGCTTCGGTGTACAAGATTGGAACTTTAAACTAGCATTTGGCATAACACAGTTGGCATAACTTTGTTTAGTTGCAGCAGTTTTGTTTTGGGCAAAAACACTTTATGGTTAATTAAACATGACGAATTAAAGCGCGGTTAATAGTAAAATCGGTTAATCTTTGCATCCCTATATTCAAGTATCCAATGTCAATGTATATATTCATAAATGATGTCTTACAAGCTTCTCACTTAGGAAAAGAAGTCATCAGCAAATTTGCCATTGTATTCATAATTTCACGTGTATCAACAACTAGAAATGGAGATGAAAAATAAGATGTTGTCGTAACAGCCATAAACATAGCCATAGTGTACTTAAGTTTTAATGTGAGTGCATAGGATGACGATAAACTGAGCAACTATTGAGCGCAACAGATATTAGTCAACAACCATTTAGAGAAGAGCAAATATGTTGTTATTATGTTGTTATGTTAATATGCTATTATAATATGTTATTTTTTTAAACATTCCTTTAATATCCTCCCTACTATCCACCCTCTACTGAACTGATTTTTAATAAAGCTAAAATAATAAATGCATAACAAACACACGGAAATGTTAAACCTACAAAAAAAAAAAAAAAATATACAAGGATGATAAACCGCTTACTGCAACTTTAAATTGAACATTTATATTACATTTATACTACATTACCTTACTCCATTAATGCTGAGCAACTGAATTTTTCTTACAGATATGTGCAAAACATTATTTACATATGTGGTTTTAAAAACCAGAAGCATTTACACCTGTCCAGTTTCATCTGGAATGTATCCTAGACCACATACTGAAGTGGTTTCTGCAATCAGATTTATATTTACATCAACATTTACTTAAATTCATGTCAAGATATTACTCCTAAATTTATTTTTTTTTTCAACTTAATTTATCCACTAATAAATTAAGTGAAATAATTATTTTAGATGTAACAAGATTTTTTTTATTTTATTTTATTTTAGTGTGTGCTCCATTCCAGATGCTGAAACTTTTTGTTGCGAATTTGAGTTTAAGTTGTCTATGGGCTTTAGAATGCATCTGCCTATACAGCACACCAAGACTACTTGCTAGGTTTTGGAACACAGCATGTGAGTGTGTGTTTCTCTAGTCATGCAGATAATTTTTTAAATCTGTAACCACAGTCACAGCTGAGAGGCTGTTAACGTTGGTTTACAGGTATCCTCCATTTGACCTTTCTTAAGGCAAGACCTCTGTGATGGATTGCTTCTGAAACCTTTGACCTCAGTAATATAATGTCTGCCATAGGCATCTGTCTGAGGGTATTTGGTGGTATAGATTCATTCCTTTCTTCACTGGGTGGTGCTGTGTCCCAGAGCTTATGGAACGACTTTTGCTTGTAGGCTCTGCAAGTTCACAAAACTTTCTTCTGCATAGTCAGGCACCGTAAACATTGATTGATAATCACTTATAATGGGCTGATATGGAGAACAAAATGTACATGTCGAATATTTCATTGCACTTGTGTTGAAATATTAAACACCAATTAACGTACACAACTTATTTCAGCCATTTCTAGATGAAGTTTATGACTATTGTCTGATATTCTCCATGGTTTACTTTATCCCGGTGGAGAGTGGCGCATATACCATAGGTTTACTATGGCCTATGGCAACTTGGTCTAATGTGAGTTTCTGAATGGGAGACTTTTACGAGGAATTTCAGTGAATGATTTAAAGTGTTCCTTTCAGTGCTGACAGTAATATTTAGCCATCATTAAATCCTCATAAAAAGCAGCCGAATGCCAACGGGCCAGATGGTGTCTGTTATTTTATGAATATCTTTTACAATACCTTAGACAAGGAGGTTGTGGAGCCAAGGGAGGGTGAGTGAAAGGATGAGCTGAAGTGAAAGATTGCACTTGTTTTTTTTTTTTTTTGCAAATTCCTCCCACTGTGTTTTGTACTTTAGTAACAGCAGACTGGCAACTATTGGCGCCTTCTGCAGTATGTTTGCTCAGTATTTTTCAGCTCAAGGCTGGTTCTCTTCTGGTCTCAAGGAGTGTTCATTTTTTGGCTTCAATCTGGTTTGGCTTTGTGTTCTCAAGCCACTTTGTCTGATTGAACAGCTCTTGACTGGCTTTACACAAGCTGGCTGCAAGAGTCTGTCCACATATCCATCACTAGCGCAAAAGCACTGGCCCAAAATCTGCTCCACTCACTTAATTCATTAAAGTAGCAAATTAGGCCATTTTCTAATCACCAGCAGGCTTCCTGGAAATGCTTCTGTACAATTGCTCATAGCTGTTGCTCTTCTGTTCTTCCTGCTGATGATACAGAGGACAACCTTTAAAGCCTGCCGCAGTCTGTATGAAGCATATTAAAGTAATGAACAAACACTTTTCTTGACTTTATATTGCTTAAAATGCTGTTTGTGCTTAAACTAATGTTTATCACTGGATTAGTTATGTTTGCACTGAGTGCAGGGATTATAGTTTCTTTTGAATTGTACTCTTTGCTTTTCCCTGCAGCTAGTACTGTACTTTTAAGCCTGGTGCAACATGACTTTAAAACCTGTGGAAACAGATTGCCTCAATATTGGAAGCAGTTAGTATTTAATCATATTTGAATTAGTAATGCTTAATAAAACTTGATATTGGAGACTTATATGCTTTAGTTGATCAGAAAATTTTAGAGTTTACACAAAAATGTGTGTGGCATTGCTTTTAATTTTGATGTTTCACAATTTATGTGCATTTTCTGATGAAGTTAAAGCATAAAGCGGAACTAGAGATTCAAGAATGCATATTTGTGCATGAAGACTATTAGGTGAAATATGTAAATAATTTTTTTACTAAAGCCTTATTTAATACCCAGAAAAAACTTGGAATTTATAATCTATGTCCCACTGTGCCTTTTTTGACTTTTTAAAACAAATTGTTAAGCTGGTCTTAATTCACTGCCTTTATATGGTCAAACATTGCCAACATTTATTAGAAATTCCCTTTTTGAGGACCTAAAAAGTTAAAATTAGAACAACACTTAGTTTTTGACTTTTCTAAAGCATAAAAATACCGTAATATGTTTGCAGATATTTAAGAAACATGCTAAGTGAACATACTTGTTTATCTGAAAAATAATGATAAAGTCAGATATTCTGCTTTTAATATGTGCTTTTCGTGCTGGTCTTTGTTTTGGTCATTTAACCAGCTCAATGCCAGTTTAGACAGTTATATTTCAGCATTATGGGTTGCCTTGGTGCAAAACAGTGTATTTAATTTATTCAGTCATTAAGGGTCTCAAAGTATGCGTATGCGACCGAAATGCGACCTCTGGTGGACAGTAGCAGACTCCGAAATGTGACGCAGATTCAGAGTTCCACATGAGGTGGTTTTTAATTAGCAAATAATCTAAATATTATGAATGTAAACATTAGGTGAGCAGGTTACATTGTAACCCTGTGTCATAATAACACGCTGTGTGACGAGATTTGCATTGATAAACAATTTGGCTGTTTGCACCAGATGAAACCCGACAGAATTAAATACAGCCATTCAGAAACATAGAATAACGTTACTGCCATGTGCTTTAAAGAAATGGTAATGTTTACAGTCTAATAAATACATATTAAAACTCTTTAACATTAATAAATGTACATGCTGAATCACTGATATTGGGTTCCACTGAGTCACAGTTCTAAAGTTCCATTTCTAACGGATTATTTTATCTTCAAGATCTGAGGTGAACTATCTGCTGCTGCTTTCAGTAGTATGGCAATAAATGTCATGTGAAATGGCATCCAAACTCTGATTATTAGCATTTGACACTGAATAAAGCACATGAGGTGTACCTAAGGGGATCATTATCAGTTTTCTGTTGTTCAGCTGCAAGAAATAGAAGCCGTTTCTAAAATATAAATTTCAGGTGTTGTTAGAACAAAAAACTCAGTTTAATCTGCTTGTTAAGTGTGACGTCACACGAAGCGGCTTCCAGGTCCAAATAATAAATGTTTACAAAGCGATGTAATACTTTCGAAATTCATGATTGTAATGTATATATCCATGCCTAATATCAGATGACCAGAAAGTGATAAATTATTTATAAATTGTTAAAATGTTGGTATTTGTGATGCAGCAAGTCCAGAGACCGATGTGTACATTATGATTTCATATCAAATTCACTTTAATGTGTAATATAACTAAAAAGCCATAAATGAATATTTTCTCAATTCAAAGGAGTAGCGGCTTGGACCTGGAAACAGTATTCAATATATAAATATATTCCATAACATATATATATTCCATATAGCTTGTTATATGACTTAACAAGTGGATATGGAAAATATTGCTTCTATCAGGTGCCATTACTTTTATTTAGGCTCCTCAGTCAGGCACACTGCTGTTGGTGTTTTCAATCTGGAACTTGCGCTTGCATGTTTTTTTTAACCATCTGTGCAATACCTAGTTCAACCACTGGGGGTCAAACTTACATACTGCACCTTTAAGTGTAGTTTTTTAATGAACTAGCCTTTAAGGCATTGCTAACTACCTTTCCTTAACTAATACTTTATTATTAACTTAATTATGTTAAGGTAAAATGTACATAATTCAATAAAATAGCTTTCCTTGGAAGTTTGCTTGAAACTAAAACAAAAAGAAAAAGAATTGCTTTGAATTACTCATGTCAAAAAACAAAACAAAACTGTAACATATTGCACAACTAGACAATTTATTTGTTTCATATAATGTATTTGTTCCAGCCTTAAGTTTTTATTACTTTTAAAGCGTGTTGTCAAAACAAAAACTTTTTTAAGCAGTAAAACTGTAATAAAAAAGCGAAATATAATGCCAAGTCAGGAAATCAAATTCAAAGTGTTCGGTCCCCCAAGGCTGTAAAGAAGCAGTTTTGTAATCTTTAAATTTAAGATTTGGCTGGCCACACCATAAATATATCACTCTGATCTAGCGAAATGCAGGGATGGAAAACATTAAAGTCTTGTAAATACTTTTTTCCTAGCTGACTTTTTTAGACCCTTCTCTTTTTTGTTTCTATGATTGTTTCTGGTCAGTTGTATGATATGAAATTTAGATTAGATTCGAGCTAAACCATCTGCAGGACTTTGGTCAAAATTGAAACTGTTCACTGGCGGTTTTTCATCATTAATCATGTTGCATTCTGACATCGTCATTAATAAACAACACTAAAAAGGTGATGTGCAATGCAATCCCTTGTGTCTTGGATATGCATTTTTTTGTGTCGATTTTTAAGCTGACTTTGCCAAATATCCTAAATGACCTTTTATGTTGGCTGCAACTTAATTTGCGTATCACTCTGAACCATATTAAATGAAGATGAATAGATCACAGATGATAGTATGTGCAATACATATAGGCAGCATGTGAAGTTGCCAATGCAGTTTTTAAATGTATGAGCCTGCAAGTAATGAATTTTAAGAATTTTTAACTAGAAGCATCACAATAGACACCATAGACATTATTTGACAAGATGGTCAATTACTTACAAGATGTAAGTACACTGAAATCTTCTCAAACCTTGATTTTTTTTCCTGGTGAAAATGGTTAACATTCAAACAGTAACATATACCTAAAACTCCATTAAACTGCCACTTCATTCAGAAATTTTCATAGAAAAAGTCCTGTCTTAAAGATGATCTTCCACTTTTTAAACCATTTCATGCAGATAATGAGTCGGTACTATTCTGTTGATTGTGTAACACTAATCTGTTGATTGTGTTTCCACTCATTGCATGACCAGTAACATTGCCATCATCTCTGTTGTCAACTGCATAATGATTAGTCAACCTTTTTAACTGTTTTATATTTTAAAAAGGAATAAATGAAGAGTTAATTAGCAAAAAACAGATAACCAATATTTTTACAATATTTCAGAAATATTTTTTTGCAGTTGCACTCTTCAATACTATAATGTAAAAACACAATGTCTGAAAACTACTAAAAACTCCAGTTTTAGTAATTTCCATAAAGAATGTTTTTGGTAATTCTATGCTTCAATGCACAACATTATAAATACATGACATCTGAAAATTACAAAATATTGAGTCATCTGTTTTTGCAAAAAAAACTTTTCATATTTATCCTGCTGCTGCCTTGTAATCTGCTTGGTTTCATAGTTTCATATATTTTGTCATTATGACATCATTAGGAATACACCTGTCCTCTTCCTTGATTGTAGTGTAGCTTAAGATCTACTACTGACATTTGAAACAGCCAATGTCCTATTTTCTTGGCATCTACATCAGCATTCTATCCCAAACTCTTGTTATTTGTACATTATACTCATGCTCCCAAGTTTTTTTTCAGTTTTTCTCTAACTGGAAGTGTCAGTTTACCCCTTTAATGATGTTCCAAAGGCTCCACATCCTGTTCTTAAAGATTGAGATTAAATTCCATCTAATTTCTTTAGCAAAGATGCAGATTCCGAATTATTCTCTATACACTATAATGCCATAATCTGGTTTAAGCATTGCACAGACTACTGTATTTTCAGTGATTGTTGACTTGCTCCCCAATCTACCCTGCCATTAGAGATAATTTCTTCATATGTGATGTGGAAAGTTCATCCATATTTCAAACATTGACCACCGTCTTCAATATAAATTGGTTTTCTGTTTTGATCTCAAGCCTAGGCAAACTACAAAGCATCAATCAGATGCATCATTATGATGTCATCATAAACGTATTTTACAGTATTTTAAAACTACAAAACACTGAAGTATTTTCATACAATATAATAAGCCATTTTCTTCAACCCTATCAAATGCAAATGACTAAATAATATTTTATATAAAAAATATGTGTTTGAAATACATGAATCATAAGTGCTGCCCATCCCCGGTCCTAACTATATACACACTACAAAGTAAGCAGCATTATCCCATCATTATAATACTTTTTATTTTAATACTTTTAGTTTATAGAAAGCAAATTAAGCTTTTATTTCTTTTTTATTTTGCATTAATGAATTTTGCTTTTTAGTGTTTTTAATTCCCACTAATATCAGGTTCCCTCTCCTGTCTTTAACCACCAACTCTTTTTGCTCAAGAGCACACCAAGAGCCTCCATCTCTCCATTAATTTATTTATTTTTTCTATTTTTACTCTGACTCAACTTTTGAAGGGAAAAATGGGCATTATTAGCAATTTTTATGCAGTTTTTCTTGCAATGAGGAAATGAATTTAGAATGACACAGAGAGAGGTTTTCATTTGTGTACTCTCTTGCTATGTCGTATCCCCCCCCCCCCCCCCCCCACACACACTCGCGTACCTAATTAGATTCAGGGAAAATGAACCCTAATTAAAATTGTAGCGCTCTGGCTGAGAGGCGTTGTTAAGCTCTACTTTTTTTTTTTTTTTTTTTTTTGCTGCAAAGACCTTTTGTTTTAATACAACCAACAGACTAGGTAGCAGATTGCCTCGGCACAAAAACATATTTTATTAAGCTTGCAATTAAAATGGGTTTGATTTCCTTCCTACTGCTGCTCCTGTTCTCTGCTTCTGCTCTATCTGCTCGTGTCATCCAGCGTTTCTTCACTCTGTTTCTTTGTCTCCTGTACATTAGTGTTAGGAGTTCAGCCAATATCCTGTGAGGAAATGAAATCTAGGAAGAGCCAATGATGATTATCAGGAGCAGTTTTACAATTCGGGAGAATATTAGTGTCACCTTTAGATCTGTAGAGGTTTGAACCGGGCTTATTGAAGAACTCAGACATGATTGGAGTCTTAAATTACTCTAGTCTGTAGTAAGGCCTACAGTGAGTTATAATGGATGCAAAGACTTTCATGCATTTGGAAGATGTTTTAATCAAGTGTATATATATATATATATATATATATATACACATATATATATATATACAAACACACACACACACACACACACACACACACACACACACACTAACACAGTTGAAATCATAATTATTAGCTCAATTATCAGCCAATTTTAGGCCATTGTTATTTATTGTTATTTATGTCATTGTTGGTTATGACATGTTTTGTCTGTCAGCTCAGTTTTTGAGGGGATTTCTGCATCCCTGACACTAGTAAAATCCAATTATTAGCTTTTTGGTCAATCAAACATGTTGACCATGTTGACCATGTTGAACATGTTATTTCACACAGTGATACTGGTAAATATCCGGAAAATTACCAGAACGACTTTACTGGTAAATTAAAAAAAGCACTGTTTACACAGGCAATAATTTTCAGACATCATTAACCAGAAAGGACCTTTAAACAGCTGCGCTTGTATTTGTAAACATAGAAGGGGTCTTTTGTTGATGATTTCACTTTTATTTAAAGCTTTAGCATTCATGCAACTGCTTTGTCCCAGAGACATCCAAAGGCAGAAGCGCGAACCACAACTAAATGTTTACACATTTGACTACATTACAAATTCTGTGGAGGGATAAGTATTGTGAACAACTTCGGTGAAAACATATTCAATTCAATTCATCTTTATTTGTATAGCTCTTATACAATGTAGATTGTGTCAAAGCTGCTTCACATGGAAGTTTATAGTGAATTTAAACAGTGTCAGCTCAGTTTTCAGAGATAAGTTCAGTTTAGCTCAGAGAGAATCCTGAGCTCATAAGATTCTCGAGCCTGGTGCTCCCTCCTGTTTGCAAGGCGAGAGGGGAGTTTGAGCTTAGGTAGATCTCGAGAACTCCCTGCTGTAGTAGCTAATGAACAGATAGTGATTGCTCTTAGAAGATAACTACTTACTAGGAGCTTGTCTATGGTGCCAATTTGGATTAGTCAATTAACTTAAGTTGCATGTTTTTGGATGGTGGGAGGAAACCGGGGAACCCGGGGGAAACCCACATGAGCACGGGGAGAACATATGAACTCCACACAGAAACGTTGGCTGGCTTGGTAAGGACTAGAACCAGAGATGTTCTAGCTGTGAGGCAACAGTGCCAACCACTGGGCCACCGTGCCACCCATCTAGCAAAAGAAGGAGGAGTAGGGGTGTAAGGGTGGATTCTTCAAAACGAAGATGGCTGTTATATGGAAATTAGGGTATTTATAGTGGCTTAGGAACCATCTGATTAGTGAATCATAAATTGGATAATGCGGGACCAGCCGCAAGCAATTATAAGCACGTGATCCTCTCGAAATTAATTTATAAATAAACTTCACTAATAGAGTGACTTTGGTGATGCCTCAAATGCTTGATTAGACCTCAGGTGGAGGCTGTGACCCCAGGTTTGGAATCAATTAGGTAGAATGTGTACTGCACACGCTATGCAAATTTCGTCATAACATCACAATATGTTCATACTGTATGCACATACAGTAGCTCATCTTTTTATCTATACTTAGTCAAATAAATAGTTTGTAAGAAAGTTATAGTTAAAAGAAATAGAGGCGATGGAGAGAACCACTAATGATGACAAAAATCAGTATGTCTGTATTGATGAGAGCATGTGACATGGAATTAAACCATATCGTATCACTTTTAAATGAGTACCAAAAAACATATATATATTATATATATAACATATATATATTGCTATACTGTTGTGCTTATTATGTTAATGAGTTATGGTTGACTTTTGAGCATATAGTGCATTAAACTAATCAGAGTTTCATCTCCCATTGCCTTTAAGAGTCAGTTGTGGCACACAATGGTGCATTTGCTATTTACATGACGGACTTGGCGGAAAAACTGAATGCTTTACTAGCAAGAAACAGTTAAACAAACCATCTGCATCGTGAGGATAAAGAACAAGCCTCTTCCATTCGGCCTCTTTACTTTCTCTTTCTCTTTACTTTTACTCTTACTCTTTACTCCTTTACCTTTGTGGATAAGGAAACAGTGTTGTGCGCACTAGGGCTGCACAATTCTGGCTAAAATGAAAATCATGATTTTTTTGCTTAAAATCACGATTTTCTCTCGATTCTGTAGATGTAAAATAAAGGTTAATATGAGTAGCCTATTATTATTATTAATGGGGCTTGCCTTAAGGCAAAGTCCATTATTGTTATTCTCCATACTTATTATTTATAATTTTTATTCTTCTTCCACACAAATTTTGGCGCGCTACTTGTCCCGCAGTTTTCGCCCCAGACCCTTGAAAGTGGGGTCAAATCGTGCGCCTTTATCGGGAATGGTGTGCTATGACTTTTATAAGGGGTTATAAAAATCCCATTGACGTAACATTGAGACGACGTTTGACGCAGTATAGCGCCAAGCGTGAATGTTGTACCCCTGGGGCTCTAGGACGTCCCAAAGTTTCGTATTGACTTTACATTGGCCCATTGACTCCCATTCATTTTCTAGCACCCAGCTCCCCCTCACAAAACACCCCGCCTTGCGAAACCAACTGTGAATTTCGTAGAACCATGGGATTTACCACATCTCGAAAGGGTTGCAGCCTGAGTCAGAACATACCCCAAAAGGGAGTATGAGTTGTACCCGTGGGGTGCTAGGGGGTCCCAAAGTGGTCCCATTCACTTTACATTGCCCATTGACTCCCATTCATTTCCTAGACTCCCATTCTAACACACATAGCAGTGGCACACAGACTTAGAGGTGGGCTTTTTTGACTGAGGCAACTAATCAGCATCTCAATATGATATTTAAGCTCACAAGCCACGCCCCCCAAACCATTTAAACACCCCTAATAACTGCCTCATTGACTTAACATGGGGTGGGACGTCCCATTGCTGATCCCATTGACTTCCATTATAAATGCCACACATCAATAACATTACACAGGAGTGTCATAGAGACATGGGGGTGGGCTCATTTGACTCAGGCAACCAATCAGCATCTCAATATGATAATGATGCGCATAAGCCACGCTCCCATTCTATTTAAATACCCTTAAAAAGTGTTCCATACACTGCCATTATAACTGGTCTAGATGCATATCTTTGCATAGCAGTGTCCTATTGACTTGGGGGTTGGCTCATTTGACTCAGACAACCAATGAGCATCTCAATATGATAATGAAGCTCACAAGCCATGCCCGCAAAACTGATTCCATAGACTTCCATTTAAATAGGCCTAGATGCATATCTTTGCATAGCAGTGTCCTATTGAATTGGGGGTTGGCTCATTTGACTTAGGCAACCAACCACACCGAACTTCACTCTGTAACTACGCCCATGGCAACAAAACACAGTGCCCTAGCAACCATTTATCAACACCTATATCTCAGCATCAGAACATCATAGAGACATGGGGATTGGCTCATTTGACTTAGGCAACCAACCACACCCAACTTCACTCTGTAACCACGCCCATGGCAACAAAACACAGTACCCTAGCAACCATTTATCAACAGCTATATCACAGCATCAGAACATCGTAGAGACATGGGGATTGGCTTGTTTGACTCATGCTAGCAAACGGAACTTCCTGTATGCTACACATGCTAGCAGTGACTAGCTACATGCTAATATTGACTAGCCAAGTGCTGTAACTTGCTAGAAATGGTTACTAAGTATAAACAAATGACCAAGCATGTATGTAAGGCTTGCCTAGTAACAACCTAGGGTACCCTAGCAACTGCCTAGCAACCACCCAAATTACCCTAGCAACCGCCTAGCAACCACCTACCAACTGCCTAGCAACGGCCTAGTAATGCCTCAGTAAGTGCCTAGCGACCACTCAGGACACCCTAGCAACAGCCTAGCAACGCCTTAGCAGCCACTCAGAATACCCTAGCAACCGCCTAGCAACACCTTAGCAACCACCTAGCAACCAC
>CAIGQZ010001313.1:20975200-20998099 GCA_903798205.1 Danio tinwini | reverse complement strand
ACACACACACACACACACACACACACACACACACACACACTTCTTTACTGAATCTATAACTTTACAAAACGTTTCCTTGTCTTACCTTGTCAAGTCGTGTTTTGACCTTTTGCATTGTTTTATTTTATCTGTTGTTTTTGGCAGTTCTTTGCACTGTGGCAATCCCTGATTAATAAGGGACTAAACAGAAGGAAAATTAATGAAAAATACTTTAATAATGTTTTCGCCGTGTGTCCTCACCATACGCCTGTTTTTGAATACATATTTCGGATTACCTTTATGCTTCTGTTTGCCCCTGTTTGGACCAATGCCTGCCTTACCATTCTCTGTTTAATAAACTGCACGTGGATCCTGAACTCCGTTGCCCAGCATCCTTCCATTTTGTTTATTAAACATATATTAAATAAGGAATTTATTGAAGACAGCACTAATAGTATAAGTAAAAATAAAATGCAGTGCATTTAGCAAAAACAGCTACCTAATGATACGGACATTGAATGGCTTTTCTCAGGTAAAGGTAACAGTGCAATAAAATAGTTTATAATAAACATTTGATTAATTATTAATTACAAAGTCAATTCAACATTCAATTCAAATAAAGTTCAAGGGTCGCACATCCAGTAGGCATTTTTGTTTTTTAATTCATATTAAAGAGTGTAGATTTAGATTTAGTGTAGAGTGTAAAGTGTCACTTTTAGAAATCAAATTGATGATTTGAATGCTGAAAGTTTGTTTCATATTAAATGTAACAATGTTTCTTGGGAGTATTGGCTTGCAGATATGCTACAACTGTTTAGTGAAGTTTACACATCTACAAGAACCCTAATAGATTGGCCTTGACATATAAAAATCAATTTCAGTGTGAAATAAATTGAGATATTTTCTCAATTTTCTTAAATTATTTGACAGTTTTATCTTTTTTATTTTTAGTTTCTGTTAATTTTGTGGACAAATGTACACTAAACTGTCAAAATATTTCACCGGAGATACATAAAATAACTATTTGAGCCAATGATATTGTCCCTTTAATACTATCTCGACCCGCTAATTTAACATAACATTAATTCAGAGGTCAGAGATCCTAATGTTCTTTCTTATTTTTTGTCAAATCATTATCTGTTCAGTCAAAATGACTCAGTTGGTTAGTAAAAAGTGTGAAGAATCTACTCACATTTCCTTTCTCCCATCCTTGTTGGTTTTTGTCCTGGATTTTCTCATTGTTTATCTTTTGAAACTCTTCCAGGCAAAAGTTCTGTTGTGACCTCTCCTTCTCTGAAATAACGATGAAAACAAACCAACAGAAAAGCTCCTCCTGAACAGAAAAAGAAAAGGAACAACAGTATTCATGTGTGTCAAGCTTATTCATGTCGGAAATAAACAAATTCACAGCGAGGACGAAAGTTTCTTCTCTGTCCTTGGCTGTTCCCCTCGATTCTCCGGTTTTAATTTCGCTGTGCCCTGTCCATGTCCACCTCCACTGTTCAACTTTAGCCCTTACCCGTGTGTCATTGCACGCACTCATTTTTCACCACAGTTATGAAGTGTTTCACCTTGAGAGCTGAGTTTTGAGTTAGACTCTCATTACCTTCAAACCCCACTTCTGGTTTTATGCTAATAAGAACGTATTTTCCTGGCCTCTGATGATTCTTGTGTTTTTAATCATAGATGCAGCTGATAAGCAGTGTCAGCAGTTTACTGACTGTGCTTCCTGTACGGCCAACACCAATGACTGTCAATGGTGCGAAGACAAGAAATGCATCTCTTCTTTAAGCAACTGCACTGTGGTATGTCCAAATAACACATCCCAGGTACATATTGACATTTGTTCAGGGCCTCTTGACATCACTTTTAACACACTGACTACTCCATTAGTTTCAATTAGACCTTTGCAGTCAATACACAAACAGCACTAGCAATGCATCATCAGTAAATTATATATTTGGATATAATGTGGACATTATGACATACACAGTATATATTATTATATCATTATTTTAGTGTGAACTGTCCAAAAATTGTATGTACATTACACTATTTTTTATCACCTAACACTACCGCTTAATCTAAGCATTTGTTAGAGCTACAAAATAACAGATTGCGATCTCCAAGCAAACACTTAACAACATTCAGATTTGCATTTGACCCTGAGGGAGTTGTCATGTATAATTATAGTTTTTTTTAGGTATTTCAACCACATGTTTATGATGTTTTTGTGTTAAAATGATCATATTATCACAGATGTACTGGGCTAAACGTTTACAGATCAGATATAAACATTGATGCTCAAGGCCATAACTTTGGTTTACGAAGTGGGGGGGACACAAAATGTTAGAAGTTTTTTTATTTAAATCTCATTTCCTGCATTTACATATATATATATTTAAGTACTATATTGATACAAAATACAGAGGAAAATAGGCAAATTAAACAAATTACATTCCAACTAATCTAAAAATGTAAAAAAATTAAAATAAAAAAAAAATCGTAAATTATTCGAAATCTTTATTCGCAAGTTACGTTTTAAAAATAACCCAAAATATATTAGATATATCAGATATTTGCAAAGTAGTCCGTTTTTATTTTTCTTCCTTTAGCATGCCCAGAAGTTTTTGGGGTTAGCATCTTTCTCTGCCCTTTGGGTGCTGTAGCAGGTGCCTTTGAGAGTGCAGAATGTTTCGTCGACATTGTGGGGAGAAAACTTGCAAACATAGTCCAGCACTTCAGAGTCACACTGCTAGCGATTGAAGATTTATGTAAATTTGGTGAGCTGAACTCATTCTGTACTGTACAGGAGACACAGCATGGAGGAGACTGATTGACAATAGTCTACACCCAGTCAGGATGCAGAACACAATGCGCAAATCAGGACGCAGAACGCAATGCGCTGTCGAAAAAAAGCATGTCAAATTGCACGAAAAAAAATTAACCGTGAAAAGTGAACCACATTATAGTGAGAGACCATTGTGCTAAATCATGGTTTTGCAGATAGTTGCAGATAGACAAAAATACTTTGTAGGTAAATTATATGAAAATGTTGATCATTATTTTATTAATTAACAAATCTTGGTGCTATTTTTCCGTCTAGCATAAATTCCTAAAAGTTAGAGTAAAATCAGCAGGTGTAGACATATTCTGTCTGATGGAAAATAAAATTATTTTGACCTGAGCTATGACGCAGTGGCGCAGTAGGTAGTGCTGTCGCCTCACAGCAAGAAAGTCGCTGGTTCGAGCCTCGGCTGGGTCAGTTGGCATGTCTGTGTGGAGTTTGCATCTTCTCCCAGCGTTCGCATGGGTTTCCTCCGGGTGCTCCGGTTTCCCCCACAGTCCAAAGACATGCAGTACAGGTGAATTGGGTAGGCTAAATTGTCCGTAGTGTATGAGTGTGAATGAGTGTGTGGATGTTTCCCAGAGATGGGTTGCAGCTGGAAGGGCATCTGCTGCGTAAAACATGTGCTGGATAAGTTGGTGGTTCATTCCGCTGTGGCGACCCCAGATTAATAAAGAGACTAAGACGAAAAGAAAATGAATGAATGAATGAATGACCTGAGATGATATGTTGGATCAACCAACTCGCATCACTTTTTTTTCCTTCCTTGTAAATATAAAAGTCATCTGTTGCTGCTTGGCTTTTAATCGCTTTCTGAAATGATCATTTTAACTGCAATAGCTGTGCATTAGAACCTTCATAGAGTTATTTTTAGAGCATGCACACAGATGTTTTTAGACACGAATGTGCACATTGATGCGTGCAGACTTTGTGGATGAACAGTGTGTGCGTTTAAAAATCATAAAATGTAGCGGGGACACAAAGGATTTTGAAAAGTCAGGGGGACATGTCCCAGTGGAAGTTACGCCCCTGCTGATGACCATATTTAGAATATATTATAGATATACAATTTTTCCCAATGCCTTCTCATGTTTTGTCTATATTCAGCTTACAGTTGAGCTTGCTCGCCATCCTCGAGGTCCACTGTACCTCAATCCTCCCCCTGCTATGCTGTCTGAACAACAGCTCTCTATTTGGAGACCCGGTGTGCGCAAAAACGGCCAGGTATGAGGCTTATGAGCTGACTTATTGGCTTAAACATGTTGCACCTGTAACCGCTTGGTTCCACTTAAATTTGCTTGTCGCATTCAAATTTGTAAACAGAGTACTGTGCGTTTTCCTTTATCTTGTTTTTCAGTCTGTCAAGAACCATACAAAATGTAGCGTTCGAAGTGAGCAGGTTTGTAGCAAACTGGTGAACTGCAGGAGTTGCTCACTTAACATTAACTGCCAGTGGGAGCCACAACAGCAGGAATGTCATGCTTTACCTGGTGAGTTGAAGTATGGAAATTGCATGTCCATATGTACTGTGAAATTAAGATGAAGGAAGATGTTTCTTCTGCTTAATCAACATAAAATACCAAAACAAAAATTGTTTGCTATTGTTTGCCCTTATCTACACTGAATTCTGGGGTCAGTATTTTTGTTGTTTATTTCATTCTTTTTTTATTTATTTTTTGTGTCTCCCACTGCATTTTGGGAAGAATAAAGATTCACCACTGACTGGATAACAGGAATAAATAAAATAAAAATAAATGTATATATACAGTTGAAGTCAGAATTATTAGCCCCCCTGATTTATTAGCCCCCCTGTTTATTTTTTTCCCCAATTTCTGTTTAACGGAGAGAAGATTTTTTTCAACACATTTCAACATAATAGTTTTAATAACTTATCTGTTATAACAGATTTTTTATTTTTTTGCAATGATGACAGTGAATAATATTTTACTAGATATTTTTCAAGACACTTCTGTACAGCTTAAAGTGACATTTAAATGCTTAATTAGGTAAATTAGGTTAACTAGGCAGGTTAGGGTAATAAGGCAAATTATTGTATAACGAAGGTTTGATCTGTAGACTACCGAAAAAAATATATAGCTTAAAGAGGCTAATAATTTTGACCTTTTATAGTGTTAAAAAAATTAAAAACAGCTTTTTTTCTAGCTGAAATAAAACAAATAAGACAAATAAGAAAAATATTATCAGACATACTGTGAAAATTTTCTTGCTCTGTTAAACATCATTTGGGAGATATAAAAAAAAAAGAAGAAAAAAATTGTGTGTGGGGGGGTGTGCTAATAATTCTGACTTCAACTGTATATTAAGTTAAATTGCTTTTTAAATTTTAATCTTTCTGTATTTTTTTAAGCAGCCTTGTAAGCATAACAGATCTAACACTAAAAAAAACAAATCTCACTGACATCAAACTTTTAACAATAGTATAAATGCCAATAAAGTGTATAGTTAACCTTTTGATCATGCTAAGCTCTTGAAAGATCACGTGGAAATTCCCATTTTTAGGCCTTTCTTAGATCTGGAATTAAGCATTTTTGTCAATCTGATCACAAGTGGACAATGCTACGTACAGATATATGGGGCCTAAAATGGTTTGACGTTGACCACATTCAGCCACTTACAGAGATAGCTGAAAACATTTTATAATGTAAATGCTCACTTGATTCCACAAATTATTGATCATGTTCGTTTTTATGTTGTTTTATTGGATGAGACGTAACATTAGATGAGTTTCTACTGGTGCTGGGTGAAAATAAGAGAAATCACAACAAATAGATATGTGAAACAAAAAAACTATTTATTAAATAATGACATTAAACAATTAATATAGAAATTAAGAATGTAATTTAATTGATCGAATCAAACGAAAAACAGGAGTGTTGCTAAAACAAAGAAATAAATATAACAAAACAATCTAACTAAACCCCAACCCACTAAACTAACTAACTAAAGAAAAATGTAAAAACAAAACCGTAATCTTCATCATATGCGACACGTAACTAAACTACTTAAGGTGTAATGGTGGCAACTCTTCCATAAACTAACTAACACAAAAAAACTATTCTACTCAGAATTACTGGAGTTCTCATAAAGTACAAGTTGTTAGCAATTAGCACAACAAAAACTTTTCTGATAATACAATTCTCATAAAGATTGTTCGATCTTCTTTATTATCGGGTTATTTGAGCTACAAAAGCTTATCTTAATGATAAATCGCTTCAACGAGACAAACTAAACAACAACAACAAAATAAAACAATATGAACATGAATGAACTGGCTGACAAGTGATGAGATTGGCGCTGAATCAGGTGCTCCTCTTGATCAACACAAGCGAATGCCTTTGAAATGTGGTCGACCAGCTCCTGATTGGTGTGCCGAGTGGCGTCATTATGATGAGTGATGGCCTTCTCGACCAATGGTCGCACACCTGGGGCAGAACAGAAAACAAAGAGGGGAAAAGGGAGAGAGAGCGCAACAGAAAACAAACAAAAAAATGTAACAATTGTGCTGCTTGGATTAGTCAGCATATGCACGGTTCAACAAAAGAAAAAAAAGCAATGCAAAATCAAGGTAAAGCTATGGTTGTCATGCACTTTTTAATTACATTTGCTTTTGAAAACACAATTAGTTAAGTTTAGGAAGTGGTTTAAGGCAGTGGTTCGCTACGGTACAACAAGCCCCATTTTCTTGTGCACCTATAAGAAGGAAGTGTATGTGAAAATGCAACCTACCCTAAGTAACATATTTCAGATTTGCATTCCTCTAAAGTATTTATCACCTGTAATGTGCAATGAAATATACCTGGAGCAATGTAATTTTAGTTTCACAGAAATGTAGGCTGATGCGTGTGTTTCCAATCAGTCATTTTTATTTTCTTGATTTCCCGCTCACTTGTAATCAGAGTCGACATTGTAATAAGAGGGAACTGGAAACCAAATACATATTGGTCACACAGTTTATACTGAATTAGGAAAAAGCATCTTGACTGTCCGACCACTTATGATCAGAGCACTAAAATGCCTTGCCAGAATAAGTACTTCTTGAGACCACTTTGCATATTCAGATTTGTTGATTTCGGATTTGCTGACCTGAAATTTTTTTAGAGGGCAAGATTTCAAAAGAGGCAAAGTTGGAGAAGTTTGAAAAACGCTTGAAATATCTCAGATGCAGAAACAAAGGAAACCCATTTCCACACTCTGAGGGCATTTCTACCTGATTTATTTGATCTGATCTAGTTCGAGAGCAGGAAGTAGTGCCATCGTTTGATGTATTATTAACATTCCTGTGTCTCCCTTGGGAAGAAATGTTTTTTCTTGTCGACAAACCCACACTTCGTATCTGTGCTCTACATTTCTCAGTCTCCAGAAAAGATGCACACTCACACAAACCATTGCATACATGCCCACAAATATTACATTTCATATTAAATATTAATAAACATCATCATCACATTTGTTTTGACATTTTGCATAATGGAGTTCACATGGTCAACTTCACTAATTTACTTTCTTAACCTTAAGATGGTACAGAATTGTTATTTATTCATTTACAACACAATATTATAGAAAAATATTCAAAATTACTAAACTTTCAGTTTGTTTGTGAAAACGTGACTTTATTGACAATTTATATATTTTGTAGTGTTATATTATCTGGGTTGATCTTGCAAATAACGATTCAAAAACCTGGTAATAAACTGCCAGCACTTTTTGTTATTTTACAGACTTAATTTATTTATTTCATTATTTATTTTTACTTATTCAAGCTGCTAAAATGTCAATAAAACATACGGAGTTGCATTTTCAACATCAAAAGTAGACAAGAGATCAAGGTCCCATAATGCAATTAATAACTTGGTGAATACCATTATTAAATAAAAAATGTATAATGTGTTTAATTACCGTTATTTAATTAAAACTTGGTGAATACCAAAATACAAAAACTTTATTTAATTAATAAATATTTTATAACAGTGCAGGGTTATTTACAATATTATATCAAAAGATCAGAAAAGCCCAAATCACCAAAATACATCTTAATGTTACATGTAAACAGGACCTCTGGGTCGATATCAGAATTTTTTCCAAGGACAAATGCTAGAAACTCACTTCTTATCTGTCATACTTTTGACTGATGGCTCAATTTGGTGTACACACACACACCATTAAAAACTTGTAGTATCTGCAAAAGACACAAACTGTGTAGTGAAGACGTGCATATCCAAGCATGGAAAATGGAGACCTTTGCAGATGGATAGTACCTGGACTAAAGGGCCAGTTCTAAGCAGTAATATCTCAAGATACCTGAGATATTTATCCATTTATGGCCATGCAGCCTGTCAACAAACCCAAAGTTTATTGTTCTTTTTTCTTTTTCTGCACACTGTTGTTTCTCACTTCATCATATAACAGCCTTTATCTTAGAAGATAATCAGCCACACTTTATAAAACGTCTTGAAGTAAAAGGGGAGATTTTTTAGGTTATTTTTAGTGCTGAGCGGTTTTATAATTGTGTGTTTTTCTGCTTTGTTTTGCTTTTCAGGAATTTGAGGGTTCTGTCAGCCTGTTGGTTTTTGTGGTTAACCATCATCACGGTTAATTATTCTTGTGCTGCTCGCTGTAATAAGTTCAAACCCCAAAGGCTTTCATGGCTCTTAATTTCATGATGTAATTTGATTTACACTACTGTTCAAAAGTTGTACTTTTTTTTCTCTCATGCTTACCAAGGCTGCATTTATTTGATGAAAATACATAAAAAACCGAATGTTGTGAAATCTTTTTATGATTTAAAATAACTGTTGGCTACCACTATTCTGCTACCTGCATAATATATCGGAATATGTCCTACAAAATGAAATAGTGTTATCTTTTTAGAAGTTTCCTGTCCATACTTGTAAAGCGGCCTTGAAACAATGCACACCGTGTAAAGTGCTATAGAAACAAAAGGGTTTTGACATGACTTGAATATGTAATATAGAGTATTTTAAAATGTAATTCATATTTTTGATGTTTTGTTAGTTTATTTATTTGACATGGACATCACAATTACACTGGACAACTAAATGCATTTGTTTAAGTGTTTTAGCAAACTTGCTAATTCTGAACACCTGTCCACAGGAGGCTTGACAAAATTGACAAAATGGAAATATAATAATACATATACACAACATTATAATTCTTTACATAAAATTACTATAGGCAAAGGCAAAAGCAAAAGCGACATGATTCAACAAACTAATAGTAGACTATTTGTGCAAACACTGCTGTTTTGTTTTAACCACTTTTTAAGAACACTACTAACAATTTTGATATTACTCTCTGATTTTAGGCTAACAGGTAACTCATTCCACAGTTTGGTTCCCTTTACAGAGAAAACAGATTGACCAAATGAGATCTTACACCTTGGCACTAGACAGTCACCATTAGCAGTTGCTTGTGTGACTCTGTAAGAGGTTTGATACCTACTGATTAGATCAGAAAAGAGCATTGAAACTGGATTATTTAAACATTTAAAAAACTATTTAAGATAATTACATTTAATAAAACCATTAAATCTAAAAAGGTTATGTTTACATAAAACTTCACAATGAGGCCATCGCATAGGCTTTAAGTGCATAATTTTAACTGCTTGTTTATATATTGAGTCAATAGGCTTCCATGTAATTGTGACCATGATGTAATGCAATACGTCAAGTGAGAGAATATCATTGTGTGCATGTATAATTTTGCAGTTTGATATGTTAAAAACCTTCTAATAATACAAAAAAAGCTGTTAAAGCAGAATTTTCAGTAGTCATTACTCCAGACTTTAATGTTATTCAGAAATCATATTAAAATGTTGATTTGCGCAAGAATCACTGAATCAAATGAAAACATTTGCAGTGCTTATCGCCACAGCCATATCACCCTGCAGCCGAAGGTTACTTACTGAAGCTAAGCAGGGCTGAGCCTGGTTAGTACTTGGATGAGAGACCACATGGGAAAACTAGGTTGCTGTTGGATGTTAGTGAGGCCAGCAGGGGGTACTAAATCTGCTGTCTGTATGAGCCCTAATGCCCCAGTAAAGTGAAGGGGATACTATTCTGTCAGTGAGTGCTGTCTTTCGTATGAGCTGTTAAACAGATGTCCTAACTCTCTATAGTCATTAAAAAACCCATGGCACTTCTCGTAAAGAGTAGGGGTGTAACCCCGGTGTCTTGGCCCAATTCCCTCCTTTGGCCATTACCCATCATGGCCTCTCAATCATCCCCATCCACGAAATTGGCTTTGTCACTGTTTCTCCACTCCACCTATAGCTGGTGTGTGGTGAGCGCACTGGCACCGTTTTCCTGTGTCTGCCATTGCATTATTCAAGTGGATGCTGCACACTGGTGGTGGAGTGGGGAGACCCCCCCCCCTACCCACATGATTGTGAAGCGCTTTGGGTCATACACAATAATTGCACTATTTGAATACACATTACTTACTTAATATTTTTGTGGTACCATTTATTTTTTTATAAAAACATCTTTACACTGGAAATGCGGCACAGAAACCAAACCTGAAGCAGCATAAAACCACAATAATGTGCATTAACACAGACAGATTAATGCGGCTCTGTAGTGCTATAAATGCATTTACACAGGAATTAAAATTGTGGGATTTATACCTCATAAAATAACTAATCGAATTTTAAATTAGTTTTAACAAACTAAATCATAAAAGGTTAAAGTTTGAGTTGGGTTGAAAGTACAGCTTCAAAGCGTATCAATAGGTAGGCTGTAGTTATTTAATGTAAAGTACTTTTTTCAAAAAGGTGATATTTATTCTATATCTTTATAAAACTGTGTGTGTTTATAAGAAAGTGTCTGGTGCAAATAGAGAGGAAAGAGTGCATTTAGTGCAGGTGTTTTTTCAAACCAATTCACCTGTGTGGAGCACACTCAGAATTGCACTGTTTTGAGGTTTTCAACATTTTCCAATGTTTTGTGTGAGCAAGACCTAGTTTGAACAGAAGCTGTTTTTCATACTGAATTTCTGTTTCTTTTCAGCTCATTTGTGTGGCGAGGACTGGAGTCAGGTTGGAGATGCATGTCTGAGGCTAAATGCCAGCAAGGAGAGTTATGATAATGCCCAGCACTACTGTAAGAACCTGGAGGGCAGCATTGCCTCTCTGACATCAGCCAGACAGGTGGAGTTCATCCTGGAGGAGCTACAGAAGTATCAGCTGCAGGAGCGGGTGAGTGCAGCTCAAACACTGACACTTTAACATAGATTTGTCTTGGTACGAGGTTTGATGTTTATCTAGAACACAGTCAACAGTTAACCAAAGCTTGCTAGATTTGTTCCATTCTGGTTATAGCTGCCTCTATTAAGAACTGGCTGCAGTTTGATATAAGTTATAACTATTATCATTATTTAAAAAAAAGAGAACTTCGAGAATGCATACGTAGATGGGAAGTACACCAAATTTTTATTTTGTGTGCACAATTTGCCTAGAATGAGGGTACAAATTATTATATCAAGCTGACAATATTTTTAAAACTAGGGAAAGAATGTGTAAATCGTGCCCACAATTGATTTATTTATAATGTTGTATGTCAGGGCTCTGTATGTTTTCATCTGAAGTTTCAAAGTTAAATGAAATATTACATAAAAAAACAAGCATTGTTTGTGTTTCAGGTGCTCAATAAAATAAAATTGTTACTTCCTGTGCAACTATTACAAATAAACTAGGAATAAAAATTTATTTTAGTTGTAGAATTTATTAATAGAAGTGAAGCTGCTTTGTTTTTTATTATCATGCACAATTTAGCTATTTTGATCCAGAGATTTTATGTGATATTCTAAAATTCACAAAAACAAAAAACAAAAAAACAAGGTGGATAGGAACATAGCCTGTGACAATATCAGCAAAATCATATTAGGTTTTAGATTTGCAACATAGGCTCATTCTGAAAACGTAGCCCTATAAACATTTCTGTAGATTGTGAATTATGTAGCCAGAAGTATCGTCTTAAAAATAACGCTATGTGGCGGTATGACGCCGTTCCTTTTTGCGCTAGCAGCTGACTGCTTACCTCCATGTGGACAGCTGTCCCGCTGTTGCCAGTTTGTCCAGTAACGTTATGTACGTTGGAGGACTTAAGATGCAGAGAAGAGTTGACCATGAGGATGAGGTTTGAGTACAGTGAAAAATGGTTCCAGAAAGCAGGTAAAACAAAAACAAGTTGCAAAAAATAAAATAAACAAGTAAATAACAGGGTGAGAATGTGGTAAAATCTGAAAACGTGGTAAAAATCAAAGGGATTTTTCTTTTTCTGGATTGCTTTTAAAAACATTGTTGGTTGGGTTTAAGGAAGTGAGTGGGCGGGTCAATCTGTGCTTTTGAAAACACTATTGGTTGGGTTTAGGGAAGCAGGGGTGTGGGTTGGTCGGTCGGTCGGTCGGTCGGTCAGTCAGTCAGTCAGTCAGTCAGTCAGTGGCCTCTGGTGGATATATATCTGGTGGAATAGCAGGCACGAATGGCATTCACAAGAGAAATTTGAAATCTCAAAATACATACACAGTGGCCTCTGGTAGATTTGCTAAAGCAAAAACGGCAAAAAAACTTACCTCCAGGGATGTATTTGGCACTCTCCAGAAATGTAGACGGGTACGTTTTCAGAATGAGCCTAGGTTGTGGATTTGTTACAAAAGGGATATTTTATAACAGCTAATCTGACACTAGCACCTCCATCCAAATTGTTTAAGTATTTTTGGATTGCACTACTCTGAATCCAATTTTAAAGTGATTCTTTAAACAACCATTAAGCATCCTGTCAGCTGTTTATGTATTAGTATACAAACATTAGCTTTTACAGTTTACTTGTTAAGTCTCTGTGTGTCAAATCCAGATGTAGTGGCAGATGTCTTAGGGTATAGGTTTGTTTCTAAATGTCAGTACAGCTTACACTTCAAGTCTAAAAACCTTACTCATGCCTTCAGTAAAAAGCAAATTCTGCTCAAAATCTGTGGAGTCTCCCTGGTGCTGTGGTGTAAATATTTGTCATGTGTTAATTAAAAGGAAAGGAATGACTCTCCATAATCCGCTCCCTCGCTGATTGCGGCGTGAGCCTCGATGTTTAAGCAGCTTTTGTCCTTTGAAGATTAACACAATTTTCTAAAGGACTCACCTTTGATGTGAAAAAGATTCACATGCGCTGCTTTTCTCAGTTGCCACTATTTTTCGTCTTTTCTGTCACTCATACAGACAGTCACGCTCGCTTCCTGTGGCTTCACAAACTCACGGGAGATCTTAAACCCTTTAAACGTTTTAATCAAAGCACGCGAGACCTTTTCATACAGGGAAGTTGTTAATTTGAATGGAAAATCTGAGGGGTTGGGGTATGCCAAATTCAGTTTGTTTTGCCTTGAATTGATTATTAAACTGTGCGTTGGCCTTTTGCCTTTCCTTGAAGAAGACAGAAATGAAAGAGAGGAAGAAAAAACATGTATTTGTAAGACTATAGCACATCTTCTACAAAGATGACATGCTTATTAGCCATCAAAACGTCAACGTGCTCTGAATGGATGTCCAGCTGGAACTCTGTAATGAGGTAAAAATCGAGTTCAGATTGAGTTCAAATTGAGGTTTATGAAGATGAATGCTTCCCTTTTATTCCTCTGAATTTACCACATCCGTAAATATGTCAGTCTGTTTATCGTTTTAACTTCAGACGCCTTTCTGGTCTTTACACTAATGTTCATAATCGCGAGTATTTATGAACGCAGGATGATAACAGCTCATTGAACCTGTGTTCAAAGTGACTTTAATGCTTTTAAACAAGCTTTATGTCAGATGTGTGGCTCAATTACATTTCAGCGCCCAGCAAATGAAACAGCACTCTAAGTTTTTTTATTTATTTGTTTTATAATAAATGAATTCATATGAACTTTTCTGCATTGGTTGTTGAAAATGACTGCTGTTGCCTGCAGTTGTTACTACTACTACAACTACCACTTCTACTCCTCCTACTACTACTACTACTACTACTACTTTTTAAATAATAACAATGAATTGCATAGACGCTGCTTTGTGTAATTTTTTTTTACATTTGTTTTTGTAATTGTTTATGCTATTTTAGGTTTTTACCTGCCTAAGTTTTTTTATTTTGTTATGTTTTGTTATATTTGTAACACCCCCCCCCCCCCCCCAAGAATGTAAAATATTATGCCAAATAATTTTTTATTTATTTATTTTTTTTTTTAGCTATGAAGGTTTTTTTATGTTTTATTTATACATTGTAAAACCCATTGAAGAAAGATACAAAATAAAGGACAACAAAAACATGTAACAGTAAGCAAATAACCATGTTAAGTTTGACATCATGCAAAGTGGCTTCCAGGTCCAAGCGCTCTGTTAAACTGTATGGGAATAATAAATGTTTACAAAGGGATGTATTACTTTCGACAATCCTGATCGCAATATCTATCCATGCTTAATATCCGATGGCCAGAATGTTATAATTTTTTGTAAATTGTTTAAATATTGGTGTCTGGGATGCAGCAAGTCTAGAGATATATATTTTATATAAAAATTCACTTTAACGTGTGATATGACTAAAAAGTGGTCACAAATGAATATTGTCACAATTCAAATGAGCGGCTTGGACCCGGAAACCATATTTATGGTATTCCATTAACGACTTAACAAGCCTATACACTGAAGAATATTTTGAGCAAAACAAACAAACAAACAAACATACAAACAAAAAAAACACAAGTGCAATCTTACATACAGAAAATACAGGTCTACAATAAGCTGACCAGAACTAGTATCCAGTACCAAACTGGGAGTTGGGTGTGGGGACTCACAAAGAACAGGGTCAAGCTCTTGAGTTCAGACATGTTTGTGAAGGGGTTCCCACAATTTGATGAAAAAGTGCTAGGTTGGTGAAGAGAGTACCTAATTTTCTCTAATTTCATGAAATAAATAACATTTCTTACACAATAAGAGTGAGAAGGAGGGTGAGGGCTCTTCCAGTTCAGAAGAATTAACTGCCTAACCAAAAGGGTTAAGAAGGCTACAAAGTCTGCAAAATGAGAAGGTGTGTGGCCAAGTTTTAAATCATAATGGATTTTAATTGAGAAAACTTTAGCAGTGAAGCTGTTTTGTATTATTATTTTAACATTTTGTTTTGTCATTTCTATGTTGTTATTTTTAGGTTTTTAGTTGTTTTTGTTTTGTGATTTTTTGTGTGTGTATGTTTATTTCATTCATTCATTCATTCATTCATTCATTCATTCATTCATTCATTCATTCATTCATTCATTCATTCATTCATTCATTCATTCACTCATTCACTCATTAATTCATTCACTCTTTTGTTTTGTTGTAGGGCATCTTGCCTTTATATCTGTTAAGTTTATGTATTGATTTTGCTTTGCTATAGTTATTTTATGTTTTGTTTTGTTTCCAAGAAGGTACAACTTTTTTAAAGCATTGCCAAAATAATTTGATTATGTGATTAAGGATTTTAATTAATTCATGAATTTATAAATCATAATGAATTTTACCTGAGAAAAATGTTAATCATGACTTTTTTTTTCAAGCTATTATATTTGTGAATACATTTTACTACATATAACATGCAACATATACACAGAAACCTTATGACCAAATAATATTATAAACCCAAAATTCTCTCTAATTATTGACCATAGACATTGTGACATATGTTGTACTGTATGTGTGTATAAGACATGAGCAAACGTGTTTTTTCTTTTGCAGAAACTAACTCCCTGGGTGGGTCTAAGGAAGATAAATGTTTCATACTGGGGGTGGGAGGACGCATCTCCCTTTACTGCCAGCACACTGCAGTGGTTACCAGGAGAGCCGAGTGACTCAGGGTTTTGTGCTTACCTGGAAAGAGCTGAGGTAGCCGGACTCAAAGCCAAACCCTGCACTGCCAACACAGAGGGGCTGATCTGTGAGAAGCCTGTTGGTGAGAGAAGTTTTCTTTGTGTTTTTTTTTCTCTTTTGTAACATGAACCTGGAGGTGATTCAGTGCCTGTTCTGTAGTGGATGCTGTTCTTACACATCAAACCCAAACTGAATCCCTGGCTCCCACAGAAAACTCCCAAGTTTTAGAAAAATTTTGGAAAGTTTGGCTTTTTACATGGTTCCACACATCTCTAAGTAGACTTCTATTAAATTTATTCTGTCTAAATTCGATTGAGGTAGCAATTCAGGTGTAGTATTCTCAGCTCAGTTATGGCCTGATATAAAAAAATGAAAAGGAATGAAGGGAAAAGAAGTGGGAAAAGATGTTTGAAGAAGAAAGTTACCAAATATGAACTGTGTATTTACTTATATTAATAAGTAGTTATGTCTTGTATGCTTTTTCTCTCAGTAACAAAATGAACAAAGAGCAACATTGGTGGTGGTGGTGGTGGTGGTGGGAAAACAGCAGTTAAGAAAGCCTCTGATTATAGTGATGTTTGCATGAGCTCTGCACTATTTATTCATTATTTTGCTTGAATAATGCAAAAGTTTATGTTTTAAACATGTTGTAGAACTGTTTCACATTGTCAGTTTCTGTCAAAGTTAAAATCTTCTAAAATTGGGGCTGCAGACCAGCAGCATGTCAAACACATGTCAGGACACACACTCCATTCCACATGATTTATAGAAACTTTATTTAATTAGATTTTATTGCTTTTCATTTTTATCAACATAATGGACTATCACTGTAGATTTATTTTGTGTTTATTCAACCTGTTACGTTTTGTTAATGTCTACACCAGGGGTGTCAAATTGAGTTCCTGGTTGGCTACTGCCCTGCACAGTTTAGGTCTAACCCTGTACCAACACACTTAAGCCGAGGTCACATTGGATTTTTTCGCCCCATAGACTTCCATTGATACGCATGTGAATGTGTCAGACCGGAACAAAAGCTTGTGTGTCAAGTTTCGCAGTTTGCTGCGTTGCAAAGTTCAAGCTTGGTGAACTCTAACCTGCGAACACACATAATGTGATTGTGTGAGACCAATCGAAGATCAAAACATAAATTTTAAATATGGATCAATTGCCGTTTTTTTTTAAATCGGCTTTATTTAATTTGATCAGGTGTGTTCAGAACTGCATCCCTCCAGGTAGGGAGTTTTACACCTGTGGTCTACACCTACCTCAACCCTAAACCTAGCCCATACTAGACACGGATGAAGCGTCAAACGCGAGTGATTTACATGTTAAGTCAATGCAAAGATGTGAATAGACCTCCTGCGGTACGATGCGTGCAAATAAAGTGGCGGGAGATGAGGGTTTTGTGCATTTAAGTTAGAAAGTTTTTAAGTTAAAGTTAAAGTTAGAAAATCTGACTTTAGCGGACATTCGCGCCACGTTAACCAATGAGGAGCTTTCTCTTGTAGGGGCGTGATTATGAAATCTTCTTGCCGACACCTGACAACAGTTACTCAAACTTGTCTCGGCTCTGTCTGAAGCACTGCTGAAAGCCTTCATCATCCAGGTATAGTTTCTGAAGGAGTTGATGAACTCACAGAGCTGGGTGGACACGAAACGAATATATGCTGTTTTTCAGCCTTTCTAAAGCACATAGGCCCAGCCTTTTTATAGTCCTTCCCCTTACCCCTACCCCTCGTTTTGCGCTTTCATGTGAAGGGGTGGGGGTGTCCCAATTCTCTTTATCTTGAAGGTGTAGGGCTAAGGGGAAGGTCTAGATAGCCCTCGAAAGAGAGAAATTCAGGACCACACTCGAAACCAAGGGGTAAGATAATAATAACAACTCATGTACAGCAGTCCCATAACATTCTGACACTCGATGACACTCGAATACCCTGTCAGAAAGTCTAGTGGCTGGGAATGGGCTTTTTACAGTGTCTGGTATAATGTTAATGCTGTTTTTTTGCGTTTACATTGATGAATATGGCCAGGGTGTAAATGCACAGTACAGTTACGATCTTATTGCCACATTTTATCGTCATGATAACATGATAACAGTGATGTCCTGAAGATAAATACCAAAAAAATAACGCAACTAGAATACAGCAGTGTTGATCGTCTGATCTCTTATAAGGCAAGAGATTTCGATGACATATGATGACGTCTGCAGGTGTTGTAGTGGTGTCCCATTTCTTAGTTTTAGGTAAATTTTGAAGCCCTTCCCCTTCCCATTCTGTTTCAAGGGGAAGGAGTAGGGATACAAAAAAAAAATAATTGGGATTGGGCCAAAAAACAGCTATCCTCTCAATAAAATTCATGTTAGCCATTTAGTAACAAAGCATGAGTCACCGGGAAGACAGAAGCCCCTCCCATGATGTGAATCCGCATCTATTGTAAAGTGAATTTGATGCACAAATGAAGCGAGTAAACTCAAAATGGTTATGCGTCTATTTACATGCGAATATTGCAATGTATCCACGCATGCCGCGTCTGGTGTCAACACAGCATTAGAACAGGGGAGCTCAAACCTGTTCCTGGAGATTTCTGCAGTTTAGCTCCAACCCTGATCAAATACTTAAACCAACTAAGTGAAATCTGACGGAGTGCTTGGTAATTAAAGACAGGTGTGTTTGATTAGGTTTGTTGCTAAACTCTGCTTGAAGGTAGATCTCCAGGAAAAGAGTTGGGCACACCTGCTTAAGTAATCTGTTGTGCTTTAACATCTACACCTATCACAACCCTAAACCTACCCCTCACAGTAATGAACAATGTATTTATTGATGTACTGGTGCTATATTTATCTGCACATTCTCAGTAGCCACAACTGTAACACTTTTAGCCATACCTGAACTAATCGCAACGAAGGTTCTTCCCATTTAGAAGCTTGGATCATGTAGTCTGCATTGTGTGCATTGAAATGTGTGGGTCTGCAGCTGAATATTATGCAAGTTGAAAACCACTGATCTTTAAGATACAGTAGTGTGCTCTAAAAGAATGACAAAACCCACTTTAGGAAGATTTAATTTTAAATTTTTGACAATATTGATCAGCGATTTTTCATTACATCTCTCTGAACTTCAGCTTGTCATCAGATCTTCTGACTATTTACATTCACTCTAAAATCAGAAGCATCATGCACCTTACAAATCACTAAATTACAATTGAATCAGTCAAACACACAGTCTGCTCTGGGCTAGAGACACAAAAACACAGATCAGATCATATGCACAAGGTTCAGACCACTAAACATATTGGAGTAATTAAAAAAAAACACTTGAGTGCTGTGTTTTAATGAAGAGAACTGTTAACTGACATGGTATTGTCATTGTAGCAGTCATGAGTAACAGATACACTTCACCTCAACAATTCTGACTGACCAAGCTGTGATGAAAATGAGACGCTATTGGTCATTTTTAAAAAGGGGATAGGCTACTCAGTGTGTTGCACCCTGTATTCATGTTTTTGTTGTTTACATGAGCACATTGAACAGAGCTGCACATTTCAGTGGCTATTTAAATAAGGCAGGACCACAGAACTTAACATACCTATCACATAATGTCACATATATATATATATATCACATATCCCTATGGACCAGGGTTCAAAGGTGTTTTTCAGCCAAATTTTTGGGCAGTTCAGTTTGGCATGCCATTTCAAAACTCCACAAAGCGCTACAAACAAGGGTTTTGGCCTAATTTAGGTTAAAATTGCATTACTGTTTTGGTTTTTGATTTTGCTCCTCTTCATTACATTATATATGACATGTAAATGCATTCTGGTGTTTACATTTACCGTTCTTTCTATGACAATGAATAAAAGATTCAGTTATATTCAAACAAACAAACAAACAAATCAATAAACAATTATCAGTTAAAACAAGCAACTACAGGTTGTTGTTTTTCTCAGAATTTGTATGATATTATAAATGAGCTGAGGTTTTGAATATTCTCTCACACATCCTTTGTTGCATTGGCTGCAGTGTGTTAAGCCTTGAACGAATGCTGGACACTCCTCTCATGCAGACATAAGCAAAGGGCATAAAGAATGAACAACTGCTCTCCTCATCTTGTTTATTCTGCTCGTTTTCATGTTTTATTTACATTGTTCTGCTCATTGTGCTCATATAACTTTTATATCTTACTCTACAGGAGGTAACTAACCAGTCCTTTTGGGGCAGCATGCATGTCATTATGATTGTAACATTCATCATCAATACATCCCATTATCTTTAAATGTTTATATAGCTTGTAATATATCTATTATAAAACCTAATTGCAATAGGGTGCAAAAGCCTGAGACCATATTGTGCTAGTGGATTCATAATATATCTTTACCTCAAAATAAACTAAATCTTAGCATTAACTCTGTGCTATTATGTAACATTAATAAAATGTTTTACATTTTTGCAGTCAAATTTGCTGATCAAAGTATTTTTCTTGACATGGATCATGTGACTGTACAGATGTTCTTGCTTCCAATAAAGCAAACTTTGGATTTTTTCTAAATGAGTTTTAATAACTTGATCATAAGATGTTATGCAGATTTCTGAAGTTTGTGTTAATGTTGCTTTTGTTAATAAGTATAAGGTTGAAATAAATAACTAAATTACAGTGCTCAGCATAATTGAGTACACCCCATTTTGAAAATAAATATTTGTTTCCATTTCTTAGTGAATATAGACAATGTATTTTGGTGCATTTAAACAAAACAGATTTTTTAAAAGATATATTTATTAAAATAATATTTTAGTCACCAAACATATTTAGAAATTAAAATATAATACAATTCAGTTTAAGCAAATTATTGCAAAAAAAAACTACAACCTACAAAATTTCAACAAAACTTTTCAAAAATTATTATTATTATTATTATTATTATTATTATTATTTTTTAAATTTTCCTCCTTTTTAAATTTGTATTTAATATTTTTCTGTTACATATAACTTTTGGTGTACTAGTTTTAGGACTGTTATGATAAGTTATTTTGTTAGATAATCTCCAGATTTGGCTTCAGTACTGACTAATCTAATGTATATGCACAAATATAATATTGTTTACACTGTAAAAAATGCAGTGTTCCACATAATTCATTCATGTTGACCAAAATTTGTGAGGGGTGTACTTATATATGCTGAGCAATGTAGATGTGACAAAAATAGAAACAGTAAATGATAAACCTTACACATAAAATAAAAACAATAAACAAATATTTTACTTTGTCAACAAACTACACAAAATAAGATCTAAAATACCTAAATCTAAATCAAGTTAGAACATAGTTATTAATATAATAGTCAAATCAATCAAAACAAAAAATACATACATAAAAGCTTAAACATAAAAAACTAAAGCACCTTAAATATATTTTACACAAATGTCTATAAATAAATATATAAATAACATAAAAGTGCTACATTTAATTAGTTTTTGTCATGTTAGCTTTCTGACAATTATATACACTTGTAGGATTTAAATGTAGGTTTTATTTTGGCTGTTTAAGATTTTAAATAGCTTTCAATGTTTCCTCTAGGATTTTTTCCAGCTGTGATGGCAGGCCTTTTACAGGCTTTTTACGTAGTTGGTAGATGTAATGACTACGTATGGCGTTATTTCAATGACAAATGCCGTGAGCTCAGTCTCGCGATAAGTCAAGATCACGTTTATGTAATACGAACATGCAAATCTCTTTGCTTGTGTTTCCTCTATTTGTGCACAAAACTTCTTGCACACTCTCAAATATACGCTGTTTAAGTGAAGATTTTCTTGTGCGCTTTCAAATAAATGCTGTTGAAGTGCAATTTAGTGTGTTTGTATAACGAGTATGTCTCCAACATTTATTAGATTTTCTAGAAATATCTATGAATGTCTCCAATAAACCTACAGAGCGGCATTAATGCTTCCTGAAGTAAAGTGAAACAGCTATAAACTCCAGCAGTCATTGTATGCAAAGCCATAGAATTTATCTGTAAAGTATAATTATGGAAACTGTTCATCATAACTGAAAGCTACGTCATGTTTGCTGGCCTCACGCATCACGCACATGTCAGTCAGTCAGCATGACACCTTAAAGTGTTAAACAAATAACGCACAGCACTAATACAGTTACAGAAAAGCGCTGTTGTAATTAAATTACATTTTAATCCATTTTGGTGCAATTATAACCTGATATAAAAAAAAGTGAAGTTTTACAAACTAATTTCGAGAGGAGCACGTGATATGATTAAGCACATCTGGCTTCTCATCTATAATCAGTAATAATCCAATCAGAGCGATCCAAGCTTACTATAAATGGATCGTTTTCTCCCTACTGCTCTAGCTTCATTTTGGAAGAATCCCCCCTTCCACCCCATCTCCTCCTTTTCCTCCCTTTTCTAGGGGGACCTACCTGATCTCAAATCCCCTTATATGCTTATTGACCAGGCCGGAGCCTTGGGCTCAAGTATCTCTAAGCTCAGGGATCTCTCCCGGGACAGCATGCCAAACCTGCTAAAAACGCTAAGCAAATTTAAGTGTGACATTTTTGAAATGACTGAATGTTTTGAATGAGAAGCTTTAATGTAGCCGTGGCGGGATGAATTTTGGTGTGGCGCCCTACCATGAAAGAATGAATGTAGCGGAAACCATGGCTTTCTATAATTTGCATTTGTAATTTTTATTTGTGGACTTTTCTGCATATTATCAGGAAATGAAATGTAATTATTTTGTGTGTTTAGTTTTCAGTTGTCTATATAACAGTTTGTACACCAATGTTTCAAATGATGTAACTTGCTTTAAGGTCTTTGCAATACTGATTACTACATTTTCCTTCCCCTAGTGAGTCCAAACCTTAGCGTGCGTCCATGTAAGATGCCCTGTGCCCTGCGAACCACCTGCGCCAACTGCACCAGCCAGGCCATGGAGTGCATGTGGTGCAGCAGCACTAAACGCTGTGTGGATTCCAATGCGTATGTGATCTCCTTCCCCTACGGCCAGTGTCTGGAGTGGCAGACTGGAGACTGTGGAGGTGAGTCAACGCTGGAACCATCAAGGACACTAGCACATTAAGATATATGGCAGACTAGAAGCTGGAGTTATGAGTGAACTGGTGAACACACACACACACACACACACACACACACACACACACACACACACA
>CAIGQZ010001313.1:20957586-20967818 GCA_903798205.1 Danio tinwini | reverse complement strand
ATTTATTTATTTATTTATTTATTTATTTATTTATTTATTTATTTATTCAGTTGTTTGTTCATTAATTATTTATTAATTAATTTAAATTAAATTACAATTTATGATTCCATCAGTGTCATATGATCCTTCAGAAATCATTGTATTAAATGATTGTATTAAAATGTTGATTTGCTTTTTCATAACATTTCTTAAAATTATGAAAACTGCTGTAAACCCCCACACATTATTTTCATAATTATTTCTTGATGATTATAAAGACCAGAATATAAAGACCAAGGGATACAAATACCATACTTAATAACAGTATTAATCTCTTTCAAATGAAAAATAAAAACATATTTTAAACTGCATTGCATGGGATGAAACCCCATTCAGACGAGATTTCCTCTTTTATATTATATGGCCGTTTTGAGTTCACATGTCCAAAGACTTATGTAAAAATGTATGAACTAGCATGTGTAAAATCCATTATTGTGAATATTGCGGGGGATGTGCTGCCCTTGATTCCTATGCTGTTTCTATGCTCTTTCTCCGGAAAGACCAGCAATAATTCTGTATTAACATTATTTATTTTCCATTTTATGCTTGTTAATTCTGACTTCAATCTATCTGACAGGTTTCCCTGTCTTTGGTGGACCTGTCAACAAGACAGATGTTGTCTTACAGTAGAAAGAGATTTCATAGTCAGAGATGCTTAGAATCAAATTGAATGTCTTAAATATATAAAAGTATGATCCTTCTAATAATATGCCCTTCGAAAGAATGAAACAATGGTGTTCACTCCGATGACTTATTGATGAAAATATATTTATGCATAGAAAAAAAAGCATCTGTTATAAAAATTCAGTTCTCATAGCTGATGAAGATTTCAAAACATGTCTCTGAAGTCTAATATTTAAATATCCGGTGCTACTAATAAGGTTCTGTGTTGTGATTAATAATACAGATGATATATTTGTGCAAAATTTCATACTAAATCAATGCTAGACCCAGTCAGTGTGCTTAAACATAGAAAGTAAGACTTTTAGAATGAAAAAGAAAACAACAGTTAGAATGTTTTGTTGTATAGATTTGCATATGTAATTAATGTGTAGGTGTCCTTGGCTAAAGGTAATCTTCCTATCTTCTGCTAAACATAAAAAGGCAAAGGAGTATGTGAGGGAAAGCGAGAGAGGACGAGATGAGAATTGAGTTTGTAATTATGAAACACCTCTGTGATTGTGCCGAATGCACAGCAGGGCAAAATGAATCATTGTACTGGGCGTGAATAATGCAGGAGGAGAGAGGAGCTTCTGGGTAGAGAGTTCAACTAACACATCTGTGCACTATGGAAATCCAGATCAAGAATGTGGACTAACATGCAAATATCAGAAACTTTCAGAAAACTTTTTTTTTTTCATGTAATGCTGTTCATTAAAATTAGATGTGTTTACTCATCTTACAGTATTCAGAACAAATGTAATTGACCCAGACAGTGGTTTGGTGCTCATGCTGATAAATTAATTGATAATAATTATTTCTAATCAGCATATTAGATTAATTTTCAAGGATCGTGTGACTAAAGTAATGATACTAAAAATTCAGCTTCGAAACCACAGGAACAAATTATATTTTACAATATATTAAAATAGAAAGCAGTTATTTGAAAATTATTTGAAAACTAAAAATAATTAAGATGTTGACTGTTTTTGCGGTTCTTTGATCAAATAAATGCAGGTTTGGTGAGCAAAACAAACAAACAAATAAACTATACGGTGGCTCTGAATTCAAAACACCTCTCAACTTGCTTCATGTTGTGATTGACCCAACATTATTTTGAATAAAAATTTTTACGTGATGAAATTTCAGACGAACATTTCAGACTTAGTGAGAAATGATCTTTTCTGAACTTTTGACTGTTAGTCTATATAAAGCAAATCATGCCAATGCATTTAAATAATTTTAGTTCTGCTGAGCCCTCTTAGTTGGTCTTTTTCCCAAGCTGAGAATCGATAATAGATTTTAATAGATTAATATATTTCAGTTGAATGAAAGTGGATGATTTCTTTATTGCCTTAATTTAATTTTTTTTTTCATTTTTTTGCACTAAAATTACTTTCCAAAATCTTTTCACTTTCTGATGCTCTCTGGTATAATGAGCTGCAAACCTTCACATCAACTGTTGAGAAGTGTGGAAGGGTAAATGTTTTAAAATCTGAAAATTCATTCATTCATTTTTGGCTTAGTCTCTTTATTAATCCCTTTATTAATCAATGTCACCAGAGTGAAATGAATCGCCAACTTATCTAGCATATGTTATACACAGCGGATGCCCTTCTAGCTGCAACCCAGTACTGTGAAACATCCATGCACACTCATTCACACTCATACACTACAGACAATTTAGTTTATTCAATTCACCTGTACTGCATGTCTGTGGACTGTGGGGGAAACCGGAGCACCCCGGGGAAACCCACAAAAACATAGGGAGAATATGCAAACTCCACACAGAAATGCCAACTGACCCAGCCGAGGCTCGAACCAGCACCCTTCTTGCTGTGAGGCGATTGTGCTACCCACTGCGCCACCATGCAGCCCCATAATCTCAAAATGAATGTTTATTTTTTGTAGTGTACATTAGCTACATTAGTACAATGTTATACCTTTGCAATTATAATTGATTACAGTGACTGTCTTTTAGCTTTTCAATATAACAAGGGGTATAGGATGTTCTTGAGTTTTTTTCTATTGTTGAACACAAAGATGTATTGAAGCATTTTAGGATGTGTAACATGTCAAGGGTGAGTAAACTGTACATATGTTTTCACATTTCATTGTAGTACCCCTTTAATTACCCCTACTTGTGATGAACTGTATAAAGATAGCAAAACTTTTACAATTTTCTATAAAATTTTCTAAACAGCTTCACCTTATATCTCCAAATAGCACATTTTTCAAATATGATAAGGTAGGTCAAACACTGTGGCATTTTTTAGTGCTTTTCTTTCCTATCTTTCTTAGTATCACACTGACTGTAGTGGCGTCCACTCAGTGTGCCTTTCTGCCCTGTTTTTAATGACACACTGCTCATCTCTCAGAATCTGCCCTCGCCATTAACCCTGAGACACTTTTTGACCCTCACACTGTCTAAGGACCTATTAGACGGGGTCTGGTTGAGGGGTTCATTGATGGACGCTTCTTCTGTCCCTGTTGCCTGCATATATTTTCTGCTCCCCCACACGCACAAATGGCTAAAAATGAAGGGAGGTCATTAGTGATGGCCTCAGAAAACTTTATTATAGAAAAACCCTACTGGCAATGGAAATCATATGATACTGTCCCATGTGTCCCAAATGTCCAGTGCTTTGAATGTCAGGCACATTGTATGAATACACATTCATAATGTAATGGCACAAAACTCGATTTATTTTGAAATTAAAAGGTCAGTCAACAACACACAAGCAGAGCAATGTTCAGTGCTTGCAACAAACTGACATAGAGTGACTTTGAATGGGCACAAAATAAAAGACATACCAGGGCTCCAAACTAACATTTAAAAAGTTGTGCAGTTGGTGGCACCAATTTTTTTTTTACTTTGATTACGACTACGTCATTATTTGCCATGACTTTTCTTTTAAAAACATCTTTTGTAATAGAGTCTAGGTAGTTTTCTCGAGTTTGCAGACATTTTGAATGTAGCGCAGGGCACTAACAATAGAATAATAATGATATAAAATTATTGAAATTAAATGATAACATTTGCAGCTTATTTATCTGACAAAATGAGAAACAAAAGAAGACAAATAGTTCATAATGTTTTTAATAAAAGTGTACATTTTAAAAACTAAATTTAAATTTGATTATAAATAGATAAACGAATAAATAAATTAAAAAAAAATTATTATAAACAAACAAGCAAACAAAATTTGATTATAAATAAATGAATGAATAAATTAATAAATACATAAAAATTGATTATAAATGAATGAATGAATAAATAAATAAATAAACAAACAAACAAATAAATAAACAAATACAATTTGATTGTATATAAATAAATAAATAAATAAAGAAAGAAAGAAAGAAAGAAAGAAAGAAAGAAAGAAAGAAAGAAAGAAAGAAAGAAAGAAAGAAAGAAAGAAAGAAAGAAAGAAAGAAAGAAAGAAAGAAAGAGAAATTTGATTATAAATAAATAAATGTATAAATTAACACACTTTGGTACTCAATTCTGTCTGGCAATTTTTATTTAACAATTTAAAAGTGTTTAATTTAATAGGTTAACTGCCTTATGTTGATGGTAATGTGATTAACAATTGGCATCACTCCACTACTTTACATCAGCAATGTTGAATTTCATCAAATAATATTTGTATATGTTTGATATAAACTGAAGAATACTGCTGATCCAGGAGCTCATCTGCATGGTGACATTCACTTGTGCAGTACTCTCAGAATTAACCCGAATGTAAGAATTTTTATACAGTCTATGGTAAGAATAGTAGGCTATTTGAAAACGCTGGATTTGGAATTATTATTTTATTATTCTTCTATTCCAACTTGACGTATAAATGATACTGTTAGCAACTTTTAGTGCATGTTAACCCTGTATCTTTGTTAATACTTGTATAGATCTAGAAGTTTTGCTAGTTTCACTGACTGACAGTTAAAATTCCATTTGCATTCTTAGCTTTTATTTGTCCTTGGAGATTTGATTAAAATATGCAGATGTTTTGGGTCTTCTCTTTTATACATCTCTCTCCATTTTTTGCCAACTTCAGCGACTGTCACTGGACTTTTTTATATTTACCTGCCAGAGATCAATATGACAGCTCCTATGGTGGCCGTTTTTTTTGGGCCAAACAAATAAATGTTTGCTTGACTGTAAAAACATTACTTTAAACGTCATGTTTCATCCGCACTTTAGTGGTAAACATTATAGCAGGCTGTTTGCGCTGGAGAAGACAGACCTATTGTAAATAGGCCCCTTGTGTGTGGGCTGTCTCTACTCATAGGTGAAGTTTCTGAGTAAGCAAAGCTGAAACTGTTTTATCATTGTTTGAGTGTGGCAAGAATATAATCCATCTACTCATACATAACAAAGATATTCTGTTGCAGCAGATGTTCTCTGATGATCTTTCTTAATGTACTGCAAATGGCTGAATTTACTTGCTCTTTCATTGTTTAGTTGAAAGGTTTACAGTGTTATTTAGTATTATTTATATAATAATCGTTAAAGTTTGTTTCAGACCTATCATACAATATGTTTGCATCCGCCAAGGTTAAAAAAAAAACATTTGATTTTCTCATAATAACATTAGGGTTGTCAAAATTAATCGTTTCTTCGGTGTACCGCGATGCAAATGGGGAAAATTCTATATCGATTCAGTAATGCATCATAACCGGTTATTACGCACTGACGTCATTCATCCCCTATGCGCGATGTCGCGGTAGAATACTATGGCAAAGTAGGCAAGGGCAAGTAAATAAAACACTCCTACTACTTAAAAAGCAAATCTTTCACTGACACTGAGGAATGGTAAAGAACAAGCTGCTATTTTACTACTAGGGAGAAATGTTGTAAAACACCATCTCTCCCTCTCTCTCTCTCTCTCTCTCTCTCTCTCTCTCTCTCTCTCTCTCTCTCTCTCTCTCTCTTTCTATCTCTTTCCCACATACACACTTTGTGCATTTGACCCATTGGCATGTTCGTGAAGTAAATTTTCCTCTCCTCTTGGCTGTTAAAGTGATACTTGTGGATCCAGACACAAGCGTGCCTGTGGTGCGAGTTTATTGTATTGTATTTATTCTATTACGGATTACCTGATAACCGCGTATTATGCGCATATAGACTGACCCACGGCTGTTTTTCCTGCGTCATTCATGGGGCGCTTTCGTTTCTAATCGCAGCCCTTTCTGTTGAGAGGGTGAAGACAATGACTAATCATAGGGGTGTAAGAACTTGCCAGCGCTCAAAAAGCAAGCGGGATAATATTTACATTAGTTTATTTGTTATGAATGCTCGTGCTGTCTTCTATGCATGTATTGGAGCTTTGTCTAAAACTGTTACGATTACCAGTGATCCAGCCTGAGCAGATTACTGGTAAACACCTAGGACTACAAATCTGCCATATAATGGACTACATCTCCACACATGCACTCCACTCTCACACACGTTACTCATCTCCACTGATTGCACACACACCACCGGAGGCTTGTCAAAGACTGATTACACACAGTACATAAGCAGCACACACACTCGCTCCAGGGCCGAGTCTTGCTATCTGTTACCTGTTCTCAGTTTCTTTTCTAAGCATATCCTTTGTCTAGTTTTACCGTGTGTTTATCCTCGCCTTGTTATCCTGTTTATCCCTGCCTGCTGCCAGCCTTTTGATTATCTGCCTGTTATATTGACTACGACTCTGGATTGCCCTCATACATCTGTTTGCTCCTGTTCTGATCATTGCTTGCCTGACCATTCTGCTAATAAACCTGAATCAATGGCATGATAATCATAACCGAACCGAACCATGAGACCAGTGTAGGTTTACACCCCTAAATAATATGCATTAAAGTACATCTACTCTTTTCTTTAAATGTCTGAAATGGTTTGTTGAAGGACCAAGCCTTTTTAAACCATATCAATATTTATCAGAGCCAGCTTTGCTCTAATTGGCTACTTTTATAAACTTGTCAGACTGTGATTTATAATGGCAATCATGACAATCATGTTTATGACTGATTTATGACAAGTTTTGTTTTCTTGGTAATGTTAAGTTGTCATGACAAACAAATACATTACAACCTGTTTGTGTCTATGTCAAGTTGTCATAACAAACAATGTTAAACCTTTGTATCCTAAATATCATACCTGAGCGAATGACAATTAATTACAGTTGTTATAAGCATATGTAAATTCTCATTCACATTCATCATTTTAAAGATCTTATGAATATCCCTTTAAGTAAAGTGTTACTGAACATATATAGTTTAATTCATTTAAATCTCTTCTCTTTTTAGCTCAGAACTGTTCAGGTCATCGCACATGTGGCCAGTGTCTGGAACAGCCTGATTGTGGCTGGTGTGGAGACCCAACAGACACAGGACAGGGCCAGTGCATTGAGGGATCATACCGTGGACCAATGAGGGGCCTCAGCAGACAGAGCCGAGAGAGAGTACTTGACACCAGTGTCTGTTCGAGGGAAAAAGGCTTCGACTGGGCCTACATAACCTGCCCAGGTAAATCTAAAAACACAGAGGCTTAAACATACAGTGAGAGCAACCTGCAGTTTCCAATATGTCAAGGACATCGAAAGAACTTAGATTTATTCAGACTTAGATTTATTCAGAAGAACAGTATAACAGTTGTTAATGACATTTTTGGAAAAAGAACACTGATTAAAATGAGAGAAGTCTTTCAGACAGTCATTGTTGTTAATCTGGCACCTGGTGGTCATTTCTTTAATTAACTGATAGTTGAATCAACAGCCTAACTTTCCAGTTTTTACTGACTTTGCAATATGGTGAACTTTTCTAAAGTGGCTGAAGCTCTCTGACAGCAGGTTGTCCAGATGAAGGCAAAAGCAATGACCATTTCAGCCATTGCAAAAGAGTTTGGTCATTCCAAATCTGAAATTTTCTACAATATTGATTTGTAGAATAACTTTGCTGGAAGTCATTCAAAGCAAGGGCCTGTTCAATTTCTTTGAATATTTGACTACTGTAGGTTTAGTTTAAATATTTCTTCTACGGTCTTTGTTGTTCTCTTATTTCGATCACTATACAAAACTATACAAAATAAAGTGTAAAGCTTGAAGCTTACGCTGCTATTCTGAACCAATAATCAGAAACAGTAAGCAGTTGAAGGATGTTGTGTTTAAATCTATTTATCTGACTTCTTTGTAATTAATCTGACTCCACTAAAGTTGTTATCATCATTGATAAAGAGAATGAATCTCAAAGCAGGCAAACTTGTTTATTAAGTTGCCTATTTAAATATACAGACAGTAGAATGAAACAAACTAACATACTCTACAGGGTGGGCCATTCATATGGATACACCTTAATAAAATGGGAATGGTTTCCTGAATACAGTTTCCTGAAAAGTGGATTGGTCGTCGTGGGCCAGTTGAATGGCCCCCAAGGTCTCCCGATCTGACCCCCTTAGACTTTTATGTTTGGGGTCATCTGAAGGCAGTTGTCTATGTAATTTATTAAGGTGTATCCATATAAATGGCCCACCCTATATAAAGCAACTTACAGTAGCTGTAACATATGAACTGCTGCGTAACAAAGACAATGAAACTGCCTTTGTCAGCATATAAGACTTTGCACTAGTGTGCGGGAGAAGTAAAAGCCATTCTCCCCGATCAACCTTTCCTTCTTATACCCTGAGCAAAGCATTGTCAAACATGAGTGAAATACTAACCCCCAAAACTAGCTAAACATGAAAGTAGGGTAAGGAAAGAAAAAGTGGTGGAGAAATACAATTTACTACTCTCCTCAGGCCATGACTCAACAATAGTAAATAGATTGTATATTGATGTACATCATTGTTTCTTTTGATTTCAACACTATAGTGCTGAAGTCATAAACTGTCAAATGACACCAAACATGACACAGTTATATGAAAAAAATCACTAGCAGATGAATTGGTGAAAAGCACATGGTTACTGTTCACGCCAGGATGACCCATTCAGTGTTTGAAATGTTCCAGTAGTCCTTCATTAGCATAGAAGGAATAGTATATAAAACTTTCTCAGCTTACAAAAGTTTTTGTCCAGTGCTTTGGTTTTTTTATTAGATTGTACTGCTATCATGGTATAGTGATTACCTTATTTCTAAAATGATTCAATAACTGATCAAAACCTATGCATAATGCTTTTTAAAAAACACTCTAATCACTTCACATTCTATTTTGCAGCATGCCAGTGTAATGGACACAGTACGTGTGTTAATGGCAGTGTATGTGAGCAGTGCAAGAATCTCACAGCTGGGATGCATTGCCAGTTCTGTTTACCGGGTTATTATGGAGACCCCACTAATGGAGGGAAATGCCAAGGTAAGATATTTGTCTTTGTATGTACAAGTGCTTGTTCCTTTGTCTCTTTTGAGTGCTTGCTAGAATCAGCGAGTTGGTTTCTTGAAGAATTGGTTTGTGTACCCAAGATTTTGTCCTCATCTGCTCACTCTTCCAAGCATGCATGATTTTCTCCCTCCGTGGAACACAACAAATATGTTTAGCAGAATATCCAGATGTTGCTTCACATAAAGTGGAAGTAAATGGTAAACTGGGATTCTGCAGTGCATTATAAGCAATTTATAGGAGAATAGTGTAAAGATTAAAAAAAAAAGTCACTGGACTTTGTTACATCGTTACATCACTCAACCAGAGGAGTAAAGTGAATTGATCTGATTTTTTGAAGTATCTAAGGTTGCTTTCACACTAGTGAATCAATTCATTTGTTCCGAAACAGGGATTAAAATTGTTACATTGTTGCTCTTTGTTCTTGGTGCAGTTCGCTTTCACACGGCAAAGTTTCTAAACCGACCAAAACAGCTAAAACAAGTCACGTGTGAGTAAACTGTCCTCACATTGGTCAGAGTTTCACAGTTTATTTTGAAGAGTCCTGCTTAGCTGTCGGGGGTGGTTTGGTGGTGTTTGACAGGGTGCGTGCGACATGTCTAAAGAGCGAGGAGGGATGCGGTGGGGAGGGGTGATGAGAAGGGTGCGCGATGTATTTTGTGGACCGGGAGGGAGATGCGCGATTTCCGGGAGATTATCACTCGTTTGTGGGCATCAGGGAGTCTCTGTGCATTTGCGGGAGACTCCCGGAACTTCTGGGAGACTTGGGATGTCTGGAATGACCTCCCGCCCTACTCATAATTCTCTCTTCATATAGCCGCATGCCTGTTACATATTCATAAAAGACTGTGATATAGCCAGCTCGGATCGTATTGCTTTCTCACTACAATCGATCCTCTCCAGGGTTTGTTTCAATCGAGCCGAGACCACCTTATTCAGGCAGTCTCGGAGCGATTGCTTTGGCGCAGATCAGAGCGCGATTGGCCTGTTCACATATGCCAAACGAACCGCGCTAACTGGGCAAACGCGCCAGGTTCCGGAATAAAAGTCTAGGTGTGAAAGCACCCTAACATATTAAACATATAAACATATGTAAACACACAAAAATATTGGTTGTGGTTATCTGGCATAGAGACATGCAGATAAATTATATTGGTCTAATATGAAAAAA
>CAIGQZ010001313.1:20942177-20957186 GCA_903798205.1 Danio tinwini | reverse complement strand
ATATATATATATATATATATATATATATATACACACACATTTATATTCTTATTAATATTAGTAGTAGTAGTATATTTTAGTCAAACTAAAACCACCACTAGTCAGATCATTTTATTATAAAACTGCAAATTAAAGGTAATAGGTTGTTTTCAATCCTGTTGTTCTGCTGGCGCGTGAAATTCAGATGACAGAGAGTAAAAAACTGAATGAGAGACATAGAAAAAAGTCTGTTTATTTGTTTTTTACCGAACTAGAATATATTTGCCTGTCATCGAGGAGATATATACTGTATAGGCTATTATTTTACATGAAAAATACTATAGTAAATACTATAGTGTTTGGAAGCATACTATAGATATTTACTTGAATTAAACTGTCGTAGTAATTATATTGTATATAACTGTAGTAATAAACTAATTGTTCAATAGGTTTAGTTTTCTACACTGTAATTATACACCATCACAAATGCGCCACACTAACATTACAGTATTACAGTTTTTTGGTTTACTGTGCTATGGTATTCTGTAGCATTTGTTAACAAGGAGGTGCCCACATTATGCACTTTACTATGTGGTTCAAAAACATGTTTATTATAAATCACTATAGTTTTTCCCCATGTGGACATCTTCCAGACATCATGAAATAACAGATGAAAGCATACAAAAGCGTGGACGCATAGTCAACATTTTTATTTATTTATTTTTGTAAGTGGGAAAAGCTCTCCACGCAGTAGCGCAGTAGGTAGAGCTGTCGCCTCACAGCAAGAAGGTTGCTGGTTCGAGCCTCGGCTGAGTCAGTTTGCATTTCTGTGTGGAGTCTGCATGTTCTCCCTGCGTTCGCATGGGTTTCCTCCACAGTCCAAAGACATGCGCTATACAGATGAATTGGGTAGGCTGAATTGTCCGTAGTGTATGAGTGTGAATGAGTGTGTGTGGATGTTTCCCAGAGATGGGTTGCGGCTGGAAGGGCATCCGCTGCGTAAAAACATGCTGGATAAGTTGGCGGTTCATTCCACTGTGGCAACCCCGGATTAATGAAGGGATTAAGCCGAAAAGAAAATGAATAAATGAATGAATGAATGAATGAAAAGTTTCCACAATAATAACCATTTTTTTCGCAAGCAAGTTTCCTGAACTTTCCCCCCTTTATAAGCAAAAACTTATGGAAGTCTATAAAAGCTGTTTGGCGTTTCTTATTTTGGCCGATTTAAACAATTATAAACAACATAAAACAGAAACATTTTGATGAAGAAGAATCACTTCCTGCCCTCCATCTGAATTTTGCGTGTCATCAATGATGTCATATGAAAACAACCTATATAAACTTATAAAAAGAATTACAAACATTTATAGAAAAAAGATACTTGAAATTCCTCATGTATACTGTTTTATGATATGCTTGTATTTATTTCTTTATTTATCTTTATTTATGTACTTACATATTTACTAATTTAATAACTTCATTTTGTGAATTTACTTCAAACAATAGCAAATTTACCAGATAGACTAGAGCGAAGCACAATTCTTAATTCGTTTTTATCTGAATGCGTTTGAACATGAATGAAACAGATTGACAAGCAAATTGGCTTTTTTATTTTTATTTATTTTAACACCATTCCAGATTGTTTCAGACCAATTTAACCTCTGGCTCTTGTGTGGTGGCAGGTGTAAATGTGCAGAAATGTGAAAAATGTAGATGGTGCAAGGCAAGATAATGAGTGAGTCTGTCCAATTTTAGCCTGGGAGATATGCTCAATAACTCCTGTTCCAGACGAGGAAAAAAAATCTGATTGGTTTGGAGGGGTATGAGGCATAACCAGAGGATGTCAGAACTTTTATTATTTGTTAAAGCAACCCTTTAACGTGAATGTGTGGCCAAACGCTAAATCAAACCGAAAATCGATGCAGTAGTTAATTCATAAACAGTCTTCCTGCATCCAGATGTACCACCGGATATCCCAGTGTCCCCCATCTAATTTCGTTGTAATGGTTAGTGTGGCCATATTTCATTACGAGTGCAGTATTCAACCTGACGCAAATTGTATCGATTTGATGTGGGCTCCTCGTGTTAGTCTATCACTGTGGCTTTTCTCCCAGTTTCCAGTCACCGAGTTTATGTACAAGCTTCATCGCTCTTAGAGATGAAACTGCTGCGAGAAGGAGAGAAAGGCAGCGGAGAGACGAAGAGGCGCAAGGAAGGTGGTGTAATAACATCATTCTCTGTCGGACAGATGCGCTTTTTCTCCACATTGGGTGACATTAAATCACTCTTAATCATTTTCTTATTTCCCGGAGTTGACTGGCGCACCACCTCCTCGCCTATACGAGCGGTCCAGCGCTCACAGTGGAAATTTGATAGATGTCTGGCACCCCACAAGGATACGCTCTCTACATCTTCCGTTTCCCCTCCCTGTTGAATTCCTTAGTGATTAAGAGTGCTTTATTGACTGCGTCTTGGTGTAAATGCGCATGTGTGTTTAATGCTCTGATTGTGGCCGCTGCTAATCCCGCAGTGTCATTTTTCAGCGTTAGTGAGTGAAGGAGATTTACCTCACCTCGTACCATAATACGTTTAAGCCACTGATCTGTGTTAGATTAAACGAGGAGAGATGGAGAGCGGCCCACTGTGTGGAGAACAGAAAGGCTGGATGGATATCTCTGACTGAACGTGTGTGTGTGTTGTCTGAAGGAGAAAAGAGACAGGCCATCAAAGTAAGATCAGGGTAAAATATGACACATGGCCGGCTGCCCTTGACGAAAGAGGGGAAAACAACGTCTGTGGAAGATGTAGGACGTGTCCTTTTGAAATAGCCCTTTTAGTTAGAGGACAACAGAGGGCAGACAGAGTCCAGGAATTTTGAGGATGTATGTTTGATTGTTTATGTGATGATGTAATTTGGAATGCGAAATGCAAGCTTCAAATGAAATATGTATTATGTATTTTTTTTGCATGCAGATTCTACTGTGTGTGTGTGTGTGTGTGTGTGTGTGTGTGTGTGTGTGTGTGTGTGTGTTTGCTTGTGTGGGGTTGGTGGAGGGACAGTAGTCTTATAACAGTTTTGTAAAACAACAGTTGTACAGTACGTAGTGTACATCATGAGTTGATGTCAAAGGGTGGCTAGAGTTTTGTGGTTTACCTACAGATATTTACAACCCAGACTCATTCTGATAATGTACCCCTATATACATTTCTGAAGACAGCAAAATATGTCCCAGGAGGTACAGCTGTATGAAATCCTAAAGTTCCTTAATCACCTGTTTCTAAATGGTCTGTCTCTAAAGGTGAATGACGCCCCTGATTACCGTCATGCAGGACTTTTCGCCATATTTTCCAAGAAGATCCACACACAGGCGGCTGTCAGTAAAGGGCAGCAGACATGCATTTCACAAAATGCGGAGGTTTTTTCCATTCATGCATCGTGCATTAAATTCTGTAATGCCGAGTTCTGCTTGATTTTCAAAGTTGTCGTATCACGGATGTTTTCAGACTGTATGACTATCTGGGTTAGCGTTCGGTCTGTGCTGTGTTTACACTGTAGGATCAGCGACATGAGTTCACACTGCATGACTTTACAACAACTTTGTCCAAACTACATCTCACAACCAAACAACCGCGAGAAGTGACATGGAAACGAAGTTTATCTTTTGTTATTAACTACATAATCAAAAAATAAGGCTTTAGCTTTAGAAAATGTACTTATGTTGCTTACCTGGCTTTTGAAGAGAATTTCTTCTCAACTTTTTTTACTTTTCGATCTGATTGTGATATTGATCAGAAGACACATTAAACAGACACGGTGCTCCTGCCAAATTTTCACTAGTTTTTCCTCCATTTCTTTGGTCCAAATAAACAAAAAAATGAGTGCTTTTAACTTCTCCCCAACCTCCCGCTGGCCTGCAGGTACCCATACTAGTGAATGCTGTGATCTAATTGAATTTGCAATGTAAACAATAAATAAAAGGTAAAAAGGTATTATTTTTTTTTTCATACATTAAGTTTAGTCACGATACTCCCAAAATCATTCCACATAAATCCACAGTTTTTTTTAAATAAAATTCTGCGGATAAATAGCAACAAATGTCAGTGAATGTACTTCATATTGTGAAGTAGCTGACTATAATTAACTCTACAACACATTCTACAGGGCTTAAAGTATTCCGGCACCATGCCGGATCTCCGGCGTGTGGCCGTGATAGAAAAAATTATATTTTGTCACAATCATATACAGGAGACCCAAATGCAAGTGAATGCAAGATGATTTATTATAGAGATAACAAGAGTCACAACTAGTATTGATCTCACCAGATATAGAGGAATTGTGTAGAGCAAGGGTGCTCCTCACAAGGAATCCAACACGCTAAACAGCGATAATAGTTCATCCGAGAAACAGATCCGAAGTGAAGTCTCTCACTGATATCTTACCAGATAATCGAGGGAAGGGGAGGTTAGTGCTATGGAGCAACTCTCAAGGAAATCGACACGCTTACCAGCGGTAATAGTTCATCAGAGCAGCAGATGCGGGGTGAAGTTTCTCACTGATATGGTTGTCATTAGTACAGGCAGTTGCAACAACATCAATGAAACGGAGACGTGCATAAGGTCCAAATATTACAGACTTATGACGATTCACCACCAGCGGATTTAGCGAGAGTGCCTAACAGGAAGCAGACACAGAGGTGAACAAACAACGGATTGACAAACGCTATCTACAAACACTGAACATATAAAGGCGCGCAATAATGCGCAACAGCTGTGGTTGATAGAAAACAGCTGAGTGAGATGAGTGGTAACAAGACACGTGATAACCCAGCTGATGAATATAAACACACACACACCACACGGTGAAGATATACCCAAACAAACACACCCACTTCCCACACACACACACACATACAAGAAGAACAGATATATCCACAACCGTGACAATTTTAGAGCCTGCGCATGCGGTTTAATTAGGGATGCTCAAAATAATTGATTAACCGTTAACCGAAAGGGTGTGTTTGTAACCGATTAATGGTATCAGTTAAACAATTAAAAAATATTATTTTATATATTTAAAATTTGGCTGCATAAGGGGCCGATCACACCGAACACACTTTTTGTGTTAAGAGGAGCATCTGTTGAATGGTTTACTAATAGCCGTGAGTGTTATACGCGCTGCTTATGCGCCCTGGGCGCCTCACGTTTTGCCGTTGCGGGTTGTGTGCTCGAGCAGAAAAAGAGTGTTACGTCGCGTCTTTTCATTCTTCGATCAAGTGCAAGCACTGCAGGGTTTCTTTTGAGGTGACAGCAGGGTTTGTGTTGCAGCAACACGACTTGCGCACAATACGGGTCAGCAGATTCAGTCGAAATTCAGCAGTTTCCTAGTGACATACAAAAGAGCAGGTGCGCTTCACGTTTTTGGAATGGAAAGGCATGCTCTTTGTGATCTGCCCTTAAATGTGCAACAATTTTTTGTTAACTTGCGGGACAGTAACACGCGCAAACACACGTGTCTACAGACGTATTTGGCCAAAGAAGCAAAATGAAAGAAGGATATTTCTGGTCACAGTTTGACACAGATAATTTTTCAGGCATTGATTTCACTTCTATTCTTCAGTTTAGCAGTTGAGTTCTTCAGCACTTTGGGCACTTGTTATTTAAACACTTATTGTTTAGAAGAAAACTGTCACAAAGATATACACAGGAGACCCAAATGCAAGTGAATGCAAGATGATTTATTAAAGAGTCACAACTGGTATGATCTCACCAGATATTGTGTTGAGCAAGGGTGCTCACACCGGGAATACAACACGCTTCAACAGCAATAAAAGTTTATCCGAGAAATAGCGCCGCATAGAAGTCTCTCACTGATATCTCACCAGATATCGAGGGAAGGGGAAGGTTAGCGCTAGGTAGCAACTCTCAAGGAAATCGACAAGCTTACCAGCGGTAAAGTTTATCAGAGTATCGGATTGGGATGAAGTCTCTCACAGATAAAAAGTTCCATCCTGCTTCAAATGCTCCACCATTATCCCAATACCAAAGAAACCAAAGATCACAGGACTCAATGACTACAGACCTGTTGCCTTAACATCTGTGGCCATGAAGTCATTCGAAAGACTGGTGCTAGCTTATTTGAAGGACATCACTGGACCTTTGCTGGACCCCCTGCAGTTTGCCTATAGAGCAAACCGGTCTGTGGATGATGCAGTCAACATGGGACTGCATTATATCCTAGAACATCTGGACAAACCAGGGAACTACGCAAGGATACTGTTTGTGGACTTCAGTTCTGCCTTTAACACCATCTTCCCATCACTGCTCGAGAACAAACTGACCCAGCTGTCTGTCCCTAGCTCTGTCTGTCAATGGATCACCAGCTTTCTGACAGATAGACAACAGCTAGTCAGAATGGGCAAAATCACATCCGACAGCCGCACCATCAGCACTGGTGCCCCCCAGGGATGTGTTCTCTCCCCACTGCTCTTCTTCCTGTACACAAACGACTGCACTGCAAAAGACCCCTCCATTAAGCTCTTGAAGTTTGCGGATGACACTACTGTTATCGGCCTCATCCGGAACGGTGACGAGTCTGCATACAGACAGGAGGTGGAGTGGCTGGCTTTATGGTGTAGATACAACAACCTGGAGCTGAACACGCTCAAAAAGTGGAGATGATAGTGGACTTTAGGAGAAACCCCCCTGCACTCCCCCCCAATCACCATCATGAACAGCACTGTGGCTGCAGTAGAGTCATTCAAGTTTCTGGGCACCACCATCTCTCACGATCTGAAGTGGGACATTCACATTGATTCCATTGTAAAGAAAGCCCAGCAGAGACTGTACTTCCTTCGTCAGCTGAGGAAGTTCAACCTGCCACAGGAGCTGCTCGTACAGTTCTACTTAGCTGTCATCCAATCCATCCTCTGCATTTCAGTCACCGTCTGGTTCAGCTCAGCTGCCAAAACCGACCTCCGTAGACTACAGTGAATAGTCCGGACTGCTGAACGAATCACTGGCACTACCCTTCCTATACTTCAAGAACTGTACTTTTCCAAAGTGAGTAAAAGGGTTCGTAAAATCACTCTGGACAACTCACACCCAGCACACTACCTGTTCGAACTGCTACTGTCTGGTCGGCGCTACAGAGCACCAAGCACAAAAACAGCCAGACACAGGAAAAGTTTCTTTCCTCAGGCCATATACCTCATGAACAGTTAAATATTCCCCTACTGTGCAATAAACGTGCAATACTTTCTCATACACACTTGTACACAGCACCTTATAACCAGTATATTTACAGCATATCTGTACATACAACTCAACATCCAGATCTTTTTGACTAACTGCATCTCTGTTTAATGTTTAATGTTTATTGCCTTTTCTTTCTTGTATTTAATTTTGTGTTGTCACTCGTCACTTTATGTACACTGGAAGCTTCTGTTGCCAAAAAAAATTCCTTGTGTGTGTGAAGCACACTTGGCAATGAAACTGATTCTGATTCTAATTCTGATAATGTCATCAGAGCAGGCAGTAGTAACAACATCAATGAAATGGAGACGTGCATAAGGTCCAAATGAAACAGGCTATTGGCGGAGACCCTCCACCAAAATGAGCGAGAGCGTTTAACAGAAAACAGACACAGGAGTGAACAAACAACGGACTGATAACGCTATCTACAAAACACTGAACATATATAGCGCGCGGAAGGTGCGACAGCTGTAACTGATAGCAAACACCAGGGTGCTGTGAGTGGTAACAAGACACGTGACCACCCAGCTGATGAATCTGATGAAACACTTTACTTGACACAGTACTTTTAAATAAATGGTGCATAATCATTAAAGAGAGTCTATCTCAGTCTCAGTTTACCAGTTTTTTAAGCATTTCAAGCTCTGTTTACTTTATTTTTGTTATTATCGTCAATATTTGAAGTAAATGCTTCTGTGCAGTTTCTCTCCAAACGCCCCCTCCACCCCCCAAAAAAAGTTCAGGCTCAGGATTTTTTTTTTTACTTTACCCCTGATTCTAGGTGTTTGTAATTAATGCAAGATGTGTTGTCACATGTATTTAATGTGGTGACACTTGGAATGTGGTTCTGCTAATAGAGATCCTACAGTTTTTTTTTCTCATTTAACTCAAAATACTACATTTTCCAATGACTCATTAAATGGAAATGGCTTTGTGTGTTTTCGAATAGTCATATTTGGTTATAATATTCAGTAGTGTTTATCTATGCTCCTGTTTGTAGACATGTTGTGTGTGTATGTACCTGACAGAGTCATATTGACCCTACAGCAGTGCTATTCTTGGCCTCTGACTGGACGAACACATGAACACAACACCCTCATTTTCCTTCTTTTTATTCGACCTGTACAAGTCATTCTCAGCTTGAGGTATAAAACACACACACACACACACACCTGTTCAGTCACCCAACACCACAGCCAAAGCTAGACCTGCAGCTATATGTGAAAGCTTTCGAAGAGTGTGTTCATTTAATCTCAGCTCTGTAATTTACATAATTACATCATGCAAAATGTTAAAGTCTGTCATCATTTTGTGGTGGGACTTGAAATGTTGGTAACACTTTACTTGAAGGGGGTGTTCATAAGACTATCATGTCATGTTTACAATCTGTATAAACCTAATATAGCATATTAATTATCAAACCACTTCGCTTTATGGCTTGAAATTACAACAAACTGTCATTAGGTGGCACGGTGGCTCCGTGGTTACCACTGCCACCTCACAGCAACAAGGTTGCTGGGTCGAGTCCCGGCAGGATCAAATAACATTTCTGTGTGGAGTTTGCATGTTCTCCCCGTGTTCGCGTGAGTTTCCTCCAGGTGCTCCGGTTTCCCCCACAGTACAAAAACATATGGTATAGGTGAATTAAATAAAGTAAATTGGTCGTATATATGTGTGTGTGAATGTGAGTGTATGGGTGTTTCCCAGTACTGGGTTGCAGCTGAAAGGGCATCCACTGTGTAAAACATATATTAAATAAGCTGGCGGTTCATTCCGCTGTGGCGACCCCTGAAAAATTAACGAATGAATATACTGTCAAATGAACCCCTACTTCAAGTAAAGTGTTAATGAAATGTGACGTGAGTGAAGTGAGTGGACCTTGGTGAAACAAAGTACCTTGGTGCTGACCCTCAAACTAAAGTAAACAGTTTTGTGTCTCATTTGATTGGGTGAACCAGCTGTCCCATAATATTGAAGTCAGATTGTTCTATTCCTAAAAATATGAGGTGAATTTCAAGTCCCTCATTGGCATACAGAGTTGAATCTTTAATAGATTATAAAAGCATGTACCTTGAATAATGGCTAAAATCCATTTAAAGTCTCGTATTAGCTTTGTAAACTTTGTTGCTTTGGTAACAAGATAATTAAAAGCACTCCCACTAATTATAGTGTCAGTTGAAGGTTTCCTAATGATTGTGAATCTGGCGGAACAAGTATGACGATTTATAATAAGATTATAATGAACATTTGGGAGGTGCATGTTCATTTAGTCCCGCTAATTGCAACACTACAGGTAAATTAGCAACTGCTATTCTTCAATATCATCTGATTTCAACTTTTTCAGACCTGGTTTGCTGCTAGTAAACTTATCTGAACATTTTGAGAATGTTTGAACATTGCTAACATTAACCCAAAAGTAATTTAGTGAGCTAACTTCGACTTTTATGTCTCTATTGTTTTTTTTTCCTCCTTTTATTGCCTCTTCCTGTTTACATCTGCATGAATCTTCATTAAATACATGCTGTTAGTCAACAGTTTTTTTCACCCTAAGAATCCTCATCATATACCATATGATTATATCTGTGTACGCATATCATGTACATTTCCATTCTAAGCTGCCATGCATGGTTGTTGTTAATCACTCAGTCACACAGTTAAATAATTCAGTGCTACTTACATCAGTCTCGGTTAGTACGAGCACATGGTGGCAGTCGTATAAAGCAGACAGTAGGGGAAACTGTAGCATCAGGCACAGATGGAGGAGATCTCCCGTTTGCCTCCCGCTCTGAACATTTCCCCCCCATCCTAATCTCTTTCAGGATCTGTTTAAGATGGCAGTTTGCTTTTGCACACTGTGAGGTCTCAGTGGCGCCTGTCCCCTCCATGCTTCTCATCTCCAACAAAACAACTGTGGCATCTAATCATGTTTTGCCACATCCAGTTTGTGTTGTACAAGCTTCTGTTGGGTTAAGGGTGATTGGGTTGTGTTCACAGGAGGCCATGCTTGACATTTCTTATAAATACCTGTTTCTTGTCAAAAACAGACCCCTCAGGGGAATATGTGCACTGTGTTGAAGAGTTGTAAATTTTTGATTATATATACTATTATATATACATTTAAAAAACTGTGCCCCAAGCTAAAACTATTTGCTCTGAAGCAAATGATAGATTGATGAGAGGAAGTTTGCTTAGACAGCACCATCATGTATATAATTTTATTTAATAAAACTAATTTGTAACTATATAAATATATATTATAGAATTTAAATTGATATTTGTAAATCTCATTTTCAGTTAATGACACTAACTCACTCAAAGACTTCATATTTCATTACTAGATGAATAATATTTGAACAATTATTCAGTGACACACATTTAGATGGTTGTTTGTCACCACCTATTGACATAAGTATGTAATTACTACAACTTTCATTTGAAGCGTCAAGTTGCTTTAAACAGTGATGTTAATCTTTATCATAGACATCAGTGTTTATATCTGAACTATAAACTGTTATCTCAGTACTTTTATTTCATTATTTGTGATGGAAATTATAATACTGGTTGAAAAGGCTGAAGATGTAATAAAAACTTTCAAAAAAATTATGGACTGTATTAACTTTGGGTAAAACATTGGGTTATTTTTTAAATAAAATTTTAATTCCTTTTTTTTTTTAACTCAGCTGTTAGGTTTGCCCATATTTGTTCAAGCATTGAGTAAATGTAACCCAGCATTTTATATAATTTATATAAACATGCAAATCGTGATTGTTTTGTAAAATACGATCACATGTTTTTTAAAGTGAGGTAACACTCTTTTAATGATTAATTGCTCATACACTAAATGTATTCATGCAGACCAAACAAGTACAAGAAATGACAAACACATTAAATAACCAGTGAAAGACATGCCTTTAGGTGAACTTCACATCACGTCATTCTCCCACCTCTAGCGAATGCAGCAGAAGGACAGCAAAACAGTCATTGCACCTAAAAGCACATGCAGAATAAAGAAAAAGGGGGCTATTTCCCATTCAAAAAGGGTCTAGAACTGCATGTGGATTCATTTGTCTGTCTTTTCTCCACTTTTAAGCTGGTATGTGGTGGGTGTTGTGGCACAGTATGGCTACCATTGCGTCATCCAGGTAGATGCTTCATGTTGGTGATGGTTAAGGAAAATTAATTCTGCAGTTTACTACTTGGGCTGAAAAATTAAACTGACTCAACATACTAACCAACCAGGCTTTATCATATCGAGTTATGAGTTATAAATACTGCTATCCCTGAAGCAAAAATGAAACACTTCACTAAAATTCTATTGAAAGGGATTATAATGAAGTTTTTATTAATAAGGTTTGGGAGGAGCACTTTCAGACAGCGCTTGCCTGATTAAACAAAACTAGCACAATTACTGATCAGCCAACTTTATATATATATATATATATATATATATATATATATATTCCTGCTCTTGGACAGCATGTCAGACATGTTCACTTGTGAACATGAGAACTTGTGAAATATATTTTGGAACAACTGTCCAAAACACAACATTCTCAAAATAATATTTAATTAAAAATAGTATAACAACAGCCACAAAAAGCCATAGGGCACAACGATTTACTGTCTATCCATTTTGGAAGATAAATTGAAAGTTCAGTACACATGACAGATTGTAGTCTGTATAGAAATATTGCTTTGTGAAAGTGAATTGAACCAAGAATAAATTCCAACATAGTTATGGTGAATGGATTTAATGTGTGTATAATGTTTCCCTGACACATCAGCAGTGTTGTATAGTACGCTAAGACTGTAAGTGTCCTTTAGCTCCTGATGTCCCTGTACAGTGGATCTGCTCTTTGAAATGATGTCTCCATGGAGCCGGCTGCCAGCATCTGCTGTATTTGGCTCAGGGTAGTAACACATCACTGTGAGCTGACAACTGAGGTCATGGAGGGCACAGAACCAGGCTCACCTTCCTATCCATTAATTAAAACCTTCTGCCCTATAGAGGTGAGTGGAGAAACACTTACCTGGAACCAATTTACTCCGAATGACGGTGGCTTCTGCCAATACCACTCTATGTGAGCTTTATATAAAAGTGCCTCAACTCCTGTTGTCATGCGACAGAAACGGTAGTTCTTATTACTTACATATTATGCGTAGGCTTATATTTTCTTATCCACATAAATAGGGGTAAGAGGGTGGAAATGAAATGAAGCCTCGTTTGAGCCTCTAAAAAGCCAGGAACGAGTAACCTTGTTTAGGGTTCAGTTCATCTAAATTGCTGAATGAGAAAGAGAGTGAGAGAGAAGTGCTTCCTTTTTTAGTTTCAGGCAGAAATGTCCTCTGCACTTTTTATAGTGGTAATTATTAATCATCTTGACTTAAAATGGATTTTTTTGGGGGTTAGGACGTTTTAAGAAGTCAAAATCACTGAGTAGATGTGCAGTGATTTATTAAGTGTTAAATGTGGAATTATATTTCTACCCTGCAATAAAGAATAATAATAAAAAGTAATTCCAACTTTTTATCCAAGTCATAGTTTTAAGTAGTTTTTTTTTCTCAGGATTGCAGGTTTGTTTCTGCATATTGAGTTATAAAACTGCAATACAAAATGGCAGAATTGCTGTATTTAAACTCCAAAGAGTCACACATGTAGAATTCTGACTTTGTTTTTCACAATTATGACTTTTTTCTTTTCATTTAGAATTGTCTCACAATTATGACTTTTTCTTTCAATAATTTTTAAATTTGCATCTCACTATTTTAAGTTAAAAACATGCAATTATGCCATATAAATTCATAACTGTCAAAATGTCAGTATTTTCTGTTACAGTCCAAAAGTGCTATCAATCTGTTTTTAAAATATTCAAAATTTCCAATCACAGTTATACAGTGTATATCCAGTGACAAACCATGCAGTTAGGGGATATAAATATGTTTGTCACACTGAATAATTTTATGAATAATGCACAATGTCAATTTAGGAGTAAAACCTACTCAAAAGTTACAGTATGTACCTTGATATTGGGATCACAGTTTGGATTCAGTACAACAGGAATAAGCAACACATTTTTTTCTGTTTATTTTGAACGGGCAGAAGCATTTTGTCACAGTTAGAACTGAAAAACTTCTTGTGATCTGAAAGTACAGCATAAATAAATAAATATATATAATCCAGAGACTTTGTATTAAACTTTCAAAGATTATGCTCAAACCCTCTCCTAAAACAACAGAAAACATTAACTGTGCATTCAATTTAAGATTCAAAAGTGAAATCTCTTCTAATGAAAGTACTAGCACGGGAGGTCCATCCATCTGTTGTTAATGCAGCAGCAGGTGCAGTGGACAGCTCGTGTTCACTTACTGCTCTTGGACATGTGTATAGGGGCCACAGATTGGTTCATGTGGCCATGAAATGAAACACTGTGTTATATTTTTTTTTTTTCATTGTTTTTCTATGCAAGCGTGCTTGACGGACGTGTGTGACCATTATACACTCAAGTCTTATAGATGAGTACCATGTTGTTTTGGACAGTGTATCAAGAATTTCAATTTATATGCTGCACTCCTCAATTTCAGTTTCAAAGCAGTGGACCAATCAAAAGAACTTGGATGTTCAGTGTTGCACACTGCTGTTTACAGTAGGAAGTTGACAACTGTTTTTTTTGACATGGTGGGAGGAGGCACCTTTTAAAAACCATTCTTGAGCACTGCTTCTCACATTATTTAGACAGACATATTATGTGTAAATTGCCCCTAATGTCTTGTTCTGCTTATCTCTGTTGAATGGAACATCTGGACTAAATGTATTGGTTGTCAGAGTACATGAAATGAACTGTGATGCCTGTACTATAAGGGTTTAGGATAAATACATACTCTGTTACACCCCTACGAAATACCCTATTTGCTTTATCACACTTGACTTTATCATTTAGTTTTAAACTGCACCATTTCTGAATTGCACCAGAGATTGTGTTTCTTTTAAGACTGGTTGAACTTCGATCAGCTTTAGTGCCACCTCTCTTACTCTCTGTGTTTCATCCGTTTGTCAGGATTTACAACATTTGTTCCACAGTCTGTTTGCATACAAATGTCAGTTTACCTGTTTTGTCCCTCTCTATTTCCATATTTATTTCCTTTCTTTCATTAAGTTTTATTGTGGCTCTAAATGAAGCATGTCAAATATATGCTAATGTGTGTGGTCATTATGTAAAAGTTTTGTTAAGACATGGTATATGCTTCTATTGTAAGCATGTTTATGAGTGTGTGTTTTGTCATTTCCAGGGCCTAAATGGCTTTTGTCAGGAATATTTATGGGAGAGTGTACGTGTGCGCATGTGCGTGCATGTGTGAGTGAGTGTGGATTTGTAGTCCATCGCTTTCAAAATAAGTGCTGAAACTGCAGCTCCAGGCAGTGCTGTTCCTCTGCTATAATGTGAGTACATTTTACACATCATAATTTAGCTATAAATCTTCTTCCAGCATGCAGAGCAAAACCACAGACACTCAGCTGCAGTCCGTCCCCACAGCCCCGTCAAAATGACATGCACACAGATGCACAAATGTGCACACATACTCAAAATGTAGATGAACATTCATGTAGTGCACACATTTGATCTCATAGGAAAATCATGTGTATGGTGCACCTTGTCAATGTACTGATGTAACTTTAAGATGTTTAAATAACAGCTGTTTAATGAAACTGAGCTGTTTTTTTTCCTGCATCCAGCTATATATATATATATATATATATATATATATTTTTTTTTTTTT
>CAIGQZ010001313.1:20904609-20922177 GCA_903798205.1 Danio tinwini | reverse complement strand
GAGAGAGAGAGAGAGAGAGAGAGAGAGTGGCAGAAAGTGAGTGAGTCTCTAGAATCTGTGAGACAGTGAACGGCAAGGTCTCTTTCAAGGTGCTTTCCTCTTTGTTGCTTTGTGTCTTTGTGTTTGAAAGCGCAAGGAAGGGCGAGAGTCAAAAGGAGAGAGTGTGAGAAAATAAAATGAGAGTGAAAGACAGATAAAAAAAAGACAGATTGAAGGGAGAAATAGAGGGAGCTAGCAGGTGGCCCGTGGCCTGTTTTAGCCTGTTTCCTGTAATGAGCTGAGCTGTCTGTTGTGCACGGCGGGAGAGACGAAGATCTGCTTCTCGTTTTGAAGCTGTTAGAGGACGGAAAGGTAGTTCACGAACACAGAGTTCCTCTCAGCTTGATCCACCTGATATGGATGTTGTGTTTAGCTGCAGATGTTTGCGTGTGATATTTTGCCATATAACAGTACACTTTCAGTTAGAGTGTGCTAGCACTCTGCAAGTTTGGTTGGACTTAAAATAAAATTGCTCTGTTAGTGCAGTTCATTTGAGTAAGTGTGAGTGCTGGTTGACAGAGTTTTGGTATAGTTATGATTATTATGGACATTGATATCTAAACAAACTATTAAAAGTTCTTAAAAAGGCAACACAGGCTCATTGTGTTAAACATACCTCTTATACTTCTGTAGACAACAAATTCATTCATTCATTCATTCATTTTCTTTTTGGCTTAGTCCCTTTATTAACTGGGGTCGCCACAGCGTAATGAACCGCCAACTTATCTAGCACATGTTCTACACAGCGGATTCCCTTTCAGCTGCAACCCATCACTGGGGAACATCCATACACACTCATTCACACACATACACTATGGACAATTTAGTTTACCCAATTCACCTATAGCGCATGTCTTTGGACTTGTGGGGGAAACTAGAGCACCAGGAGGAAACCCACGCAAACATGGGGACAACATGTAAACTGCACACAGAACTGCCAACTGACCCAGCCGTTACCCACTGTGCCACCGCGTTGCCTTAGACCACGAATTATGTAGCCATAATTTATAACAACATTTAAAACAAACGCTACAGGTGCTCTGACACCACATATGGCTTCTGTTCCTTTTCGCGATAGCAGCAGATAACCACTTACCTCTGTGTGGACGGCTTTTCCGCTGATACCAGTTTGCCCAATAGCTCGCTATGTACGTTGGCAGACTTGAGACGCAGAGAAGAGTTGACGGGGTTCAGGTTAAAGACGGTTCCAGAAAGCAGGTAAAACAAAAACAAAAGACAAAAATTTGATAAACAAGTAAATAATAGGGTGAGGAAGTGGTAAGATCTGAAAACGTGGTAAAAATCTGGCTGCCGTGAGGGCTTTTCTTTTTCTGGATTGCTTTGGAAAACACTGTCGGTTGGGTTTAGGGAAGTGGGTGGGCGGGTCAATAAGTGCAAACGTACCTCCTGGGATGTCCAGGTATGTATATAGGGGTACAGTACATATCAATGATGAGTCTGGGTTGCAAAAAGGACAGAATGCTTAAGCATATCTGGGATGTTTTACAGAAGTTTTTTTTATCTGAGGTGCTTATCTTAGAATTTTTGCTAATTTGTATTACAGAACCAAATCATAACTTGATTTGAGATTCTTATCTTATAAAATTTTATCTTATTTTTGGTTGGTAAATTTTTAAATTTGGTTTGGCAATCCACTTTCAGGTCTGTTAACTAGAACTGGGCAAGCTGCTAATGAGCAGTGTTGGAAAAAGTTACTTTAGAAAGTAATGCATTACAGTATTGAGTACTTTTTTTTACAGTTTTGAGTACTTTTTACTGCATTACAGTAAAAAATAACTAGTTGTGTTAGTTATTTGTATTGTAAGTAATGTGTTACGTTACTTTAAGTTACTTATCCTTTTCTTTCATGTGTTTAAAATAATGAGAATATTTTCATTGCAGAAATGCAAGACATCTTCCTTTCTATGTTCCTGCATTCTCTAATAGTGTGGGCGGGATTCAACGTGACTGTGTTTTAATTTATGCAATTTATTTTTTTTAAAAGCAAAATAACTAAACTAAGAAGTAATTTGCATTATATTTTTAAAAAATGTCACTCAAATATTATTATTTAATTTACTCATAATTTATTCATCATTCAATTTAAATCTAAATTTAGTTACTTTACTCGTTACTTAGAAAAGTAATATTATTATGTAACTCATGTTACTTGTCATGCGTTACCCCAACACTGCTAATGAGTTAGCATTATTAAAACTGGCAAGCTTTTAATTTCAGTGCCACAATGATCTGAACATTAAAAGCATGAAATCCCTGTCGGCTGACATGTGCTTCCACATCATATCTGTTAGAGGCATGCAATAATCATTGAAAAAAAATTGCATAAAGTGCGTACATCAACAATTGTAATGCCATTAATGGACAAAGCAGTTTTTCCCTTTTGGATTTTGAATAATTTTAAAGTTAGGACAGTTGTCCGGTTGCCCTAAAATTAAGATACTATTTTGTTAAGTTAAGGTTTGTAATGCTTTAGTCACAGTGCTGTCCATTGCAGTCCAAGCATCTGAAATTCTGAAAGTCTTCTCATAGCAGTTCTTTATTTGTGTGTGACAGTAATTCTTGCCATTGTTTTAAATCCTTTTCACATTTTTTGAGTTCTTCTCAAGTTCACAGCTAATAAAAATACTAGCACACATGCACATATACAGCAAGTGTGTTTAGCCCAGCAGCACACAGCATGTACACATACAAAAAGTATTTTATATCTTTAGGTTCAGTCTTAAATAAGACACTCAGTGAACCAGGAACTCCTGTATTTTTTTCCCCATTGACAAATAAACAAATTGATATGAACTACGCCTCTGAAAGTCATTTGCATATACACTGTGAATGCTCCCTGAACCACAACAATCTGCGTTCATTAATTTTATTTTATTTTAAAACACAGTTGCAATTCAGTGCATCATATCACATACCATTTCATATCATATATTACATATCATATCCTATCTCATCTCTCAACTCTCATATCACATATCATCTAACATCCCCTCATGTCATCTTTCATATCATATCATATCATATCATATCATATCATATCATATCATATCATATCATATCATATCATATCATATCATATCATATCATATCATATCTCACATCTTGCTGATTATTTATCCTTACTGTGTGCTCTCTTCTGTACTTTTTAATATGTTTTCTTTTGTTTATTTGTTAAAATGAGCTCTATATTGGGAAGCCTATGTTGTTTTTTTATGCTCGCAAGAGGATGGCAGGGAGCTCCTATTTTTTAACCTTACTAGAGTACACACTAGTGAACATTAACAACAAATGTTATGTATAAGTGATTGTGATTTATGAAATTCTCATATAATTATTCATTTTGGATCATTTTGATTTGCGAGTTTTTTTTTTCTTTTTTAGAAATTATAATTAATGGTTATTACATTCATTCGATTTGACTAAAATATGTTCATTCATGAGCAAATAAGCAGAGCTGGTAAATCATTTAATTCAAAGACATTGCACTTTCAGGAAAACCTCAGTGTCATCATTCTGACACGTTTTTTTATCGGGAGAGCAAAAATAGCAAAACTGACTAGTAACACTGAATCTGAAAGTTCAGAAAAATGTATATATGTGTATTGAATTGTGTGCACTTGCTGTAGTGTTGATATGATCTCTGTGAGTGCTTGCATCAGTTTGGTCTGTGAATATCAAATATGATTAAACAAAGTAGAAATACACTATAATATAACGTTGGAGAAATGCAAACCGTAAACCTTCAATCTTAACTATTACTTGTGCATTAAATCATTCAGCAAACATTGTTTTTCAAAGTTAATTACAAATGAGATGAGGTAATTAATTACTTTATATGACTTATTTTGGTTGCCCTAGCATTCTGTGCACATACTAGTTCATATCAATACCACCATTAAAAATAACCTGTTCATTTTAGCATTTGTCAAGCCAACATCAAAGTTTGTTTACAAGCTACTTATTACTACTTTAATAAAATATAATTTTGGCTGTGTTATTAGAGTTAATTTCATTTCAATTTAACATCCCTTTTTGTAATATCGAGAGTTGTGTGTGTATGTGTTTTTGATCCACGAGGAAGCCGCTATTTAATTAGACAGGCCCTCCTGAGGAGCACTCAAGCGAGAATGCTTAAACCCCGCAAGCAACAATCGCGTGTGTTATTGTGAGACTCTCTCACACACACACACACACACACACACAAACACACACACACACACACACACACACACACACACACACACACACACACACACACACACACAGAGCTGTCTCAGTGTGAAATGTGGCACTCTGAGGATTTATCTGCTAATTCTGTCTTCTGCGAGCAGACACCACACACACACTGTTTATTTAGTCAGGGTTGAGGGTCCGTCGCTGTGTGGCTGGAAGGATCAACAGTAGGCAGTTAAAGAAACACTCTTTTCCTCTCTCACCTGTTTCTCATCTTTCTTTCCTTTCAAACTAAGAGAGCAGTAGGACTAGACAGATGACTAGAGGGCATGCCCATTGTCTGACACCTGCTGTTTTCATTTTCCATCCCTTTATTTGTTCTCAGTCCTTGTCTTGTTATGTCTCTCTCACACTTTTTTTTTTGGCCTCATGTTGTTCTGGACTCGGTTCACTTGCTTTAATCTGCTGTTGTTCAATAGCAAAGAAGTCAGGTAATCCTGGAAAAAATTCCTGGCATTTGCATTTATCTCTGGCAGTTACGTTAAAATACAAGCTTAAAAAAAGAAAAATAAGTCAACAAAAAACACATTTTAATGAAATGAAATGCAGGTTGAGCAACAATGCCACAGAAATGACACATAAACCATATCCTAACAAATTTCATGATCAAAGTGAAATGTATGAATTAATGAAAATTTTTGTTTTTTGGCATTAAATTTGGATGTGTACATGTTATGTGCTATAGAGGTCTACGGGAGCCACAGGATCCGACCAGTAGTGTGTTTCTGAAAACCATCGTTAGCCAACTAATGTCGCAAGTTCCGTTGTTACAAACATAGTTTGTTGATTTGGCGTTTCCCAAATCCATCGTTTCAACGGACATTTGCAAACTGCGTCGCAAACTTGTATGCTTACAACTATACCTCTGGAGCTGTAGTTAGAAACATAGTTTTTGGCTGTGTTCTATTCCCAGTTATCCCCCTATGCCCTATTCGTTTAGAACATTCTAACATGTAAACATTTTAACATAAAAAAAAAAAACATTAAAGTCATCTCTCTTAGGTGTTATTTGTTTCAAAGTATTTTTACAGTTCTGTTTTAGCGATCTTTATGTTTACAATTGCGTTCCCTTCGCAGTGCACTTTGAAAATATTGATGTCATTTTTAACACAGCCGTGGCTTATGATGAAAGCAAAACAAAAAACATAGTATACATTAATGCTTTTGATTTATAGTAGATTATTTATTAAGTATCTGCACTGTATATGACATGGGCCTGTTGGTTAGAACATTTCTGCAGTGGTTTGCATGTGTCACATTGTAAAAGTAGACTTTTAAAAAATAAAATAAAATAAAAAAACAATATTCTACTTAATAATAATAATAATAATAATAATAATAATAATCATTAATATTATTATTAAAGTAGTATTATTACATTTTTTTTCTTAATAAATAATAAATATTAAATTTCATTTCTTAATAAATGGCCTCATTATTTATTTATATGATTTATATATAAGGATAGAATACATGTTAGCTTTTGTAAGTGGTTTTATGATTTAGAATAGGATATGTAATCTTCTTAATATTTGTAAAGGAAACATAGGCCCTTTATGTGCCTTTTACATATGTTTCAATTAATATGAAAAACAAGTGCATGCTTTTACCAAAACTAAATTTATTTCAATTTTTTTGTGTGTGTGTAAAACAATATAATTTGCACAAAATAATTAGGGGGTTCTTCTCTAAAGAAGTTGTTACTTTACCCGGTTTAAAGCATTATTATGGGCAATTTACGCTATAACTAACTTGGTTTAAACGATGGATCTGCGACAGAGAAACTACGGGTTTTGGGAAACACTCGTCACTATATTGTTCTTTTCCCAAATGATGCATTGTACAATGATAGTTCAGTTGTGAGTTTTGCCATTGTTTGGGAAATGCACCCAAAATTTCTTGCAACATGGAAATAAATTTCCAGATAAAACGCGGTAGCGGTCAGTAACTTTGGTGTAATTTGAACGGGAGCAGGCAGTCTAACAATATAGCTTTCTTGAGTTCCAACCTTATTGACAGCATATCTGTGATTTCCTCATTTTTATTGAGCACCAGTACAGCCAATTCTCACAACATGATGAACGCATGCTTTTTTTTCGCACAGTCTGTGCAGCATCATTTGCATAACGGTCCTCAGAGTGGGCTTTACCAACATGAAAGAACAAAGTGTAGATTCGCTTAAGCTTGCATTAGAAAACGGTCAATTTAATGTTAGAAACCCACATCAGGCAAGTCTGATGTATGGGAGTCTTTCATGTGTCAGATGCAAATGGAAAAAAAAATGACCCTTTACACAATATGGTAATACCTTAGAGTTTTACCCTTTAGCAGTCACAAGACAGGAACCTCGGGTTTAAGGCGGCACTCATGTCTCATCACTAAGAGACAAACAAAACTGACATTTAGTCTACAATCCTTGCGCAACCTACAGTTTTATCTGTTATCTCTCTCTTTTGGTAGGACCCAATTTAAACGTGAGATTTTGGAAACCAGATCTAAATTTAGCAGGAACGGTCGAGTCGGGTAGATAATTCTAAGCAGGCAGCGGGTCAACAAAGACTGAATATATGGCGAGAGCAGTCGGGTGTGTTTAATGTTATTAAAAAATTTGTCCCGCTCAGACCTCTATTATGTGCATCTCTTTACTTCATGTTTGTTACAGTGCTAAGGATAAAAATAAAAAAAAAGCAATGTAACTTTTTTGCATTGTCATAAAAGTGGCTAATTTGTACAAATTCATACAGTTTCAAATAATTCCCCAAATTCCACTCCTAAACCCAACCGTCATTGAGGGATGAGCAAATCATAATAAAATGTACAAATGAGAGAACTCTAAATCAAAAGTATAAATTGCTGTGAGACTACATCGGAACACCAAAGCCAAGAAGAAGCATTTCTATTTCACAGCTGAAAACATTTTGTTTGTGTGCTTAGGGCATGTATCCATATCTTTTTTTTTTTTTTTTTTTGGCAATGAAAGTGCCACATTTTTTTAGCAAGTCTGAGAGCTCACAGTTAAGCATTTTTAGAATATTGTTGTATTTCTGCAGCCTAAAAATGATTAGGTGGACACCTGCCCTAAGTGTCTAAATTCAGCACCTTTGTGCATCTCATCACAATAAGGTGCAGTAACAGATTCATCCAACAACTTAAATGTACAATTTGCTCTAGAATAAAAGTTTTGTTTTGACAATAAATGTTCTTTCTTGATATGTTAACAACATATCAAAGTAGACATTGTTTGACAGTAGCCAGTGAAGACCAAAAGGAGACATTATGCAAATTTGTTATAGATCTAGGTAGATAAGGGATTAAATGAAGTGAGATTTTTGGAAGATTCACTTCAGGCAGCTCAAAACTATTTAGTTTTTTTTTTCTTTATTGATCGTGCCCTTTGTTCTATTTCAACAATTTCCTGACCATTTACCATTTAAGCAAGCCAGAAGTGAAGAATTGTAAATGTTTGAACTACAGTATAATGAATGTTTTGCACAGTGAAGCACAGTGTGTATGATTGTAAATTGTTATTAGATCTCTGGAGATTTCTTTCTTTTCCTTCTTCCTTCCTTCTTTCCTTCCTTCTTTCCTTCCTTTTCTTTTTTTCTTTCTTTCTGACAATTCAATTGATTAAAAGTGACTTTAGAATTATTTACAATGTTGCAAATTATTTCTGTTGTTGTTTTGAACTTCCAGAATTTTTAAGGGTCCTAATAAAATGAAAATACCATTGTTTAAAAAATATGAAACTGTTGTCATCAACATTGATGATGATTATGATGATGATGATGATGATGATGATAGTAAATATTTCTTGGGCAGCAAATCAGTAGGGGTGTAATAATACATTGATCAAACAATATCATGTATCTATTTTTGTATTGATAAACTATATAATGTGTCAGCGATTTGCATAAAACTTTGGTACCTCTATAAATGGGTTACAAAAGCAGAAGACGACATAAGGGTGCTGCTCCTGTCAGATAAGAACAGGAAACTGAGGCTACAATTCACACAGGCTGATTAAAATTGGACAATAGAAGATTGGAAAAATGACATTCAGATGGTAGGGTCAGAATTTGACATCAACAACACGAAAGCATGGATCCATCCTGCCTTGTATCAACAGTTCAGACTGGTGGTGTAATGGTGTGGGGGATATGTTCTTGACACACGTTGGACCCATTAGTACTAATCGAGCACTATTTCAATGCCACAGCCTACCTGAGTATTGTTGCTGATCATGTCTATCCCTTTAAGACCAAAGTGTACCCATCTTCTGGTGGCTACTTCCAGCAGGAAAACGTACCATGTCATAAAGCATGAATCACCTCCATAGTCATCAGATCTCAATCCAATAAAGCACCTTTGGAATGTGGTGGAACAGGAGATTTACATCATGGATGTATAGCCGACCAATCTGCAGCAACTGCGTGATGCTATCATGTCAATGTGGACCAAAATCTCTAAGGAATATTTCCAGCACCTTGTTAATAAAGGATTAAGGCAGTTCTGAAGGCAAAAGGGGGTGCAACCCGGTACTAGTAAGGTGTACCTAATAGAGTCGCTGATGTGTGTATATACTGTATATACACCGATGGGATTTATATCAATATATCTATTAATATTCCACTGAATCAAATTGAAACTAAATTGTATTTTGAAGTATTGAGAAATGTCAAATGGCTAACTAAGATAATCATATGACGAAACATTAGATTTACACCCCTACGAATCCTCATATTAAATGCAAAAATAAATGACATTTAACAACATATATAAATAGAACAAAGTTGTTTTTATCAAATATGTGCTGACTTTGATGCCAGTCTCTTTCTCATGCCCTCGGCCACTTCTCCACTTCAAAGGGCAATTTGGTGATTAATCATTTGTGTTTGCCCTGCTGGTCTGTCCATCCATCTGTGTGTTTATTGGGATCTGAATCCACACACATGAACTGACTGCTTCTGTAGCATGAGGTGAATAATAAACAGCCAGTGTTTACATGCCGGTAATGAGTGCTTGCTTTAAACTAAACCAGACATGCCACTGTGGTCTTCTCTCTCTTACGCTTTTCGTCTTCTCATTCATAGTTGCTACAGCCGTCTCGTACAATCTTGACTGAATATGGTGATATCAGAAGGTCATGGAAAAAAAAAAGCTTCCAAAAACTCCATCTACACATTCGTCCTTGATCCAAGAACTTTTTAAAATATTTTTTTTTGTTCAGTGCATTTCTCGTTAAATGGATGCATGTTTCTCAATCTCTTAGAAAATGATGTGTTTATGGTGTGTATTCCACTCATGCAGGGTTTTGCTCGTCTCTGTGATCCCAAGAGAGTCAGTGATAGTTGCTTTTGGCACAGCATAAAGGGGTTTGTTTGGTTTGTCAGTCTGAGTTGATCAGAAGTGTGGTCTCATCCTCCTCTTCAGGCCTCTTCGGAGCAGGGCACCTGATGGCCCGTCCACTGTAATCAGCTCAAGCGCAGCTAAGAATATACTACCTGCAGCATAGGGAGAAATCACCATAAAAAATACAACCACACAGCCCTTTATAGTTCAACAAAACAACAACACAACACTTGTGGTTGTGAGACAAAGAAGCATTGCTGTTTGACTGCTTGATAACAGACTAGTTTTTTTTTTTTTTATAATATGTATCTTATGTCTTAAACTCACAGAGGTTGCCTTTATTTGTATAGCTCTATTGTGAATTATACATATTGCAATGTATTGAAATATAGTTTATTGCTGTGTTGACAACTCTACATTTTCAGCATCATTATTTATGTTTCAGTATCACATCACATGGAATCATATGTTGGCTTGATGCTCAGGAAACCATTCTAATCATTAGTGGCAGTAAACACGGTTGAGATCCTTAATATTTTTGGATGGAATCTATGATGTATAATGTATAATTTACAGTCAGCTGAATTAATTATTTGTATAAAATAATGCAAAATCCTTAAATATTACAGAAAAATAGAAACATTTGATTGTGTTATTAATGGTTTGGTTAACTTATTGTTAACCTTTTTAAACCGGGGGTGTCCAAACTCAGTGCCCTACATATTTTATTTTCAACCCCAATCAAACACACCTGAGCTAGCTAATCAAGCTCTTTCTAGGTATACTAAAAACTTCTAGGTAGATGTGCTGAAGGGTTTTGGAGCTAAACTATGCAGGACACCAGCTCTGCAGGACCGAGTTTGGACACCCCTGCTTTAAACCATAACAGAGTTGACAGTAAAAGTTGACATGTTCCACCATTTTGTGCTTTAGCCCATGATTTGAACCTCAAACTAGATACCACATATCATGTTTAAAATATAATTTACGTATTTTTATCATATTATTGTTTTTAAGATGTGAAATATCACAATAACAGAGTTGACAAATAATAAGTCTGTTATTGGTGTATTCAAGATTGCGATATATTTATAATAAATATTGTTTTCCTTATTGAGTTCTTGTAAGATGGAGTTTAGATAAAGTGTCAGGTGCATAAGAGTGTTTAAAATTAACAACTTCAGTTTACTTCAACTCAGTTGAGCGTTTGAAGTAACTTTTGTTCTGTGACCTGATGTGGCTGCTTATCACAAATGATTCAGAAATTGTATTATTTTATACAATTTTTAGAGTCATACAGGCTGTTGATTAGCAGTGCATTATAAATGTACATTACCCTTATGAAAAGATATTGCATAGCTCCTACAGAGAAATCAGCTGAATTTTTCTGTTGATGCGTGGAACTAGTTTTCATGCCTGATTTGTTTTTGTACGCTTGTCATGTTTGTAAACATATTGTTCTCTCTGTTAATTTTCTGCAGATGTGATTCTGAAAATCGCTATCTTGGCAACCCACTACGAGGAACATGTTACTGTAAGTAACACAGACAATCACACACACGCATAGGACTGAATGAAATGGTTAACAATTCTATCTCAATATTTTTACGTTTATTTTTAGTTACTGTATTGTACATTCCCTCTTTAGTTTCTTTGTCTTCATTCTTTAATTTCTCTTTTGGCGTAGTTCATATTTCAGAGGTTGCCACAGCAGAATGAACCGCCAACTATTTCAGAATATGTTTTGCGCAGTGGATGCCTATCCAGCCACAACCCAATACTGGGAAACACACATACAGTACACATTCATTCACACACACTCATACACTACGGCCAATTTAGTTTATTCAATTCACTTATACAGCATGTCTTTGGACTGAGGGGGAAACCAGAGCAGGTAAAGTAGAGAGGTAATCCACACAAACACGAGGAGAACATGCAAACTCCACACAGAAATGCCAACTGGCCCAGCCAGGACTCAAACTATTGACCTTCTTGCAATGAGGCAACAGTGCTAACCACTGAGCCATCATGCCACCTTTTATTTGTCTTTTGACATAGATTTTCCTTATACAATTCCATAATTTTACAATCATTATCAGTCTGAATATGAAGTTTGAATATGCTACATTCACAATGTTATTTATTTTTATGAAGACCCAAGAAATTGCAGATATTCTTTAAGTGCAATATTCAGCCTTCACACACAAGACCTGTTTCATTCTTACATTTCCCTCATGTGTTCACAGAGTAAATATTCACAGCACCTTCTGCAAGCGCTGCAGATGGAAGTGTTTCTCTGTAACCCCTCATCGGGACTCCATCACACAAGCATTCATCTATTCTTAGCAGTACGGCCCCACTTGTGTTGTTCGTTTCACCTTCTGTCTGCTGTTGCTTCATGTGTGTATATGTGCGGGTATGTGTGTGTGCTGTGTGTGGATGTCTTTTATTTGTCGACCTTGTCGCTAAATGCCAAGAGCTTAGCCTAAAGTGAAACATGTGTGCTCTTGGCTTTGCCCACAGCTGAGATGTGTGCTTCACATGTTGTTTGTTTGGGCAGGTTTTTGGCCAGTTGATTGTGGATTTCAAAGAAAGAGTCTGCGTTCTGTCAGTGTTGTTGTTAGTGAGATAACAAAGATGAGCAAATAAAAAGACTAATCTATAAGCAAAAACTAAAACAAATAGTGGTATTCATCAACATTTACTACACTGCAAAAAAGTTTTACTTACTTAGATTTTTTGTCATGTTTCTAGTCCAAATATCTAAAAAAAAAATTATATCAAGAAGCATTTTCTAGGCAAGCAAAACAGAAATAATTCAAAAATTCAGAAATAATATGCCTATATTATCTGCCAATGGGGTAAGCAAAATAATCTTCTTTTTCCTTTTGAAATAAGATTTTTTTTTTACCCCAGTAGCAGATTATTTGGTTTGTTTTAAGGAAAAACTCACTTAATTTTGGCATTTTATTTCTTAAAACAAGACAATATGTTTTGCTTGTCTAGAAAATGCTTCTTGATTTAAGTGTTTTTAGATATTCGGACTAGAAACAAGAAAAAAAATAAAGAAAAGCATTTTTTGCAGTGTGTACAAACCGCTATATTAACAAAACAAAACTGAAACTAACAGCATTTCGAAAACAAATGCTTTTTGACAGATTCTTCTAAAGCTTAAACTAATGAGACCAGTACAATGATTTGTATTGAAATTACTTTTACACACACTCTTGTAAACAAATTATTGTAATGTAATGACTCAATTTTAAATTAAGTTAAATTTAAAGTATAATTTTTATCACCATCTGATGTCAGTTAATGGTCTCCTTAGAATCCCAGTTGAATGTAGCAGCAGCAGCAGTAGTAGTAATAATAATAATAATAATAATAGTAATAATAATAATAATAATAATAATAATTATTATTATTATTATTATTATTATTATTATTGTAAAAAGGGAAATATTGTAAAATCATATACTATATATAAAAAATTTCAGATGCAAAAGCCGCTAAACGCCACTTCCGCCAAATAATAAGATAATGACAGAGTGAATGCCTTATGCTGAGTTCAGACTGCATGATTTTAGCCCTGATTTTGACTCACCGACAGGTTTTGAGAAATCGCCAACAAATTCCTGAAATCACAGTCAAATCAGTGCTCGTTCACATGAGTGACAATCACACAGTGTGAACTATCAAGGACGCGATATGAGAGATTTGCAGATGAGTAGTCGACACCCATGAGAAATTTGACATGCTAAATATCTGGATCTGTCTGCGATTCAAATCATGGCGTGTAAATGTGTTCTGATTGAAAATAACATCAACTACAACCAATAAGAGAGCAGCATTCAGAATCAGAATCAGAATCAGAATCAGTTTTATTGCCAAGTGTGCTTCACATTCTTAGCAGTACTCTACTTAGCATTCACTACTACGGGTACCTGCAGGCCAGCGGGAGGTTAGGGGAGAAGTTAAAAGCGCTCATTTTTAGTTTACTTGGGCCCAAGAAATGGAGGAAAAACTAGTGTAAATTTGGCAGGAGCACTGTGTCTGTTTGACGTGTCATCTGATCAATATCACAATCAGGTTGAGAGCAAAAAAAGTTGAGGAGAGATTGTTAATTGTTGTTTATTATTGTTAATTATTGTTAAATAAAAAGCCAGATGAGCAACACAACAAGTTTCTAAAGCTAAAGCCCTTCTGTTTACAATATGTACTTAATAACGGAAAATATATTACGTGACCTCGCATTGTTTCCATGTCACTTCTCGCATTTGTTTGGTTGTGAGAAGTAGTTTAGACAAAGTTGTTGGTGATTCTTTCTATTTTAAAGTCATGCAATGTGATCTCTCCTGTCGCCGATCCATCCTACAGTGTAAACACTGCACCGACAGAAAGCTAGCCCAGATAGTCATGCAGTGTGAAAACGTCTGTGACACGACTACTTTGAAAATCATGCAGTCTGAATTAGGTGTACGTAATACATGATTAACAAATAGATTTGTTTCAAATCATCTAAATTGCAGCGTCAGCGCATTTAGAAATAACAGTTTGTTGGCAAAAGCAGCTAAACGCCACTTGCCTTTGACAGCAAAAGTCTCTATGTCCCAAGAACCAATCAGAAGGCACAAATCGAATCATATGTTTTCAATAGAGCAGCGCACTGATACGCTGGCTACAGGAGAGTTTATTCCGCTTTCAATTTTAAAAGACAGAGTTTGATGAATTGGATGAGCCTGTCCGACTGTCAGTAAATGGCAGATGAAATCGTCCCTTACCTCAAAACTCTGCACATTATAAGAAAAAGAAAACACAATGTACAATCACAAGTGTTACATGCATTCATAACATTTTTTTGCGCAGTGATGCTACTTTGAATGAGTCCGATTTACTATACATTAAACGGCAATGCCGTTTCATGAAAGATGAAGTTAAGATGCCGTTCTTTTATCCCACGTGGATGCTATGAGGATAAACAAGAGAACATGAATGAATGACAGCTTCTAAAATTGTCTAAGCGACATCCCCTTTAGCCCAGTAGGCCTAACTTGAGTTTTATTTGCTAATGTAAGCTATTTTTTAAAGATACATATAATGTATAAAAAACTATACATTATTTGTATTACTTTATAATACCTATACGTCTGATAAGCTTTTTATATTAATGGACAATGCACAGATATTGATGTTTCATAATGTTTTTCACTACATTATTTAAAATCTACCAAGCATAGTTTACAATGTTTGCAATGTTCTACTTACATTAAATCTAATCCCAAATATCAGAAATGACAATAGAATGTTAAGATTTAATTAATGTCCATTTTTTTATGTTATTGATTAATGCACATACTTGACAGATGTCATTCATTCGTTTTCCTTCTGCTTTTTCCCTGGTTTATCACAGCCTAATGAACCGCCACTTACTTGACAGATTTATATATTTTTAATTTTAGGTGGTTTGTGTAATGTGTTTTATGACTCGTGAAATAATTACTAATTGCATCTTTAGTGATTTTCAACAAATTACACTGTATTGTCCCAATAGGTGAATTTAGAGGTTTTTGCAAAAAAGCACAAGTGGATTGAGCTAATTTTGACGCAAAAGAAAATTTACCTAGTTAAAAACCAAAGAATTGTCTAAAGTAACCTTTTTTTAAGTTCTTTTATTTACTAGCTAATAACCTTATTATTACCTATAAAATGAAACTTCTGAACTCAATTATAGGGGCTTGATAGAAAATGCTCATTTACAAGAAAATATGTCTAATGGATTTAGAGGGTTTTGCATCTGAACTCTTCATATATACAGTTGTATATAATATACACACAGCCACAATTTGCCTAATATTTTTGCCTAAAATTTATCCATTCAGTTTTTACTTGATTATAATTAGTTGTTTTTTGTTTTTATTTGTGCTACAACTGTGCCACAACTTCAATAACCACTGTTTATTAAATGATTACAAAAATGTGCATTAATCCATGATGTTTGTCAAAGCTGGCTGTGCCTCTGACTCTGCATTTACCGCTGACACAGAAAACTCCTCACTCACAGTAAAGGTCTAGTTTCCTTCAGAGCACTAGATGGCAGCCTTACAGCTTTAGTACTTATCCAGCTGTCTTTTTGATTGACAAGTAAAGAGCAGTCATACATTCCTCACCTGACCACAAAATAGGAACACATACACAGAATCATTTTCATCTTCAGGAGTAACGGACACGATCTGTCCTCTAAATGACTGGGAATGTCTGACAGCAGGGAATAAAACTAAGTACTTAAAATAAAAAAAGCATTACTCTCACAAGTTTTCCCAGAAATATGTTTCCATCCCAGACCAGATTTGACCAGCTAGACTAGGCTTTCATAAATAGTTCTGAAATGCCACCAATGAATGTTTTAAAACTAAGCTGCATTTAATTACAATTACAAGGGCTCAGATAAGCAAAGCACATTCAGACAGCCAGGTTGTTAGTTTTAATGAATGCAGAACCATCAGTGATGTGAAGACACAAAGACTGTTCCAAATGCAGTATTTTTTTTAAGAGAATGCTCAGACAGGCAGGGGTCAAATGCCAGCAATAACAACAACAAAGTAAATCCAAGACCGTAACCCATATAAAAGGTAAAAGGTCGAGGTAGGGATGGCTGACATGAAACTGACGTTTCGACAGTATCGAAATCTCCAAGGGTTTCGAAACACTGCACTGAAGCATGATACGAAATACCCAGGTCATGTGACTAAGGTGATTTGAAACACCCAGGTCACGTGACTAAAGTGTTTCAAAACACAAGGTCACGTGACTAAAGCGATTCAAAGCATCGGCCATTTCAGAAGTGTTTCGAGACCTGGCGAATCTGCGCTTAACTGACAGGGTCGGACAAAAACTCTAGCCTAGTGGACTGTACATGTGCACAGAGTAACTGTGCAGCAAATGGCCCAAGTTCAAATCCCGACTTGTACAAATACTTTGAAACTATGACTTGATGTTTTTTTAATAATGTTACTTTTTATGACCAAAACAAGACATTGTTATTCACAAAGTATTCATTGGGATGTCAGACAAATGTTAAAACAAAACACATTACATGAATAGAGCATTTCAAAACTAACATCTATACCTATATCTCCCTGGAGTTGAACACATTATCTCTGCATGCTAGTCAGGAACTTTCACCACTTCACTAAATCACATGAAACTTTAACTCTACAACCTCAATTTGCATAACTGTTTCTTTGCTGGAGCTGTTCCAGAGCAATACACAAAAAATGACCCCTAGGTGTCACTGTAGAGACGGATTTCGAAACTTTGACACATTTGCTTAGACTGTTTCAGTGTTTCATGAAGCCTTACTTTGCCCACCACTAGGTCAAGGCAGGCAGCAAATAATCCAAAATTATAAACAATGCATGAGTCAAAACACAAGAAAGGCAAAAACAAGAAAAACTCTTAGACTTATAGGAACTCTAACAAAACCCAGTGTATCTATGGTGTGTAAATAGTGTGTGTAATCAGTGTAAACAATCTGCAGCTGTGTGTGTGTGTGTCAATGTCCAGATTATTGTCAGCTGTAGCAGGAGTTGATTGGCACAATGTCTCATGAGAGTTGTAGTTCAGATGAGTGTATGGGGTGTAATCTCAAGTGAGGCCAATACCGCAGGTGATCACAACAGTGTTTATGACAAAACGGAAGTACTGGAAGCGATGGACTATATAGTATACTGAAAGCTCTGCTGCTGTCGGCACCAATAGCCTGGAGTTTAAGTGCGCCAACATATAGCACCATGGTGCTCACGGCAACCCGAGATTCCTGGCTCAAGGTCCTATGCCGATCCTTCCCCTCCTTTCCCTCCTAATGCCACTGTCCTATGCCAATAAAAGGTGAAAAAACCCTTAAAAAAAATTATATATATATAT